>JACEFZ010025091.1:0-75524 GCA_014155875.1 Cepaea nemoralis
GGTTTTTAGGGGCCCATTCCCCATAATTGAATTTGAAAGTTTTTTTTTTTTTCCACTGGAAATCGATGCGGGTGAGAGTAGCTGCATCTTCTACAAACATTTTAGCAAGATCCAATATACAGGGCTTCATTGGCTGTAGACATTCACTTCCACTAAGACATGACATGAACTGCAAAACTCGAACGTTATCGGACAAATGTAATCGCAGCTGTATCAACAGCTCTATTAAAAGCTGGATGCACCTTCCACGAATTTCTTTCTCATCAGGAAACTTGTAGCCTGCTATTTCTTTCTCAAACTCATAACCTAGACTGGGATTAGGATCTAAATAATCTTGAATAGCATCACTTTCTGTTATTTTCCCCCCCAGGAATAGCAATCTTTGAACTGATAGAATCAGTAAGTTGGACAAGATCGCTGAGTAGTTTTGTTGGATCCTGTATATCTGCTTCGAATTTCTTATTCACCCCTTTGAACTTCTCCGAGAATATGCTTGAGAAATATGAGATACACATAGTTTTTCATGTCGCTAAACTTAGAATGTAGAAGGTCTGCTGTATAACAGCGCTCGTTGAGTCTTGCTATATCAAAATGAGTTCTGTGCTCGACCCACTGCTGCAATATTCTGACAATGGCAGATAGAATGGACATCCATCGTGTCTGGCTTAATTGAACAATCTTTAGCGGATGTTGTCCTATATTATTGAAGCAAAAAGCTCACTGTACTTTGCTTGACGAAGACTTGAGTGAGAAAACGCAGTTATATGTTTCTCTAATGATGAACTCTATGTTCCCTGGGCAGACAAGCAGCTGCAGCCTGTGACACTGCCAGCTGAGGGAATGACAATACACACCTAACTAGTACCCAGATGAGGAACTACGGATTTTAATTTTTATATACTCCATTGTTTACACCTGTCATGACAGATGCATTGTCAGTGGCGAGTGATACTAGACTTGCGACTCAAGTCCATTCTTGTTTAAACAATCTTTTAACGCATTGCATATTGCCTGTGCGTTGCAGTCACTCACTTCAACTAAATCGTATTAGAGGGAGTTCAATTACTTGAATATTGCAAGGTAATGTACTAAGACTGTTTTACTCCCTCGCTTCAGTTCAAATTCGGCTTTTTAGTGTCCACAAAATGATTTTTTAAAGTAACATTTACCCACCCAAAAAAGCACTAACAAGCACCCCCCCCCCCCCCCAAAAAAAAAAAAAAATATTTGAGAAGCACCAAATTAGCGCGGCCGCGCTAAATGGAAAATTTTCGCACTAAATGACTTGAACAAGCACTAAAATGGCAACACTGCGCCAGACTATAAAAGGTGGTATAAATCAACAGTTCCTGGTTGACGTCATAGATATGAGACTATTACAAAGATACAACATGCATCGACGTGTTTAGTAAATATGCTTGGCCGATCCCTATCAAACAGGAAACGTTGAAAGGTCTAGTGGAGGCCGTGAATAAATATTGGCTAGGCGCCAGCCGATACAATTTAAGATCGACAAAGCTTCTGAATTCGTTAACCAGACCTTTTTAAAATTTCTGAGAGACCAAAATGTAAATTCTGTACGACCGAGAATGAAAATTTAAAATCAGCGATAGTGGAAAGATTCAACGGGTGCTTTAAAGATAAAAAGTGGCGTTATTTAACAAGACCAATATACTTTGACACGTTGACGTGATAGATAGGGTGATCAGAAACTGGTTCGTTTCACAAAAGCAAAAAATATTCGCATGACCCCGGTGCAAGTAAACTACAGTAATCAAGGGGAGGTGTGGAATAACTTGTATCATAAGTTCGGTTAGCGGGAGAGGGGTATCGCCTATCAAAGATGATGTAAGACGCCCCCTTTCCTCCGTTAGTCTACGGGACACCCTTGGGAAAGGTAGGGTACACGTTTAGCTCCACCTCCCTCCCACAATCAGGGTAAGTGAAGCCATGGAAGCAGGTGGTGGATGGAGTGTGAGAGCAGCCGACATATATTTGTTGGTAATGGTCTGCACTATGCGGCGATAGATGTATGATTTCATTAGTAGAGACAATGGTTATGGCCGCCGACTAGTAAAGTCACTGTCCAGAAGGAAAGCAACGGCAAACTACCTTCTGCAAAACTTCACAAGACACCTTAACAACCATGAATGGAAGCCTTATAAGAAAGAAATCTGGTGGTGAGACCCCCCAGGACAGGCACATCAGGTAAAATTCAAAAAGCTTACCCAAGGACCAAGGCCAAAATATTGGAAGAAAGATATCTTTATGCCAATACCACAACAGGGAAACCTGTAATTATGCATCAATTATATAACTGTTGCCCAGATCAGTCATGCAAAGTAAAATTGTAACACAAATCATAATATGAAGACTTCGTAAAGATAACAGAAGAATAAATTAACGTGGTTCAAGCTGGAATTATACAAGGAAGATGAACAAGAGATCACATACTCAACAAGCGTTTAATAATAGAGAAGTGCAAAGAATTTAATGTAAACCTATTATCATGTTTTGTAGATTATTCAGAGGTATTTGACTGTGTACAACATCGTAGAATTTGAGAAATAATGGGAAATATGGGCTTTCCATCACATGTAATATAACTCATAAAAATGTTCTATTTAGACCAACAAGCAGCTGTTAGAATAGATGGCGAGACATCAGATTTGTCTGACATCAAGCAAGGGGTCCGTCAGGGCTGTGTGCTTCCCTCTGTTTGTGTAACCTGCGCACCGAATATATAATGAGAAATGTCAGAGATTATATAAACAGGGGGCAATATTATACCCTAAATATCGGTGGCCATGACATACCAGAGATTCGATATGCTGATGATAAAGTATTGTTTTCCACAAGACAGAATGGTATAGAAAATCTAATAGCCTCAACCCAGTTCTATAGTGAAAATTACAGCTTATATCTTAACATACCAAACAAACAGAATGCATACAGATAAAACTGCTATGGACAAAGAAATATATGTCACTGTAAGAAAAAATTGCAGGTGGTGGGAAATTTCGAATAGCTTTGGTCATTGATTCCAATAACGGTGACACAATCAAAGAAATTAAAAAAAAAACGAATGTCTATTGCTCTTCATAGACTAAAACAACTGAATAAATTGTGGAGTTGGACAGATAGAACTACACAAATTAGATGATTAAGAGTATACGCCTGAGAGACTTGGAAACTTACTCAACAAGACAAACAGCGCATAAATGCCTATGACAATAAATGTTATAGACGAGTTCTAAGAATATCTTGGATAAAGAAAAGCACACATTTATCCATACTACGAGATCTGAATATTGAAGTAGGTTGGCTACTAAAGACGATAAAACAAAGAAAATTGAAATATTTTAGTCACTTGAAACGGCACGAATATTTTGAGAGGATAATAATGGAGGGGTATATGAATGGGAAGAGGGGAAAAGGAAGGCTAAAGAGAAAATGGGTGCAGGATGTGGCGGATGTTCTCCAGATGGGTGTATCGGAAGCGGGGCATCTTGCTTATAATCTAGAGGTCTTCTGGAAGGTTTTTATGGGAGCTAGGTTCTGAAAAGACATGCTACTGAATTGATGAATGAATGATTGAATGAATGAATGAATGATTGAATGAATGAATGAATAAGACAGACTTGTCAAAAAAAAGTACATTTTATAGAAGGGAAATGAGTCAGGCTCGCTCAACCCAAACAACCTTTTAAAAACGGTTATATGCCATCGTGGACTGAAGAATTGTTTATCGTCAGTCGCATAAATCAGACTTGAAAGGCGCCTGGGGATGGGAACGACAAGGTTCATTCTACAGAGAAGAGATCCAAACAGTCGAAGATAAATAAGTGTATCTTATTGAAACAATCTTACAAGAAAGGCGAAGAGGAGGAGGTGGTAAAGAGTATATAGTGAAGTGGTTAAAATGTAAATTCTTCATGCAACAGTTGGATGCCAGACCTTGTCAGATACCGAGACTAATGGAATCTTTAAATAAAGGGAAAAGGGCTTGGCCATTGTTTGACTAGGAGTGCCACGAATAGAGATTGTCTTCTTGTGTCAACTGCTAGTTATATACACAGTCATCGGCGTATCACTATTCATTCTATTTCGAAGCAACACTGAAGAACGCGGGGGAACGCTGTCGGTTGCTCTAGTAAGTAGTTGTCTGGGTTACATGTTACCGAACACTAAAATATGAGTTTCTACATGACATTACCGAGCAATGCTTCACCTAATATGTTTTGCAAGAACACCACCGGTCACCTTTTCGTCAAGTTGCCGCATACTATTCAGGTGACCAAACAGTACAAAGTGGGTTTGGCCCAAATTCAGTTTCCCAAATACTAGTGCAACGTGCTAGAGAATTAAGTATGGTTAAAATACACGCGACCCCACGTAAAACCATCAGTAAGAATATCGTGTCCCTCGGACCTGTACAGTTCCCATACCGCTTTTATAACTGAGATGAATCGACTAATCAAATGCATGGATAAGCGTGACAAGGTGCGACGTAGAGTCTATTTCAACAAGTCATCAAAGAAAGGCCTTTTGAAATTATTCGATTCCGTGGCCGATGTTAGATTTAGCGAGAGATTGAAATATATTTAGGGTTTCCTTCGAAGAAAGTATCAAACCCTAATCCAATACTCCAAGGCGAAGTCGTGGTAGAATTGGATAGTGACATACAGAATGTCTACGTTTATTGCGACCTCATAGAGGCGAGTCTAGATGGAGACGCCAAGGTCAGTCTACAAGGGACGGTCCCCATCTTGGACCAGCTGTCGATCTCTGTATTTCGGATATACGACAAACCTCACAACATGCCGATGATTCGCTACTCCTTCGACAAGGTGGAAATACTTTTAACCACCAATATGGGCACACAGATCTCAGTCCCCACCGGAACTTCAGTGCTGACGTTACATTTTCAAGTTCGGAAAAATTCAGATCGAGAATAATGGTGAAAACGTGACATAACTTCCAAGTCCCAAAATGAACGAAGACTTTTACTACAACCAAACTGGACATGGAATACCGGTGTTTGTGGGTGATAGGAATCAGAGGGAATGTGACATTTGTAGTTTTTCTTCAGTGGATCTCCCTCGCCTAGGGGTTAACGTCTTTCTCCATAATCCCGTATATCCACGCGAGGAACGTAACCCGCGAGAGAATCGGTTGCGGTTCTCGCCGTGTTAGTAACTTACTGGGTATGTGAGCCGGCCGCTCAGAAAACAATGTCAATCTACTGAGCGTAATCTTGCCTAGTACATAAACATAAGCTGAAAAATTCTGATGTTGACTCCAACGTCCTGTAAGGGATATGCAACACGGGTCTGTGAGTAGCCCATTATGCTCCAGCTGGTAAGAAAGTAAGGGAATCCTTCAAAGACCACGCCAAGCATTAGCGTTTACTGCAAGAAGCTGTTAACCAATCGGTAGCTGTATTAGAAGAAGAAAAAGACGACCGGCGCCAACACAGCAGCAGTACACGGATATTTTTGCATGATGGGTCTGATTCATCCCCACTCTAGTGAATATCTTCATTCTGAATTGAATCTGTTTAGCGTGTCTCCCACAGACACAGTCGTAGAAGTGGTCAGTTTCTGGAGTTACACCAACTCTTGTCTCTAGCACCAGGAGCTCCCATTATAATTTGCCATATCCGGTGCCAGCGAAGAGTATCTGAATCTGTTTAACACCTTGTCACATGTCAGAGCTGAAGTCACACTGCCTAATGGTGACACACTACCAAACGCAGCTGACGTCGCCCCAGTCAACTATTACCTCCACAGTTTAATTTCTCCCTGAACTATGCGCCAATCATCCCCAGTGAAAATACATATCCGTATATAGCCTATTTCGAAACGACGCTGAATCACGAGGAGTAGTATATAGGGGATTAGAAAGTGTACACTTCCCCACAGACCCCGCGGTGGGGCCGAATCGCCCCCTAAGGGGGTCAAATAAGGGTCCGAAACGATGCGCGCCCCCCTAAGGGTCCGACCCCCCTAAGGGCTCGAACAGAGGGTCCGAACCGACCCCCTAAGGGGTCGAACAGAGGGTCCGAACCGACCCCAGCAAGAGAGGCTCGGTCTGACTCGATACCCAGACATATTATTTTGGAATTAAAGCTGTATGAGATATAGGGGTACGCACCATGAACACGTGTCGGTGGCTACTGTTTGGGGACGACGCGCCAGTGTGAGAGGCGGTGTAGGGGGGAATTCTGTCGGAAGCATAACGCGCATCTCAAGAAGGGGGGATTCACAGTCGCCTGTACGAGCTGCGGCATCGGGGTGAAAACCACCCTAGCCCTCTGCCGACCGTGCGGAGCCAACATTAAATACCACAAACTGCGATACCAACAGGAGGGTCCGTTTCTCTGTGAATGGGGGAGCCTGAAAAGAATAAATATTTAAATTCCCGCAAAAGAAATTTTCATTTAGAGAGTCCAGCAGTAATCATGGGCACCGTAAATCAGTTGAAAAATCAAGCTCGCCAGTATGGGATGCCATACAGTCACCGCAGCAAGGTCGTCCTTGCTCGGGAGATAGCTCAGGCGAGAGGACGCAGTCCGCGCACCCGACTCGAGCGGGGCCGCCACCACCGGGCGGTATCCAGCTCTTCGGGGGTTAGTCCAGGACGCAGCGCAGCACTCGCGGGAGGCTGCGCGGTTGGAAGACGAGGTCACCGCCGCCCTGCGAGCGCGTAAATACGCCACCAGGGCCCGAGCGCACCCGTTACAACGCTTCGCTGTGTTGGACGCCAATTCAAAAAGGCGCCACTGGCGCTATCTACACCCGGAGCCACTAGCTCGACTCATCACCCAGCGCGGTCCCCAACTCCTAGAGGAGGTAACCCCCAAGGATAGGGAAGAGCAGGGAAGGCGAACAATCACGTGGAAGCTCTTCCGAGGGCTAGACGGTCCGATCGTAGAGAGGCTCATGCCCCACCTCGAGGCATTGAGGTCAGCCTTCTATCTGCGGTACGCCTACACTTACCGAATCCGAAACATCGAAAACGGAGACGTCATATTGTGCCACAAGACCCTACGCGGGTCCCGCGATTTGATGCAAGACACTGCAACAGCCACAGAGTGGTTGGCAGATCGTGATGAGAGCCGCTTTGACACCAGCCAAATCGACCCCCCCCCCAGCACCAAGTGGGTCTTTGTAAGTTGGGTGCAAGTCGAAGTGAAGGCGATCCTCACTCCCCAGGTTCTGTTAGGGGAAGGCCGACTGCCGGACTGGCTGCGGTACAAGCAGGGGGGGCTGTACGCGTTGGACACATACGAAGACAACCTCTGTCTGTTCCGATGTCTAGCTGTCCACAACGCGCGAGGCCACAACGTTGCACCGCCGAAGCCAGGAAGCTGGCGCGAAAGGTGTGTGGCACCGACACCCAGACAAGCCAGGCCTGGATTCGTTAAAAGTGTTTGAGGAGAAGTTAAAATTAGGGATCCGCGTCTACGAGCCAACCGAAGAGGGGGTATGGCGGTTAGTAAGGCGGCCTGCGAACTACGATCGCGTCGGCACCAAGCCGATGACGATCGGGGTTTATGAAAATCACGCCTTCCTGATAACTGACCTGCCAAAGCTAGCGAAGCTCTTTCAGTGCCAGAATTGCAATCAGCGCTTCACCCAGGCCTGTCATCTCCAGCGCCACGCTGACCACTGCAGCAGGGGGAAACCAAGATTCTCTGTCCAGGGAAGGAGGTGGAGCGGCCGCAGTCGGCATACGAGAAAGTTTTCTACCCCCAAAACAACGCCAGCCGCAGCTCCATCCTATGGTTAGAGCACATGACAGAACAATTAGGGCGCCACATCCACCACGCATACTGCGGGCACGGGGGAGAGCGGTGGATCGTTGACAGTTTGGTGGATGGTTACGACCCAACCACTCACACGGTGTACCAATATCACGGCTGCTACTGGCATGGGTGTCCCACCCAGAGTGACGCCCCCAACGCCGACGCGCTGTATCAGAAAACCCTCTGCCGCGGAGAGAAAATACAGGCCTCTAGCTACAATCTGGTGGTAGTGTGGGAGTGTGATCGACCGCCTCTGTCTCGCGCCCCAATGCCTCAGGTGCAGACGGTGGTCTACCCTCATGCGATCTTTTATGACTTCGAGGCCTGGCACGACAAAGCTAAAGCCCAGCGCCCCACCTCCTACCTCACCTATGAGAGCCATCAGATTGCGATATCTGTTTCGGTGGGGGACACCGTAGAGGAGCAGCCGACCCACCTGAGCAACGCAGACCCAAAAGCCTTGATAGCCGAATTCATGGCAGACCTGCGTCGGCGAGCAACCGTGATACGAGCCGAGATGGAAGCGCGTTACCTCCCAGGAGACCTGGATAAGCTGCAGCCACAACTGCAGAAGAAAATGCGTGAGTGGTGTGGGCAAGTCCCTGTGTTGGGCTTCAACTCAGGTCGGTACGACCTAAACCTAATCAAGGAACACTTCGTAGCGGAGCTAGCAGGCACCTGCCGGAAGATCAACGTGGCCGCACAAGGGACAAAGACAATGTTCCTCGTCACACCCGAGTTCAAGTTCCTTGATATTCTCAACTACCTGGCCCCCGGCACCACGTATGATGCATGGGTGCGCGCCTATGGCTGCACAGCAACCAAGTCGTGGCTGCCGTATGAATGGCTCGACACACCTGAGAAGCTGAACTACCCAGGTCTGCCCGACTACCCCGCGTGGTATTCCAGCCTAAAGGGTGGATACGTGCTCACGCTGGAGGAGTGGAGGAGTTGCAAGCGGCTCTTCAAGGAAAAAGGAATGACCACGTTTGCCGACTGGTTGAGGTACTACAACAACCTCGACGTCGGTCCAGGCATCGAGGCCTTAGGGAAGATGAAGGACTTCTACGGAGAGCGGGGAATCGACATATTCAAAGATGCGTGCAGCCTCCCTGGGGTGTCCCTACAATACCTCCTCAGGGGCACCAAGGGTGGTGAGCTGTATGCCCCAGGAGAGGAGGCCTATCCACTCCTAAAGGCAGCAGTGACGGGAGGGCCGTCGCTAGTCTTCACCCGGTACCATGAAGCGGGGGTCACCAGAATTCGGTCACATCAATACCCAAATGGGGAGCTGTGCAGGACCGCAAAAGGGTACGACGCTAACGCGCTCTACCTCAGCACCATGGCTATGGACATGCCGTGCGGGAAAGAGCGAGTGCTCCACGCAGAAAACCCCCAAGAGGTAGCCCCCAAGGTTGCGCAGCAGGTGTTAAAAGGCCAGCTGTTTGGATTTGTCAAGTGTAAAATCTCAACCCCCAAAGCCTTGTGGCCAAAGTTCGAAGAAATGGCACCCCTCTTTATTAACCAGGCAGTACCGGAGGCCTTAGTAGCACCGGAGATGTTGGAATACCTGAAACGCACCGGCCGCCAGCGGTCGGGGTGTAAGAAACTGCTGGGCCTCCTTGAGGCCGACGGAATCTTGCTGTACACCCCACTGTTGAAATGGTATCTAGAACACGGACTCGAGCTGGAGGCGGTCTATACAGTCATCCAGTATTAGCCAAAGAAGCTCTTCACGTGGTTTGTTGAGCAAGTAACCGAATCGCGCCGCCTCGGGGATGTGGACAAAGCGAAGGTGATGCTGGCCGAGGCTATGAAGCTTCTAGGCAATTCAGCATACGGAAAGCTCATCGAGGCACTCGAGCGCCACACCAACACCATCTACACCCGAGAGGAAAAAACAGTGGATCAGGCACTACGTTCCGCCTGGTTTGACGACCTTACAGAGATAGGCGACGCATACGAGATCAAATCGCGTAAGCCCCGTGTGATCATCAAGCATCCTTTCCAGGTAGGCATCGCCGTGTATCAACTGGCCAAGCTCCGCATCTTAGAATTCTACCACGACTTCCTTGACCGGTTCGTGGATCGCAGGGACTATGAGGTCATGCAGATGGACACCGACAGCCTGTACATCGCGCTGAGCACCCTCAACCTCGAGGAGGCGGTAAAGCCTGAGATGAAAGAGGAGTTCAACCGTGTGAAGAGGGAGTGGCTTGCCTGGGACAAATGGAGCGGGCGAACACCCGGCATCTTCAAGACCGAGTTTGAGGGGAGTCGAGGCATCGCTCTCTGCAGCAATGCTACATCTTCGACGGGGACGTGAACACGAAGTTCTCGTGCAAGGGGGTGGGAAAAAGGCAGAACACCATGACCTGGGGGAGATACAAAGCCACCTTAGAGGGGTCCGTAGATAGAGTGGAGAACCGAGGGATGCGCATGCATAACGGGCAGATGGCCAGCTACCAACAAGGCAAGCTGGGCCTCAGCGCGTATTATGACAAACGGTATGTCTTACCCGACGGTATCCACACGCAGCCCCTCGAGTACCGCAAGGACGCCGCGGAGTGAGCCCTCACTGTTTAGGGAGGATCCGATCAGGAGGCATTTGGGTGTCGGGAGGAACAATCATCAGCTCTTCGTGAACGAAGCCCCGCGCTGGCCCATCCTCCAGGTAGTACAGCGCAGGCCGATCATCCTGGCATACAGTTCTACGAATCTCGTGTACTGTTAATTACCACGAAGGATAAGTCGCCCGGCGCCGGCCACCTTCAAGCTCATGCTCCCCAGGGGAGCTTGCATACAGATACCGAACTAGCGCATCAGACGGAATCACAGGTTCCTTGAGGCCAATAGTACGGTGAGCTGGAACGGCCGGCGCATGGGATACAGAAGTGTCCTTAATGGCGTCAACCGGCTTCCGACCCGTCAAACGAGTCACCTCACCGTTAAGAGCCGCGACCACCTGAGGAAGAGCCTGAACCCATTCAACCGATCGTTCAGAGGACCCACGAGCTGCCAGTAGTAACTCTTGGGCGTACTGGGCACCGAACAGTCTCTCCGCCAAAGTGCGATTGAACCTCTCGACGATCGCCTGCTGCCGGTGATTCCCAGCTTCTCCACGCCGTATCTGTGTCTTATGCTTTGCTGCTAGCTGGCTCACAGCACCCATAAACTCACGCCCCGGGTCAATCTGCAGAAGCTGTGGCCATTTGAGTGGCCCGTGTTTGTAAATTCGCTCTAGGGCCAAAGCCACCCCTTCACTGCTCTTGTCTGTCAAAGCCTCTGTTTCCTTAAACCGTGAGGCAACATCCACAACTGTCAAGGCATACTTAAATGTCTTACGACCAACCCGGTCATGTGGTAGATAGAGCAAGTCAGCCTGATGGACGGCATTCGGTCTATCTTCATCAATAGATGGCCGTGGAATGTAACGAGGAGCGGGTAAATAGATCTGAAAAATAGCTTGCTTCTTGAGCCAGTCTCGCGCAACATCCTCCGAAACATTAGCTGCAGCAGCTAGCTTCTTAATGGCCGCCAAGCCTTTCCAGTAGCCCTGAGGGCTGTAGTAGATATCCTCCAGATCTTTCATTTTGGTAGCAGCGGTCAATCTCTAAAGCAACTTATAAGCAACAATACCAGTCGCTGCCAGCCCAAGAACGATAAAAGTGATCTCGTGGTCTTTCTGCGGCTCGGATGGCACATAGAAATCCGACAGGCGAGGTTCAGGATTGAGCTGCTCGACACGTTTGCCAGAGATCAGGCTGTATTCCCGCATGGCCTGGTCGACATCCTGGAAAGAGTGAACGGCGTGGCCTTCGCGCTGTAGCTCATCGTTGAGCCAGTCCAGCCGCGCGGTTCTCTGTCTCATCCACTCAGCCTGGGCCACCTGTAGACGCTCGACAGCCTCATCGTGCCGCCTCATTTCTTCATGGGCGTCCGCATGCCCTAGCTTGGAAAAGAGGTAGTTGCCCCCCGTAAACGCGAGGGCATTGACAACAGCGCCCCCTATCATCATTGCGACAGAGGCCATAGCTAGCGGGGTTGATACTGTAAGGGTTTATGCAATATATCAGCGGGGATCAAGCCCTCTTTGATAAGCAAATCTCGGAGTGCTAAGGCGATGGACGTGTCTAAAACCATCATCCCAATGTCATACATATCAGCGTCTAGCTTGGGCAAGGGTGCCCCTTTGAAAATCAGCTTGGTCAGTTTTGCGGTGCCTACCGTAAGCGCGGCCACCACAGCGCCGTAGTAAACGGCGTTAACAATAGCTTTCCCGTCAACGCCTGCCATTATTCCATATAAAATGGATCTCTATTCTTTAATATGTTAGTCTCCGGCCGCTTGGAGGGCGCAGGTGGGGCAGGTGCTTTAGTCCGCCGCATTTTCTGCCTAATTACTCCGACGACAACGACAACGCCAGCCACTCCGATAATCCAGGGAGTCCAGCCACGGTAATCAACTGGCACCATTGGAAACAGCGGTGGTGGGGCCTGCTCATGCTCGGGGGCTAACTTTCGTTTCTTCTCACGAACAGCCTGCTGCAGAGCTAGAGACAGCCTCTCTGCTTCACGACTCTTTCGAGCAGCAGCTCCTCTCTTCCCAGCCGCAACTTTCCTGGGGTCCTTCGTCACTAGTTTCTCCTGTGGAGCAATTTTGGGGGTCTCCTCCTCCATCTTGTTCTTGCTTAGGACAGATATGTCCAAAATGGCAGTGCCTAAAAGTTGCAAGCGCGACAGTTGCAGGTGCTAAGCACATACCGAACTTATGGTAGAGTTCACATGTAACTGTGTTTAGCGCATGCCCTAGAAACGGGTCGGCCTCCAGGTCTGTCACCAAAGCTTGATTATCAGCAATGGGGAGGAACATACTTGCCACTTGTGCGTACATCTGTAGCATAGCCGTGCCCAGGGTCTTTGTTATTGCCGCTCCAAGCCTCGCCTCGTGCCTCGCATAAAGCTTCTCAATTTCTTGATCAGGCAAGGCCTCAACCTGTTCCACTGTAAGTTTGGAGTACTTACCTCCTATGTACTGCCCGGCACGTCCCCCAGCCGCAAGTGATGCCAGCCTTTCACGATGCAACGCATGTCCGGACTGTGGTGTTGTGGCAGGTGGTGATGCATTTCCGGACTGTGGTGTTGTTGTAGGTTCCGGAGCAAACTCTACCGGCTTTGCCTCTTCACGTAACAGCTGGTCGAGTATGGTGTCACAATCCATCGCAGCGTTTGCAAATACCCAACGTCTAACTCTAATATAGGAATGCACAGCCCATCCAAGCACACAACATGTGCATATAAGTTGTTATACAACTAAGGCTGTAACGGAGTAACAAAGCACTGCTTCATACATGCTTAGCTGATGCTTAACATATGCTTAGCTGATGCTTAACATATGCTTAGCTGTTGCTTAACATATGCTTATCTGATGCTTAACATATGCTTAGTATCTAACAAACCTCACCAGCTTTGAGCACTTTATAAGAAAATGGGAACTTGGTCCTCAGTACCAGCTTTGAGAACTCATTAGCTTCGAGTTGCTTTCGCACACCATCACGTTCCTCCCTAGAGTGGATGATGTAGTTCTCGTCCAGGCAGTCTTCAAAGCTATCCTTATCCTTGGAATGGAAGAGCGCCACCCACTGTGTCTGCGCTCTGAGGCCTTTCGCAACGGCGTTGTACTTCTGGGTTTGAACCCACATACTTTGCTGGGCATGTCGCCCGCTAATAGCTAGATAAGTCAAAATAGTCCGCTTCTGCGCAATAGCGTCCTCTGCGCTGCAGTCATCAATGATGTATAACGTTGGTGTCCCCTGAAACATTTTATAGAAGGCCTCTAGCCATTTGAGCAGCCGATCACCGGGGTCAAATATGAAGACCTCGGGATCTGACCACACACACGGCCGGGCCCGGTATGATTCATTGTATCGTAACGAAGGGCAAGCAATTACAATATGCTCGAAAACGCCGCTGTACGGGCCTTCCAGGAGGTCGAGAATGAATTCTGTTTTACCACACGATGTGGGGCCTGTGATGATGGCCGAGTGTGGCTTAAGTGGGAACTCCATTAATAAACAGCACTAACGAATCTCCCGGTGTCGATGTTCAGCTGTCCGTCCATAACCAAATAAACGTAGCAGTACAGGGGCCCCGCCGGTT
The DNA here is from genome assembly GCA_014155875.1 of Cepaea nemoralis. Lineage (NCBI taxonomy): Eukaryota > Metazoa > Mollusca > Gastropoda > Stylommatophora > Helicidae > Cepaea > Cepaea nemoralis. Next base: position 13,969 of record JACEFZ010025091.1, read on the forward strand.
CGGCCTCTTTCGTGATCTGGAGAGTGATGCCCTCAGAGCCGTTCTCTATACGCCGGCCGCTGCCGTGAAGATGGTCATCGTCAGAGGTCCGGAAGTCCAGCCACAAGCAGAATTTTGTGGTCAAGTACTCGCCTAGACTGACATCGAATAATCCTAGCTCTTTGGCGACTGCGCTTGTCTCAGGGTGCCTTTTGAGGCCACCAGCGAAGAATTTCCTGGCTTCGTCCCAGAGCTGGTGTGGTGCTAAGCCGTGCGCAAATAGTTGATTGGCTTGTCCTTCTACGATGACTTCAACTTTGGTGATCTGCGGGTTGTAAAACAACTCTGGTTGGCGTGCAAAATCCTTTTGGTTGGCGGGATCTTCCCATAATAGGAGAATGCCTTTCAAAGACTTACAGGGTGTGTTCAGATTGATGTTCCATATCGAGTCCTCCTTTTTCTGAGGGATCCGTCTATGTCGTAGGACCCGCTCGTATAACACTACCATACGGCTCTCATACATGCTCCGAATTAGCCGGGCCAACGTGGGTTCAGTGACTACTTCGTACTCGAGACAGATGTTTTCTAGGGAGTATGAGGAGGTGCCGGCATCTTTACCAGTTGCGCGAATCACGCGGGAAGCGTCGTTAAAGGTCAACTAAATCTTCAGCCGATCACTAAGAGCGGATTGGTAGAAGGGCGCATGCGTTTCAAGCAGCTCAAAGTCTAGTGGTATGTAGTACCTGTTTTTGAAGGCCTTCGCGATGGCCACGTCTCTCGCATTGGCGAGGGGCAGAACAACAGCATCCGCTGCACCAACACGCGCCTTGGTCACATTCATGCCGGTGCTTGTATCGATGCCTTGATACACAGCGCTCGCCCGCTCCGATCGACTCTTCCAAAGATCCAGGTAGACGTTGTAGACATCACTGTCCACAAGAGAGAAGACTTCATTGCCAGAGAGCCTGACGGTCAGCTTTTGAACCAGCACTCGGCCGAGGTTCTGGACCACGAACCGGTTGACATCAGGGGAACTGAGGTCGACATTGAATGCCAGCCGCACTGACCCAGGCACGATAACATCGTGTGCACCGAGATTGGGAAAACGAACTAGTAACTGCTGCTTCGGACCGATCGTAGAAGGATTGTTGGTCACGATTATCGTTTGCCGCAATCCTTTCACACCGAGCGGCTCCCGGAGACGGCGGTAAGGGTTAAGCTTACGACCATATGCACTTGAAGACATGGCTAGTAGTTTGTTGCTTTGTAGCAATATCTAATATGGATAGAGTTGAGCTGACTGATTTTGGTGGTGAAGAGGGGAGGCCTGAAACGGGCGAGGAAGAAGAGACAGGCTTCATCGACGACGATTTTGATGTCGATAATCCCCGCATTGTTAATACCGAGTGGCCGTCACAGGGGGAGACGTCATAGGGGGAGACGTCACAGGGGGAGCGCAACTTATTCATAGAACTAGAAAACAGCGCTATTAAGGACTATTTTAAAAGGGTGGAGAAGATGTGGGGTATCAAACCTATAACTGGTATAGATTATACAAAAATTCGTTTGGGTCGGCGGAGTGCTCTCTATGTTAACCACCAAAGGATTACACAGTATGATAATGGCATGCCGTTAGCTGTGAATAACCTCAGAGTGAGTACCAGAGAGGTATTGGGGTTTGTGGACAATATACCACCAAAGGTTGTCACCATCCTTGAGGAGACTGCTAGTGATCTGGTGGAGGAAGAAGCTGCTCTAAGTGGTGCAGATATTCAGGCTGTCCCACAAATAGCTTCAAATGTTGGCAATATCTTAGAACGGGCTATGTCGAGTCCAGAAGTGCAGCGGGTTTTAGAAACCTCACACGTAGATCAATACCTGGGAGAGAAAGGCTTACCTCCAGTGAGAGAACTCCGGGGGCTCATGGCGCTTGACAAAGCGGTGACAACGATTAAAGGTAAACTCACAAACTATCTGGTTATTCTCGACCAGCAAGATAAAGAGATCGCCATAAGGCGGCGGAAAATGTTGATAGCACCCAATGAGGAGAGTAGGGACTTTCAAGAGCAAAAGATTGCCGATATTGAAGAAGCTAAGAAGAGGCTTTTAATAGAGGTCGCTGAGTTACACGAAGACTTACGCACCCAATTCAGTCGGATCCGTGAAACCATTCATCGGGTGGTCAATGAAGACACCACACTGGGTGCGAGGCTGCGGACTCTGTTCCGAGAGCAGGGTATCACGATAGCGAGCATTCTCACAGCGATCGGCCTCTTAATTTCCACTATCACCCTAGCCATTACTGGTGGTGGTGGTGGTCCTACCCCACCGCCTGGCCCGCCACCTATCCCACCGCCTGGCCCACCACCTATCCCACCACCTGGCCCGCCACCTGGCCCTAAGGCTAAGGAATGGATTCGGCAGAAACTGAAAGACCTAGCGAGCCTTCTAGCCAGGCTAGCTGGTAAGGCTGCGGAGGCACTCCCAGGAATCATAGGCGGTATTATCTCCTGGCTTCTTCAGTAAGGGTGTGGGATGGCTGGCTGGAAATCTCTGGGCATTAGTGGTTGCACTCGGTGGCTTGCTGCTGCTGGCTATCAGAGAGCGGCTAATTGCGGTGAACAAACCATAGGACCACTAGACCGACTGCGACACCCCCAGCAATGAGTGCTATCTTTTCATTTTGATGCTGCAGCCCAGCTGCCTTATCAGCTATGCTAGTGGTCGGCTGCGCTGGCTGAGCAATGCTGGGCAGCTCTACCGTCGGCTGTGCAATGGTGGGCAGCTTAGGGGCATTAATGGTTGTATTCAGACCACGCTTTAGGCCTGGCTCTGCGATGACGATCATGTTGTTATATCCAACTATCTTGCCAATGCGGAGCAGCATGTCGCTGGGGGCCAAAAACAACCCCGTTCCAAAGACATAATTAACTTCTGAGCTCGCGTTTTGTAGCACATCCTGATATCTTTTGATGGCCGCCGCGAGATCGACGGGCGCAGAGATGGCGTCTTCTACTAATACCAGGAATTGCTTCTGGGCATCAAACGCCGTTCCGGTTCCCAGAATTCGTGTTCTAGTCTGAGCCTGGACCCCTAAGATGGCAACACATAGGTTCGATTGCTGTCATTTATTCGCTCAACACCGGGGCGTGTGAAGCCCTGTGACTTGTTAAGAATGAAAGCCTGCCAGCCAGAATCAGCGTGAATATCGTCTTGCGAGATATAATCTATGTGTAGTATGTCATGTGTGGTTTGTTGTGTGAATGAATGGCGCTTTGGGTCATATACACCATCATGTCCATCAGGCAGGACGCGATAACCAGTGTTCGTCCAGTAAATGTATACACTCCTGTCAGGGTCTTAAATCTGGCTCGTTTTTCCTAACACATGTGAGACAGTACAAGTACAACGTGATTTGACTTGAGACTCAACGACACAACGTTCAATGGATTTATTTACAAATCATATACGATACGATGATCATTACAAGATATAAGTTATACTTCAATACACTTACATACACAATACAGCTCACAGTCTATCTCTCAAGATGAACAGACACTCGACTTTCGGGCACAGAAACCACACAACGCCTTTCTCTCATCATGCGTCCAGTCGAGTCCACGTCCCAGAGCTGTCTGTCTATAGCTCGCAATGTGCCTCCCCACCTGAAGTGGCTTCACGAGGCATGCGTGCGTCTTGCTTCGTCCTTGCCTGACCGCTGGCCGTCTCGTCAGCCAGCAACCTTGCAGGCAGGTAACTACTACTCGCCTGGCGGGCGTAACGAAGTTACGGCATCCCGGCTGGGGAACTAAGTCGCCTTGCGGGCGTAACGATGTCACTGCATCACTGCACTACTCTAGACTCTGACATGCTCCCCCGGGCAGCTTCATGAAAGATGTCATCTTTCATGTATAATATATGTACATACTGGGTTAATATTTTAACCTTGTCAGAGTCGACCCTTCTGTTGTTATATACATCGCAATCAGAATACATAGACACACACATCTTGACATAGAAACATATAAGAAATGGAAGTTGTATTCAACGACCTGTGGTGTTCAACCTTTAACACTTGTCAAGTTTCATCCTCTCGATGGCTGATTACCTCAATTGCATTATTGACCCAGTCAGATCGGCAGTACCAGCTTCAAGCATCTACCTCGCAGCCTTTCAAAAAAAAAGTAATAATATGGTTTTTGAAACAAAAACCATCTGACTAGACCGAAATACGGCTTTACATAAGTCGCATTAAACGCTCAAACCCTGACCTTATTTGGCCAGGAGCTCTCGTGTTCTTCTGCAATGTCGGTAACACTCTACCATGCCCAGTAGATGGCTTCTTGGTGTGTTAACAATCTGGCAACAACATGGTTATTTATACACAACACATACTCGTATACATTTCACATTATAGCCCTTTGGTTTAATGATGTAGTAACAACTAAATGAAAGGGGAATAACTTCAAAATTTCTGAAATATAATATTTTACAATAATTATTCTATTTCTCAGCGTCATAGCTTGATGTTTCTTCATACTAGCGAGAAAAAGCCGGTAGTATGAATACATTAATCAAGATATGATTCTAAGATTACACTACATAAAAATATAAATACACAATTCGTGTATTTAAACTTGTTGATTCCTAAAGATTTTAGAATCGTCATAGCTTTTTAAACTTTTGTTTGTCGTCTGCTAATTTTGAACTAAATTTCTAACTAATCTGGAAGTACACACGAACACTAAACAGCTGATGTTGAAACTTGTAGAACACACTTGTTCCGGTCTGATGTAGTTACGGAATGTACAATGTTCTCATCGTTCATGTGTTGGGTGTTTCCCTGGAAAAACTTCTGGATTTCGATTGACTGCAGTGGTGTAGATGTCAATGTTCAGGTCACACTTTCACACACGGATTTAAAATATCTCTGGAATGTTCCAAACGCAGATACCACTGTCAAATTGGATAGTTCGCAACTGTCTGTTTCTGCTTGAGTTAATTTTGGGTTGATCTTAATTTCCTTCAAGCAGTTTGTCGTGTCTAATGCAGGTGTTGGAATTTCGTCACTAGCCTCGTCATCTTCATTGTCTATTATCACTGTACAAGCTGTTGTATCGTCTTGTTCGTTGTCTCTGTTGTAATATGGTCTTAGCATATTGATGTGGAATATTTTGTGTTTGTCTTTTATTTGGATCTCGTAGTCTACAGGTGAAATCTGTCTCGTCACTTTAAATGGTCCTTGCCAAGAATCAGTCAATAAGTGTCTGTCACTAGGTAGTAGAAGAAGAACGTCCTGTCCAGGTGTCAACGTTATTGTCCTGTTACCTTTGTCAGCATATTGTCTATAAGTAGCACCAGATAATTTTAGTGCATCCTTTGCAATTATACAAGATTTGATGATTCTTTCACGCAATGATGTAACGTATACGTATGATGATATGGGTTTCAGTAAAGGAGTGGATTCAGTTAACATTTGGTGATAAATAGTCAATGGGCCACGTGGTTTGGCACCATAGATAAGTTCAAAAGGAGAGAAACCTGTACTCGAATGTGGTACCTCGCGATAAGCAAAGAGAATAGCAGGTAAATATACGTCCCAGTTCTTGGGATGCTCTTGAGTGACTTTAGCAAGCATGTGCTTCAAATCGCCGTTAAATTTTTCTATTATCCCACTCGAGTGAGGATGGTACGGGGAATTGAAACATTGCTTCACTCCCAACATTTTGGTGAAAGCTTGAGTAGATGCGGCGATAAACTGAGTTCCCCTATCTGATTGGATAGAGTCTGGAAATCCTATCCGAGAAAATATATGGAAGAAAACTTCCATTATATCATTGGCAGTTATGTTCTTTAGCGGAATTGCTTCCGGCCAGCGGCTACATTGATCAATGACAGTTAGAATATATTTATTCCCTCTAGTTGTTGTCTGATTAAGAGGGCCCACTATGTCGACAGATATTTTCTCAAAAGGTCGACTGGCTAAGGCAGTAACTTGTAACTTTGCCTGTGGGTGTTTACCTTTCTTTACCAGTTTTTGGCAGATGTCACAACTTCTGCAATATTGTTTAATGTCATTGCAAAATTTGGGCCAATGAAACTGTGTTAATAATCTTGATCTGGTCTTAGCGTATGCCATATGCCCTGCAAGAGGTATATCATGGGCAAGATGTAAGGCTTGCTTGCGATACTCACTTGGCAAAACAGTTTGCTCTGTTGTGCTGTCACCTCTGGTATAATACCTAGTGAGGATACCATTTTTCAAAGCAAAATGCCATTTTGCATTCTTGGTTACCTTTGGCTTTTGGCCGATCAGATTAAAATATTTCGACAATGAAGGATCAGCCTTTTGAGCTGTTACAAACGTTTCCTTCATGGTCTTAGAAGGTAGTGATACTGGGCTAAGCATATGTATAGCCTCAGTTTGGTTACTTTCATCTTGCACTCTAGCAGTAGCTCTGGTTACTGCGTTCACACATTCAATGATATCAGATGGTGATGAAACAGTGTTATCAATGATGTCATGAGATCTTAGTGCTACATTAGCTACCATACATTCATTAGGTGGTGTAACATTATCAATGATGACATTTGATGGTGATGTTATGATATCATCACTGCAAAGAGATGTTATGTCATGAGGCATATCATTCACCTCTGGTAAATTTCCAATTATAATATCGCACACCGGGTTTGTTAACGCTGCGCATTTTACTTTACCAGTGAGGAAAGGTGTTTGAATATATGCCCATGCTAGTGGGTACTTTTCAATATTTCCAGAGAATGTTCTGCATGTTACGTGCCTGCCTGTATAGTCTGTAGGCATTATGAATGTTCTCTTTAGACCAATAAGTGAGCTTCCAGTGTCCCGAAGGACTGTAGCAGACTTGCCATTCACGTATCCTTGATGGATGTTTATCCTGCCTTTAGAATCTACTACCAAATTAGCTTCTTCATTGGCAATAGGAATGGAGTGGCCGCATGTCAAAATGCCATCTTCATAAAAGGTATTACAAACAGTACATTTATTTGCGTTAAATATATCAAAAGCCTGTGCCGAGTTCACAGGATGTTTCTCTAATTGTTCTTCATCTGACGATGAACTGTCAAACAAGGCGGCATTTGCTTTGTTGGTCATTTGCCTACCTTTACAATCATGGCGATAATGTCCGTACGCCTTACAGAGGAAACATTTACGCAAATTTCTGAAGGATCTACGCTCCTTATCTTGTCTGTTTACCATGTTTTGTAGATAAGTATGATATGCGGGGTTCTTGTCACACATCTCACCTTGATGGTGTGAAATTTTACAATATCTACAGTGATTATACTTCTCAGATGTAGGCTTATGAGGTTTCTGCCTACTATAGGGTTTGTCATAGTTAGCCGATGCTACAAAATTTATGTCAGTAGCTTCACTGGCGAAACAATGTTTGTTGGCTGTGTAATAAGCCGAACCACGTCTCTCAATCTCATCTATACTAGTGCATTCATTCTCTTGCAAAAATTTTGAAAATGCTGATGGAATGGATGAAATGACTTTATCTCTGATGATCAGATCTTCTAACTTTTGATAGTTTTTATCAATTTTAGCTGCTGAAGTCCATTTGGAAAATATATCTCGGACTAAGCAGAGGTAGTCTGAGAACGTTTGAGTCGGTTTTGGGCTCAACTTGCTGAATTGTTCTCTGTAACCTGCCTCATCTAACATAAAATGTGCCATAATCTTTGATTTTAGATAATGGTAATCTTTTCTGAGGTCTTTGGGGATAGTCTCAATGACTTTAAGAGGCTCCCCTGATAAACTCCTGATATAAATAATATTCCATTCAGACAGTGGAATCTGGTAATGGTCCATTAAAGTCTCAAAATTTTGGGTAAAGGCTGCAATGCAGTCACCCGAGGTATAATTACGTACTATACCTTGGTATTTCTTGTACTGGTATTCTTTCTCCAGTCTCTCAGATTTCTTAGACTCTTTGTTAATGGCCGTCTCAGTATCAAGTTGTTTGATTTTAAGTTGCAATTCCAGCTCTTCCCGTTTACTCTGAGCTGCTATTTCTGCTTTCTTCAGCTCACTATCTATCTCAGCCTTTTTCAATTCGATATCTAGCTCCGCTTGTTTTGTCTTTGCTGCCAGTTCTAGTTCTGTCTGCTTTGCTGCGGTTGCTGCCTCTGCTTGCTTTAAGGCTGTTTCTGCCTCGACTTGCTTTGCTTTTGCAGATAGCTCTGCTTCTGCTTGCTTGGCAGCTTTTTCAGCTGCTCTTTCTTCCCGCTCGTGGTATTCAGAGTATTTCTTCTCACTCCACTTCGTTAACTCATCACCTGTTAACTTCAACTTCAACCTCATATCGATGAAATCATTTAATGACGACATGATGGAAAATGCCAATGAAATACCAGCCACGCAATTTGTTACAAGTGGTTAGTAAAGTAAACAATTTACAATTATGTTTTATTGACAATACGTGCCTAAATTTGCATCCTAAAGTATATGAAAAGAAAAATATACTCAAGTGCACCGGATGCGGTGAAGAACGGTTGGAAATCGGGCTAGGAACTGTAGGGTCGCTACTTCAAACACAAATGACCACTACGGGCAAGGGTTTCAGATGGCACAGAAAACCTGCTTTGTTTTTGGAGGAAATAAATTAGCGTCTATTTGATGTGGTGTGCCTGCTTGTCACTAAGTTTTGATTAGGTTTGTATGGCGTTGAGTGTAATTGTATGTCGTAATGTTGTCAGTCAACAATTTTTTATTTCAAACCACAAGTCACTTTCTTTCCAAAACTTTCTGCTTTCCACAATTTACTTTACAAAGACACTCTAAATATATTTCAACACGCTACTACATTGATGACACATCACTTACATCAAGATGACATTCAGTAAGGACATAGACATCAAGTTTACAAGATGGCGACAAGGTCACAATGGCGACAACTTCACAATGTCGACAAGGTCAAAACGGTGACAAGTTTCACAATTACAAATGTTTCGCACGTTTACAAAATCAAACAATATGTATGCACTGTACAATCACATTTAGTCTCCATGTTTAAATAATGTAATAATATCTATCAAAATGAGCCTTCAACGATCACATTTACATGTACAATAAAGTTGGACAAAAATTCTAAGTTCACAACTCTCAGTTTAAATGTTAAATTATCTAAACTACGTTCATTTCAAAGCCGGACGAATGCCACCACGTCCACACATGTCAGGGTCTTAAATCTGGCTCGTTTTTCCTAACACATGTGAGACAGTACAAGTACAACGTGATTTGACTTGAGACTCAACGACACAACGTTCAATGGATTTATTTACAAATCATATACGATACGATGATCATTACAAGATATAAGTTATACTTCAATACACTTACATACACAATACAGCTCACAGTCTATCTCTCAAGATGAACAGACACTCGACTTTCGGGCACAGAAACCACACAACGCCTTTCTCTCATCGTGCGTCCAGTCGAGTCCACGTCCCAGAGCTGTCTGTCTATAGCTCGCAATGTGCCTCCCCACCTGAAGTGGCTTCACGAGGCATGCGTGCGTCTTGCTTCGTCCTTGCCTGACCGCTGGCCGTCTCGTCAGCCAGCAACCTTGCAGGCAGGTAACTACTACTCGCTTGGCGGGCGTAACGAAGTTACGGCATCCCGGCTGGGGAACTAAGTCGCCTGGCGGGCGTAACGATGTCACTGCATCACTGCACTACTCTAGACTCTGACAACTCCCCAACCCGTTATTCCCCCCGAGCCGTCTCCAGTTATCATTCTGGGGAATTCCAAATTCCGCGCATATACGCTGATAGGCTCTTACATCGTAGGGATATTCAAAGGCGTTCCAACCCGTCACTTGTGGTAGACCTACACGCATCTCTTTGAGGATTCGGCGAATCTGGTAGTAGACATGGAATATGAAGACGGCTCGCGTTAGTGGGTCAGGGCCGGACAGATGCTCCTGCGCGGACACCCCACACCCCGCCGTGGCACACCATACTGCGAAGTTGAGTTGGTTTTGCCAGAATTGCATCGGATTGCTGTACCAGGCTTGCACGATCTGGTCTGACTCCACGTATGGCAACCGGTATTTTTCAAACATGTTGGGGAACTGTGTCGGAAAGGCTCCTTGGAGGTTGACCTGTATGTCCACCTTTGTGAGATCCTTTATTTGTGCAAACGGGTATACCCCACCCGTCGGGTATTTGGCGTCCTTATTGAACTCGTAAGCAGTCATTATTATTAGCTGTGCTAATATGTTTTTCACACTTAGCAACGTCCAACATGGGGAACCCATCCCCCTCAACCCGGTCCTAGACAATCGCGATGGTGACCTAGAGGTTTCTATCGTGGAATTGTTGTTCTACCCCGCGTGGGTTAATATTTCCGAGAAGCTGAAAAACAATTGGTTCAAACTTGATGACGAGAATGTTGTTATCCCCGACGGGTATTATGATGTCTGTGCTCTAAACAAGAAATTCTTTGAGCCACGGAAGCTCTCTCTTTCTCTCAAACCCGCAACTGGCCTTGTAAGTCTCGGTGGTATAAAATCGGGGGTGGTCTTAGGGTTCGGAGGGCTAGGTGGGGTTCTTGGGTTCGTCATAGACTACAGAAGTGAGCGGTTCAATGAGGTGTTTACATTCTATGTGGCGAAGTTTCCTAACCTTATCATATATAAGGAGTTGTACATTCATCTCGAGGGCCTATCATCATATGAAAACCGTCATAATTCGCTTCCCTCCACACTCCTCCGGGCTGTACCTGTTAAAAAAGAGGAATGTAATCAAGGAAGACATGAGCTTTTCTCTATGCCTCATTATAGAAAGCTGGAAACTGGAACTGTAGGGGGTATAAGACTTTCAGTCCGAGATGAAAAGGGTAACGACGTGCCACTGGCATATCTAAGCTGTGTACTCCACATCAGACATGGCTGCTCCGTTGGGAATTTACCGTCCTTATTGAACTCGTAAATTATCAGGCATGCTAAAATGTACATCACATTAACCAACATTCAGCATGGGGTACCCATCCCCCTCAACCCGGTCATAGACAATCGAGATGGTGACCTTGAGGTAGCTATTGTGGAATTATTGTTCTATCCAGCGTGGGTTAATATTTCCCATGAGCTGGACAATAATAAGTTCTATGTGGGCGGTAAACAGATTGTTATCCCCGATGGGTACTACGACGTATGTACCCTCAACAAGCAATTCTTTGAGCCTCACAAGTTTTCTCTGATACACAACCCCGCAACTGGTCTTGTAAGCCTCGATGGTATATATGACTACGCCGATATATTGGGAGTAGGCTTATCCTACACTCTTGGGGGTTCTGAGTGGGAATTGTATGATACCGGGACGGGTGGAAAAGAGTTTCCCAGACTCCTCTTATATAAGGAGTTGTACATTCATCTCGAGGGTCTATCATCATATGAGAACCGTCATAATTCGCTTCCCTCCACACTCCTCAGGGTTGTGCCCGTTAAAAATGTGGAATGTAATCAAGGGAGACACGAGGTTTTCTCTGTGCCTCGTTATAAGAAGTTGGAGACAGGAACTCTAAACGATATTAGACTTTCAGTCAGTGATGAAAAAGGCAAAGCTGTGCCACTAGCATATCTAAGTTGTGAACTCCACATCAGAAAACACAATGGCTGATTCAGAAGGTCCAGGAAGGCATCGCCCAAGAGCATGCTCTACCCTAACCTTTGCTGATTTGGCCGACACTATTGGGTGGCGGGAGCCGGGTCATAACTACAAGATCTATGGCCTCCAGCTCACTCCCCAGGGGGTCTATGCTCGTGCCGCCATAGACCATCCCGACGACGATGACTGGGATCTGCAGCTTGAGCTTCGCACAGGATATACTCACCTCGAGCCCAATGGGATACTTATCAGGTTAACCAACATGGGCAAGGTGTTTGTGAGTTATCAGGCCTGCAGGACAGTCACACGCCCCAACAAGTCTCCTGTTGTGACCTACCAGTCATTTCTGAAAATGCAGTGCGCCAGGGCTCTCTTCTATGCCGTATCGGCGACTGAGGCTAAAGCCCAGGGGACTAAATATTGCCTGAAGGCTGTTACAGAGTGTAAAGCTGACCTTGATATGCTAGGTAAGCCTCCTAAGGAGTCAACCATCTATCTCGAGTTAGCAATTGGGCCTGTGGCACAGACAGAGTTTGCCCCAGTCCTTCCTGGGGTCTCTATTAAATGGAGTGCGTCATCACTCCCCAGGCATGTTGCTCTCGTCATTACTTCCGCGGCCGACGGGACGTGGGTGGCCCGGGCAACAGAGACGGATATTATAGTAGAGCTCGGTGAGGTTGCGGTAGATGAAATCATTTTTACTACCGTTACTGCTTTTGTCCGGCTTTTGTTCACTACAGGGCCGATTAGCACCGTTCGCATTGAACATTTAATATCTCAGTTGAAGAAGTAGGTTTGACGCGCAAAGAATAATGTCGCTCTATCCTACAATCGATACTAGTGACGGCGGTGCCTATCGTATTCAAGAGCTTACCCGTCTTCGGAAGTCTCTGGAAGATGAAAGGGACAAACGGGCTGCACTGTATAAAAAATATCGGCGTGCTGTTAATGCATTAGACGCTGTGGACAGCGCGATGCTGGCGGCTAGCCTTGGTATGGGGGTGGGGGGTGTTGGGCTTCTTACCACCATTATCGCTGCCCCTATAGTTGTCGGGCTCGAGATAGCTGCCCTAGCTTGTGGAATCATGTCCGCTGGGAGCAAGCTAGCGTCCCGCAAACTAACATCAAAAGCTAAGAAGCATGATGAAATTTGCACTCTGGCGACGGCTAAGCTTTCTAGTATAGCCGACCTTGTTTCAAAGGCTTTGGATGATGGGAGAATTACAGACGTGGAGTATAAAATAATTACAGCTGAAGAAAATAAATTTCACCAGTTGAAAAAAGATATTCGGAGCAAGGCGCCGGCGGATCTAGACGAAGAGACAAAAAAGTCTCTCATTCTGAAAGGGCGGGACCAGGCACGGGCAGAATTCGTCAAAGCTATAGGATCGAAATAACCTGTATACGCGATCAGGACAGTTTGGAACCACCCCCCTACTCCACTGAATGATCCGCCACTGGATTTCAGTAATGCGCGGAAGGATATACTCCTCAGATAAACAATATAAAATTCTGAGGTATGTATGAACATTTTTTCCATTCATTGCTTTTCCATTTTTTCTCATCCTATTGTCACATGTGAATGAAGAGATCTCCTGTTCTATATGTTGTGTTTTGTTTGTTGATGAAGGCTAATCACCGCAACAACATGTATCAAGTTTATTGCGCATGTGGTGTAATTCTGTTTGGTAAAACTTTATATGGAAGTAATCAATATGAAAGAATACTAAGAGCGGCGGATGCCACTAATGCCCACTACACTTAACATCTCAAGTGTTATTCTAACAAAACGCTCATTACACACCCACCATGAAATATGTTTTCAGCTGACTCAATCAAGTGTCGTCTCTGGCGCTTGCGTGTGGGATTTTTCACGAGAACAAAAATCACCGGGCGGTACGCGTGGGATTTTTTTTTCGCGAGAACAAAAATCACGGCGCAGCACGCGTTCATAAAACTCGTCACGCAAAGACAAATTGATCACGCTTCTATGTTTTGATCACGGTACTTCTAGCGTGATCATTTTAGCCGGAAGTGGCGTTGTCTGGCGCGCATATTTGATTATCGGGGTGTGTGTATGCGTGCGTATGTGTGTGTATGCGTGCGTATGTGTGCGTGTGTGGATGTATGTGCCCCATTATACACCTATTTATCGTTGGTATGGTGGGCGGCCCCTCTGGTTCATATTAAGGACTTAGCTTCATCCCTTTATAGAGTACCAGCTTGATGCCGGTCGTCTTTTCAAACTTCAGAAACATCTTATGAAGCGCGTCTAACGTGCAACGCTCACACATCTCATATGGTTTCCTAACACCCCTCTCACAGAATATACACTCTTCTATCACCTCGCCCCGCTTTGCCTTTTCATCGTGCCAAGAACAATAAAGGTCGATGGCTGGGCGGCCGCAGTGAAGTTCTGTGTCGAGCTTCGGCCACTCACATCCATAGGTCTCCATCTATATGTGCCCAATAAGTCAACCTCTAATTCGACGCGCTGCCCGGCGCCCCCTAATATTTCTGGTAGGGGGTCTTGGCTGTTGCAATTTGTGTTGGTGGTGCTCGGTGAGAGAGCGTGCCCGCTCGCCGAGTGCTCCCTTGCGTATTCGCGTAGCGGTGCCCATCGTGATATGGCTGGTTGGTAAGGCTCTAATTGTGTAACGCAGTATAGTCACCCTCTATAACAAAATATGGTTGCCCGATGTTGCCCTGCCGAAAATTACGCTATAGTCAGACGACCTCTTGCTGGGGTCGGTTCGGACCCTCTGTTCGAGCCCTTAGGGGGGTCGGACCCTTAGGGGGGCGCGCATCGGTTCGGACCCTTATTTGACCCCCTTAAGTGGCGATTCGGCCCCACCGCGGGGTCTGTGGGGAAGTGTACTCTTTCTAATCCCCTATATACTACTCGACGAGGAAGCCGAGAAGTGTCACCTCTCAGCAGCACTCTGTTACTATTATACGACCAAATTTCTCGACTACATTCAAGGCGATAACAACAAAGGACTACGAACACATCGTCAATAAGTCAGTGAGATTAAGAAATAAAAATGTTGTTTCGACTACACGCCGATATTTTTGTGCAAGACCGCTACAAGATAAACGATGTGGATTTGAAAATCAAATTCACCCCAGAGAAATTTACCGTTAACCTAATGGCCCCCGACGGGGTGATTGTCTATTCAACAATTATAACTCACGCCACGAAGATGCTTCGTAAAGCTATACTAAATTAGGCCATCGCTCTCGCCCTCTAGAAAACCTTGATGAAAACTAACGCAAAATTCCCGATAAAACTGCTGCTAAAAGCAGTAGCTATTCCCCTTGTAATACTATCTCACACACAAGACAATCTGTTTATGTGTCAAACAACCACTCGCATCGTGATTGGCCTAATTACGACATCAGCTTTCAACGGCACTACTAACTTTAATCCGTATAATTTTAACACCTTTTGCCCTGACGTATCTGAACGTAACCGTGGATGGACGATCTGCAAACCGTTAACGATCGACCGTAACAAATTTACTATAATCAATTTAAGTATGGCTATACGTTGTATGCCTTTGAACTGAGTCCCAGTTTATTCGACGGTGACAAGATTGAGATGCTTCGGGCTTGGCCTTTTACACTGGAATGTAAATTCAATACAATCATCCAGAGCCATTACAAGTTATGATCTACGCTGAACACAAGGGAGTAACTAAAATCACTAAAATAAGACAAGTGCTAACATATTAAGCCCCATAGCTCACCAGATTACCAGAGTACGACTAGCTGATATCATGATCGTCGATTATAGGTCAGAATATGTGCCCTATGTACCACTTGACACACTAACTGATAATCCACGTTATCTGGACCACCACATGCAACAAATCCTGCAAAGCGAAGATCCTCTAGCGCGGGAAACAGCAAGAGTGTATCCAAAAGCATTACAGAGGTATCACAAATTACAACATTTACAACAATACGATAGTGTACTGTCCAATCTACGAATTATACTTCTAATTTGTGTTGCTTCATACATTGCATTTTGACAGATTTACCAAAGTTGCACCAATTTCATTTCTACAGTATGACGTGAACCAGAGATACCAATTTAAACAATTACTAACAAACTACAAACCATTCATCCAACCGCACTGATAAATAATAGTAGGATTAAAATGGTATAGCGCAATCACCAGTCTGGATCCAATAAAGAGAGAAAGCGAGAAGACAGAGAAATCCATAGATAGAGAGAGAGAAATAAAGAGAGGAGAGAGAGAGAGAGAGAGAGAGAGAGAGAGAGAGAGAGAGTTATATAGACACACACTGATGGCGCTGGGTAGGACACACACACTTGCGGCGCTGTATAGGACACACATTGGTCGCACTGGACAGGATAGTCATGTTAGCGCTTTGTAGGATACACACTGGTGGCTCTGTATAGGATACATACTGAGGCGATAGGACACACACTGGTGCCGGTGGATAGGACGAACACTGGTAGTGATGGATAGGATATACAATTATTGCGTTCGATAAGACACGCACTGCTGCTTCTGGATAGGACATACAATGAAGTAGCCTGATGTAAGTATAAATAGAAAGAACTTTACTTTTAACCTAAACGGCAAATAAAATAGTGGAAGACGCGGGAACACGCGGGGAAGAAATTTACATGAATAATATGCCGAGGAAGCTGCGGAGGTAGCAAAAGACAGGACGGCCTGAAATGAGCTGGTTAGAGCCTATGCTTCAATCGGGTGATAAGGGGCAGAAGAACAAGCAGACGATAATTCTCAAATGTCTCCATATATAGTTATATCTCGGGCCAGGTAAGGCTTATATCATCTTTATGCAAACTATTCTGGAATATTTCTAGCATGCCAAAGAGAATCGGGAAATTCGTGATTGACAGCAGGGCGTGTTTGTGAGATCATGCTGACGTGGATCAACAGGTTCTGTAAAGTTTGGGAAATGTCCGTACTACTATTATGTCATTTATAAGAAATTAACCTGTATCTAGGTTAACTAAGTAAAACATATTTCTGATGGTTAATTAGTTGAAATCATCATCAAGTTACATTTCCTTTGCTGCACGTCGGTCTCATCACAGCCTATCGGAAAATAAATCCGTCAAGGCGATAACACTTTTAGGCAAGTCTGACTTGGACATCTTACCACATTACTCATGGAGAGGTAGCACTGACGGGTAGAGTTAAGTTGCGTTGAGCTAAGAACCGACATCACTGCACCCAGGACATGCCCATAAGCTCTCAGTCTCCTCGTTTAAGAACCAGCGATTAACAACACAGCTAATCGTCCCCACCGCTATCTGAATGAAAGTTCTCCTAATCTTATCTCTCAGTTTTGAGATTCCTCCAGAACCCATGCCAATCCCCCGCAATCTCATTATTTCCACATACAGGTTCTCAATCTGTTCCCCCTCCTTCCCCACCTGGTCCCACAGGCACACGGCCATCTCTCAATTTTCCATACGTAATCTACCACCAGGTCTCCCTGGCCTAGGAGTTTAACGTCTTTCTCCATAATCCTGTATACTTTCGTAAGTGACGTGATGTGCGCGAGAATTGGTAGCAGCTCTGGTCGCGTCGGTAACTTACAGGGTATGTGAGCCGGTCGCTCAGAAAGCATTGGCAAACTACTGAGCGTAATATTGCCAAAGAAATCAACAATCATCTGAAAGATGCTGATGTTGACACTGATGTCCTGTAAAGGATATGCGAAAAAAAGAAAATCTACCACCGAGAGATGCATTCCCTGCCAGCCTATCAACCTGTTCATTCTCCCGCTCTCCCACATAGCCAGGTCAAATAATCCAAACAATTCTTACAATCTGTGACCTCTGAAGCGAGGCAGCACTAACGAGTTTACCCAGAGTGTCAGTATGTGAATTCTTAAGAACCGTACATCTCTACTTCTGTCATTTACCTCTGTCTGGCTTTCGTCTCTGATGTCCCCTTGGGGCTTAAACCCTCAAACCAAACCTCTACAAGTCGTCCACTCAATTGCTGTCACGTGTAATTTCGTCCCTGTGGTCCTCATATTATACATTATTTTCTGTCTCTATTTCTTCTTTTTCATCTGTGAGGGTTGATAAATATCCATAAGCATATTTTTGGTGCCAATAACACATACAACGACAACGAATATCTATATCTATAAAACAAAGTGTATGTATATGTGTATGTATATATGTATGTATGTAAATATGTATGTCCTTTATTTGTTCGCGAACGGCCCATCCGATTCAGATGAAATTTTCTACACGCCTTCCTTTCATTCCAGAGCTGTCAACTGTCATAGTTTTTTTTTCTTCTTCCTCCTCCTCCCTCCTCCCCCTCCCAAAATACGTACGTAAATATATGATGATGATGATGAAAGAATCCCCGAACCAAAACGCTAGGGAAAGGGAAGAAAATGACGTGACTACACAGAATCGTCACACGGAAATCATCATCATCAAGTGCCGTGCCGGCTGGCGTAGGCGTTCATGGCTCTCTGTAGATCTCAGTCTTTGTTTTTTTTAATCAACTCTGCTGCTGATATTCCTCCATGCCACGGCAATATCAATAACAATTCATCTTTTTATGTGTAAGGAAGTTATCTACAGTCGTGTAGAAGGGAAGAACTAGACGAGTATGAATTCGGAATGGCGAACTCTCTCCCCCTCTCTTCTCCTCCCTCTACCTCCTCCCTCCACCCTTCTCCTCTTCCTCCTCCCTCTCATCCCTCTCCCTCCTACCTCCTCCTTCTCCCTCTTCCTTCTCCCTCTTCCTCTCCCCTTCTCCTCCATCCTCCTCCCTCCTACTCCCTCCGCCTCCTCCCCCTCCTCCCTCATCTTCCCTCCTCCTCCCTCTCCCTCCTCATCCCTCCTCCTCCTGCCTCCCTCCTCCTCCTCCTGCCTCCTTCTCCCTCATCATCCTCCCTCCTCCTTCTCCCTTCTTCTCCCTCTTCCCTCTTCCTCCTCCTACCTCCTCCCTCCTCCTCCTCCCTCCACCCTCCTCCTCCCTTCTCTCCTCTTCCTCCTCCCTTTCCTTCCTCCTCCTCCTCCCTCTACCTCCTCCTCCCCCTACCTCTTTCCTCCTCCCTCCTCCTCCTCTTCCACCTCCCTTTCCTTCCTCCCCTCCTCATTCTCCTCCTTCCTCTCCCTCCTTCCTCCTCCTCCTCCCTTCTCCTCCTCCCCCTCCCCCTTATCCCTCCTCCTCCATCTTCCTCCCTCCTCCTCCTCCTCCCCTCCTCCTCCCTCTCCTCCTCATCCCTCCTCCTCCCTTCTCCTCCCTCTACCTCCTCCTCCCTTCACATTCCTCCTCCTCCCTCCTTCTCCCTCCTCCTCCTTCTTCCTCCCTCCTCCTCCTCCTTCCTCCTCCTCCCTCTCCTCCTCCTCACTCCTCCTCCTCCCTCTACCTCCTCCCTCCTCCTCCCTTCACATTCCTCCTCCTCCTCTCTCCTCCTCCCTCCTCCTCCTTCTTCATCTCTCCTCCTCCTCCTCCCCCTTCCTCCTCCTCCCTCTCCGCCTCCTCCCTCTACCTCCTCCCTCCTCCTCCCTTCACATTCCTCCTCCTCCCTCCTCCTCCTCCTCCTCTCTCCTCCTCCCTTCACATTCCTCCTCCTCCCCCTCCTCCTCTTCCCTCCTCCTCCTCCCCCTCCTTCTCCTCCTCCTCCCCCTCCTTCTCCCTCCTCCTTCTCCCTCTTCCTCCTCCCTCTTCCTCCCTCTTCCTCCTCCCTCCTCCTACTCTCTCCTCCTCCCTCTCCCTCCTCCTCCTTCTCCTCCTCCTGCTCCCTTCTCCTCCTGTGTTCTCCTCCTCCCTCCTTCTCCCTCCTCCTCCCTCTTCCTCCTCCCCCTCCTCCTCCACCCTACTCCTCCCTCCTCCTCCTAATCCCTCCTCCTCCCTCCTATTCCTCCCTACTCCTCCTATCTCCTCCCTCCTCCTCCCTCCTCTTCCCTCCTCCACCTCCCTCTTCCTCCTCCCCCCTCCATTTACCCAAGACAGACAGACAGTCAGACAGATAGTCGGGAACGGGATCTTATATGACTGCTTATATGATTTAAATGAGATGCTCTCCACCATGGGCTGGGCCGGGTCAGACAGACAGACAGATAGATAGATAGACAGACAGACAGACAGACAGACAGACAGACAGTCGGGAACGGGAACTTATATGACTACTTATATGAATTAAATGAGATGCTCCCCATCAGGGTCTGGGCGAAGACGGGCCGGGTCAGACAGACAGACAGACAGATAGACAGACAGACAGACAGACATATAGTCGGTAACGGGAACGAGAACTTATATGACTACTTATATGAATTAAATGAGATGCTCCCCACCAGGGTCTGGGCGAAGCCGGGCCGGGTCAGCTAGTATATAATGTATTTACTGTTGAACAGTAGGTTGGTATGTCTTGTAGTGATGAGTTTTCAGTTCATAAGGACACTTGTGGAATCAAATCAAATTAAACTTTGTGCCATCCGGTAGAACAGCTACATTATGTGACTTTGGTGGTAATCAAACCAGAAGACTCCGGTCACCACCAAAACATTCAGAGCTGCGATATCTGTGCCGTTTTGGCCGAGACATCCAACTTACTACAACCAGATTCAAAAACGACCGTGTAACCACCTAGATAATTGGACAGCTCTGCACCCGAGCAGCACACGGCACTCACTTGTCCTCACAGTCGGAAAGGACTGTCAAAGACTGAGGTAACAGAACTCCATGTGGATGTGGAATGGCAAGGAGAAAGCAGCACATTATCTTTCCAAGACTTCATGATTGCACGTTTCAATGGCAGTAAACGACGTACAATAGACTGTCTTAGGATATCCTCGTCCGGATAGGGACTAGTGATGTGCCTCAAACCGCCATCCAAAGACTGAAGGCAACAACTTAATTAAAACAAATTACATTTACAATAGGATACATGGAAACTGAGAACATTAAATGAGCTTGGAGAGTTACACAATGTTATAAGTGAAATGGAAAGCATGAAATTGAATATCCTAGGCATACGTGAGATGATATGGAAGGGATCAGGCAACATTATAAACGACAAACACACAATAATGTATTATTTAAGGGATACACACACAAAAAGAGTAGAGCAAATATTTGATCACCAAACGGCCAAATCACTTAATGGTGTCTAGTGTATTTTAAATAGAGTTATTATGGT
The DNA here is from genome assembly GCA_014155875.1 of Cepaea nemoralis. Classification (NCBI taxonomy): domain Eukaryota; kingdom Metazoa; phylum Mollusca; class Gastropoda; order Stylommatophora; family Helicidae; genus Cepaea; species Cepaea nemoralis. The sequence goes on from JACEFZ010025091.1 coordinate 34,792, forward strand.
CAAACTGAATCAGTCGTGATGAAGAAATACACAATTTTTACAAAGTAGACATGGCAATCTCTCGAATTAAATCACAAGATATAAAAATAATACTAGGTGATTTAAACACAAAAGTAAGAAAAGGAAAAATGGATGATGTAATGGGGAATTATGGTTTAGGTAATAATAAAAATGAAAGAGAGAGAGCAACTAATAGAATGGGCAAATATTAATGACATGATAGTTAGACACACCTGGTTTAAACACCACAAACGACGAATTTACACATGGAAAAACCATGAAAAGAAAATACTCAACCAACATTGACTACATACTTATAAATAAAAGGTTTATAAATACGTTAATTAATGTAAAGACAATGCTGTGTGCTGACTGGAATAGTGACAATGTACCAATATGTGGATTAATATAAAAAAAAGACAGAAATGAGAAAAAAAAATATGGTTAAGAATATGAGACTTAATAAAGAGGCTTTGAAGGTAGAAAAAAATTCAGGAACAATACAGAATGATTTTTTAAAAAAATAGGTGAAATCAATAGCTAAAATACAGAACACAAACGAACAATGAAAATGTTAACGACTCTATTCACCAAACGAGCAAAAAAATATTACCTGAGAGAAGCCAAATTGCTATGAACAAATGGATGACAGAAGAAATCTTAAAGTTGATGGCCAAATGGAAACATAGTAAATAAATGATAAACAAGAATATAACGAGAAAAATAAAGAAATAAGAAATAATTGTGTGAAAGCAAGAGAAAGTTGATTAAACGAGCAGTGCAAGAAAATTGAATTAAGTTCTATTAAAGATACAAAACGTATGCACAAACAAATCAGTGAGCTCACAGGAAGAAAAGTAAGAACAAATACCGGGTGATAAAGATCGAAAGCAAGAAATATATTATTGGAGGAAGATGCTATACCGAAGAGGTGGAATGAGCATATAAGAGACTTATATGAAGGAGAAAGGGCAGAATTTACAGAAGGAAGTAACTAAGAAGGTCCACCTATTCTAAAAGAAGAAGTCGCTGACGCTGTCAAGCGTATGAAGTAAGGAAAACAGCTGGGTCAGATCAAATCACAATAGAAGAATTAGATGTAAATGTATAATTTGGAGTAGATATAAACTAACCAGAATGTTGAATGACATTTACAGCAGTAGATATCTACCAAGCGATATGCTTAAATCTGTATTTATAGCGGTACCAAAAAGACCAGTAGCAATTGAATGAGAAGATTTTCATACTATTATCCTCATAAACCATGACACTAAGCTTCTACTCAGAATTATAATGAGAAGAAAAAGAAAGAAAATTAAAGTGGAAATTGGTGAAGAACAGTATGGATCTGTGGCAGGAAGGGGTACACACAAAGAAGTATGTGCATTACGGACATTATTAGAAATATCAATAGAGAAAAAGAAAGACATATATTTGTCTTCATTGATTATACTAAAGCATTTGATAAAGTAAAATATGATCAAATGATTAAAATGTTGGAAGAAATTGACATTGATGGGACATATCTCAGAATAATAAAGAATATTTACTGGAAGCAAGTAGCAGCAATTACAATGGGAAATAAAGAAGGACAGTGTGAACAAATAAGGCTAAGAGTAGACAGGGACGTGTTTTGTCACCGGATCTCTTCTCCCTATATAGCGAAGTAATAAATGGAAGATCAAAGAGAAGCCAGGAATAATATTCGGTGGTTATAATAAAAACAATATACGCTATGCAGATGACAGTATTGATGGCGTATAAATCAAAATATCTACAACAATTGTTGGAATTGGAGTAACAGAGAGTACAAAGAAAGAACTCTACTTACATATCAGAAACACAGTAACTATAGTGGTAGCAAAGAAAAAGGTGACACCTAAATGTCAAATAGAAATAGAAGGGAAAAGTCTTCACCAAGTGGATAATTTTAAATATCTAGGGACATGTATAACATCAGATGGAAGATGCACAACATAGATTAAGAGCAGAATAAGGCAAGCAAAGGCTGCATTTCAGAAAATGAATACTATCTTATGCAATAGGTCATTATCATTGACTGCAAAGGAGAGAGTGCTGAAGTGCTATATAGAACCTCTTATGCTGTATGGCTGTGAATCTTGGAATGTAAATGAACAAATTAGGAAGAAATTAGAAGCAACAGAGATGTGGTTTCTGAGACGAATGTTGCCAATTCCTTGGACAGCCAGACAACAACACCTGCATGAAAGAGGCTAATGAAACTAGAACATTATACACTACAATAAGACAGGCAAACATCATATTTTGGGTCATGTGATGAGAAGAGAGGCATTGGAGAACATCGTGACAACTGGAATGATCGAGGGGAAGAGGGGCAGATGCAGACCAAGAGAAATGATGCTGGATGGACTGCGACGGTGGCATGGAGGAATATCAACAGCGGAGTGATCCAGAAAACCAAAGACCAAGATCTGTGGATAATTATGAACACCTACGCCAGCCGGAATGGCACTTGATGATGATGAACAGCCTTGGAATATATAACTCTAGCGTCAAATCAATAATAATGTATGGATGTGTGAATCAACGAAAACGAGAGGTCAACAGGGTACGCTTTATTGGGCACAATAATAACAGTCACAATTGACATAACTGACAAACATGCTGTTGCACTCTGACAAGTGTACGAATTCTACTTCAATTTTTCTTGATTCACACATTGTATTTTGACAGCTTTACAGAAGTTGCACCAATTTCATTTCTACAGTATGGATGTGAACCACAGATAATAATTAGAACAAGTACTAATAAACTAAAACATTCATTTCATCGCACTGTTAAATCATAGAAGGATTAAAATGATATAGCAGAATCACAAGTGTGGAGCCCATAAGTGTGGAGAAAGCGATATAGACACACAGAGGTAGATAAATAGAGAAAAAGAGACAAAGAAATAAAGAGACGGGCAGAGAGATAAAGAAAAAGAAAGAGAACAATACAGACAGACAGACAGACAGACAGACAGACAGACAGACAGACAGACAGACAGACAGATAGATAGATAGATAGATAGATAGATAGATAGATAGACAGATAGATAGACAGACACACAGACAGATAGATAGATAGATAGATAGATAGATAGATAGAGAGAGAGAGAGAGAGAGAGAGAGAGAGAGAGAGAGAGAGAGAACATAATATGACGCAAACAGGTGCTGCTGGATAGGACACACACTGGTGGTGCTGGATAGGACACACACTGGTGGTGCTGGATAGGACACACACTGGTGGTGCTGGATAGGACACACACTGGTGGTGCTGGATAGGACACACACTGGTGGTGCTGGATAGGACACACACTGGTGGTGCTGGATATGACACACACTGGTGGTGCTGGATAGGACACACACTGGTGGTGCTGGATAGGACATTCACTGGTAACGCTGGATAGTATATACACTGGCAACGCTGGATAGAACTTGCACTGATAACGCTGGATAGAGCATTTACTGGTATCGCTGGATTGAATATACACTGGTAACGCTGGATAGAACATACACTGGTATCGCTGGACTGAAAACACACTGGTAACGCTGGATAGAACATACACAGGTATCGCTGGATTTAACATACACTGGTAACGCTGGATTGAATATACACTTCTGTCGCTTTATAGAACATACACTGGAAAGAACAAACACTGGTTGCGATGGATAGAAAATACACTGGTAACGGTGGATAGAATGTACACTGGTAACGATGGATAGAATGTACACTGGTAACGATGGATAGAATGTACACTGGTAACGGTGGATAGAATGTACACTGGTAACGGTGGATAGAAAATACACTGGTAACGGTGGATAGAATGTACACTGGTAACGATGGATAGAATGTACACTGGTAACGGTGGATAGAATGTACACTGGTAACGGTGGATAGAAAATACACTAGTAACGATGGATAGAATGTACACTGGTAACGGTGGATAGAATGTACACTGGTAACGGTGGATAGAACACACACTGGTAACGATGGATAGAATGTACACTGGTAACACTAGATAGAACACACACTTATAACGCTGGATGGAATATACACTGGAAACGCTGGATAGAATATACACTGGTAACGCTGGATGGAATATACACTGGAAACGCTGGATAGAATATACACTGGTAACGCTGGATGGAATATACACTGGAAACGCTGGATAGAATATACACTGGTAACGCTGGATAGAATATACACTGGAAACGCTGGATAGAATATACACTGGTAACGATGGATAGAATATACACTGGTAACGATGGATAGAATATACACTTGTATCGATGGATAGAATATACACTGGTATCGATGGATACACATTGGTGGCGCTGTATAGGACACACACTGATGTCTCTAGATATGACACATTGGTAGCGCTGGATGGAATATACACTGGAAACGCTGGATGGAATATACACTGGAAACGCTGGATGGAATATACACTGGTAACGCTGGATGGAATATACACTGGTAACGCTGGATGGAATATACACTGGTAACGCTGGATGGAATATACACTGGTAACGCTGGATGGAATATACACTGGTAACGATAGATAGAACACACACTTATAACGCTGGATGGAATATACACTGGTAACGCTGGATGGAATATACACTGGGAACGCTGGATGGAATATACACTGGTAACGATAGATAGAATATACACTGGTATCGATGGATAGAATATACACTGGTAACGCTGGATAGAATATACACTGGTAACGCTGGATGGAATATACACTGGAAACGCTGGATAGAATATACACTGGTAACGCTGGATAGAATATACACTGGAAACGCTGGATAGAATATACACTGGTAACGATGGATAGAATATACACTGGTAACGATGGATAGAATATACACTTGTATCGATGGATAGAATATACACTGGTATCGATGGATACACATTGGTGGCGCTGTATAGGACACACACTGATGTCTCTAGATATGACACATTGGTAGCGCTGGATGGAATATACACTGGAAACGCTGGATGGAATATACACTGGAAACGCTGGATGGAATATACACTGGTAACGCTGGATGGAATATACACTGGTAACGCTGGATGGAATATACACTGGTAACGCTGGATGGAATATACACTGGTAACGCTGGATGGAATATACACTGGTAACGATAGATAGAATATACACTGGTATCGATGGATAGAATATACACTGGTAACGCTGGATAGAATATACACTGGTAACGATGGATAGAACACACACTGGTAATGCTGGATGGAATATACACTGGTATCGATGGATACACATTGGTGGCGCTGTATAGGACACACACTGATGTCTCTAGATATGACACATTGGTAGCGCTGGAGAGGACACACACTGGTGGTTCTGGATTGGACAAACACTGATTATGCTCTATAGGACATACAATGAGGTAGCCTGAAGACAGTATGAACGAAACGTCCTTTACCTTTAACCTAAAGGGCAAATACAATAATGGAAGACACGGGAACACATGGGGGAGAAATTCAGATGAACAAAATGTTGAGGGCATAGAGGAATATGCCGGAGTTAGCGAAAGATAGGACAGCTTGAAATGAGCTGGCTGATGGCGAATGCTCCAACTGGGGATAAAGGGCACAGAAAAAAGAAGACGATAATTCTCAAATGTCTCCATATATGGTTGTTGGTTGTATTTCGGACCTGGTAAGGCTGACATCATCATTATATAGCCATTCTGGAACATTTATAGCGTGCCAAAAAGAATCGGGAAATTTGTGTTTGACAGGAGGGCGTGTTTGTGAGATCATGCTGACGTGGTTCAACTGGTTCTGTAAAGATGGAGAAATTTCCTTACTTGTATTATGTCATTTATAAGAAGTTAACTAATGGCAACTGATATGTTATGTGTCTTAATTAAATAGGAAGACAGACATTTCAGTCGTGATTAAGATCGAGGTAATTGTTCGAGGGCAAACGATCATCAACATTGAAAAAGCTAACTTGGAATGTAAGAACTATTAGTGGATCATTTGATAACATTAAGAATGAAATGAGAAGACTAAATATTAATATGTTAGGTATATGTGAGACCAGATGAAAAGGAATGGGCATTATAAAATCTGGGGAATGTAGCATAATCTATTCTGGTGGAAAGAAAACACACAGCGAGGGTTAGAAATTATAATGGATATAGTGAGAGATCCAAACCGATCAAAAGATATTGTACTGTATAAGCTAGAGTGTTGGTGGTTAAGTTGATTGGAAGACCTTTTGATGTCAACGCCATACAAGTGTGTGCTCCAACAGCAGACAGAGTGAAGACAGCATCGATGAATTTTATAATTATTTTGAAAATGACGTTAAGAAATATAAGAATTCTGAAATAAATATCATAATGGGTGGCATGAGTGCCAAAGTTGGAAATCAACAGCACGGAAACATAGTAGGCAAGTATGGACTAGGGGAACAGAATGAAAGAGGATGCAGAGGTGTACAGTGGACCAAAGAGCATAATATCATTATTGGGAATACCTGGTATAAGCATCACCAAAGGAGATTATGGACATCGAGAAGTCCTGATCATTAGATCAGAAATCAGGCAGATTACATTCTCGTAAATAGAAGATTTCGAAATGCTTTAAACGTCGCAAAAACCCTACATCCATCCATCATGTGCAATGCCAGAAAGCGTGGGCGGTCATGACTCGCCATTTCACTCGATCACCAGAGTCGTGGATCAGCTCCGTGTTCTTGTTTCGACCATGCCAGGTGGCCAAGCCATCCAGGTATTTACTTCTCGGTCTTCCCCTTGGTCTGTTCCATTCGATCTTGCCAGTTGTCACCAAGTTCTCTAAGTCATTTCTTCTCATCATCTCATCTCATCTCATCATGGTCCTCTTGTATCTTGCGGTGTCAAAGTCAAGTATAAATAGCGTGAGAGTGCCCGCTTATGGGCTTCAGGTATCGATATTCCCATGGACTCTATTATTCTCTGCGTCCACCGTTTACGTGGTCGGCCTCTTCCTTTGCTTCCCTCTGGTATGTTGTTTCCCTCATTGCTTGTTGTGGTATACTGTTAATTGGTAACCTACTTGCATGGCCAAACCATTTGACTTGCTGCCTTCTAATAAAATCTAATGCAGCTACAACCCCCACTTTAGTCCTTATTTCTACATTTCTGATCTTATCTCTTCTTGATACAGTGAGTATTCTTCTCAGGAATCTGACTTTTGTTTTTGTGATTTTTCTTTTCTCTTTTTCTGTCATTGTCCAGGTCTGGCATTGGGAACATAAAGTTGGTAGGAAGATTGTGTTGTAAAGTGCTTTCTTAGTAGATATTGATATATGTTTGTTCTTCAGAATTGGTGCCATTTGTTCAATGAATTGGTTTGCCTTATTGCATCTATTTTCGATCTCGTCGTCTGATTTGCGATTTGTTGACATTATACTTCTTAGGTACTTGAAACTCTTTACTTGTTTCAAGGGATATTCGTTTAGGTGAATCGCTGTTGCTTGTTATTCTTCAGTTACAGTCAATACCTCTAGTTTACTGGGTTAATTTTCATTTTATGTTCCCTCCACATTTCGTTTAGACTATTCATGTGGTCTTGTAATTCAGCTTCGGATTTTGCTATTAGTGCTTGGTCGTCCGCAAACAGGAGTTCTCTAATGGTTAGATTTGCAGATGGTTCTTTTCCTGTGTTCTCGTCATGCGGCGGTCTCTGTTTGGCTGGTTTCTTTGCATATGTTGTCTATATATATTATAAACAAGAGAGGGGACATGACACAACATTGTCGTACTCTGGATCTTATGGTGAAGGGTTCTAAGTGTCCTCCAGTTGCTCTCACTATGCATTCACTGTTGTTGTATAAGCTATTACATAGGTTTGTTAGATGTGTACTCACTCCATATTGTTTAAGGATTTCCCACAGCTTGTTTCTATCTACTCTATCAAATGCATTTTCTTGGTCGACAAAGGCTAAGTAGAGTGATTCATTGAATTCGTTTGATTTTTCTATAAGTTGTCTAAGAGCATAAATGGCATCTGTGCATCCTTTGTTTTTCGTAAATGCAAGCTGAGTTTTGCTTAGCTAGGGTTCTATAATAGTTCGTAGTCTTTTCTCAAGAATTTTGCAAAATATTTTCCCTGTCTGACTCAAAAGTGGGATGCCTCTGTATTATGTACAGTCTCTTTTGCTGCCTTTGTTTTTTCCATATTGGGATAATTATGGCGTTTCCACAGTCTCGTGGTGCCTGTTGTTCTACCCAAACATGGATGAATGTAGCGAAACGCCAGTGGCCCATGTCCTTATGTATTCTGTTATTCTTGGTAAACAGGGGGAACCGGCTTTCGGAAGCTCTCAGTTCTTTATTCGCTCAATTCTCCATGAAAGATGGTTCTTTGGGTTATCTTCATACCACAATCTTTACATGGAGCGAGTATATATTTGTCTTTCCTTTCGGGTAGTCCCGAAGGCGCGCCTTGCGTCAAATGTGCACTGGTGCAGCGGCTGGTCAATTGATGGCCGGGCAAACAAGTACCGTTTGCAAGTTGCAACTTGTCAAAGTTAATTAAAGATAACGACAGAAGTGCAACTACTACTGAGACATTTTGAAAGGTAAACTTGGGTTGTGGGTGGTCCAGACAGACCTGGACTTATAAATGTATTTTGTATCAAAGGGGAAGATGAATTGGCGAAAAGCCAATCATAACCAATGAAGAGTTGGTTGACCGTTGGCAATCTAAATGGGTGTCTTGTTCTTGGCATAGCCGGGGAAGTGAAACGGAACAATATATCTCCCCAGAGGATTTCATTTGTTCTTAGCGTCAGATGAGCTGTTGCTATCTTTCTGTTTACGGCTTGAATTGGGCAGCTTGTCATCTTTCTGTGGAATATCATCATTGGATAGCTATAGTAATCTATGATCTATCTTCTTGAGCCAGAAGAGGCTATACACAGGACTATCTCTTTCGTCTGTTACTTGATAGGATGATGTCGGGAAGATAATGGACTTCTCTATCTCATTGAGAGAACCTGCATTCCTCTAAATCTATGTGTTCTGTGAGGCACTACCGGTACACTTGCGGCGACAGCTCAGACAAGAGCGGCGGCCGGGAGGGGTAGTATCTTCTTTCCTATTCTTGCGGGGAATGGGGAACTACACTGCGTGCCATACAACCCCAATACTATACTTTTAGTAACGAGGAGAAACACACAGATTACTGGGCACACCACACCACAGGATCGTAGTTGTGAGAAAGGCAGCGTTTGCAAGTGAGAGGGAAGCATGGAAATGATTGTGCCAAATCATAATAAAGGCTTGGTATGAATGTGGAGAGTGTGTCGTGTGGGCAAAAAGACAACAGGACTTCGTCCAGCTGGAGGTCTCCTCAAGCCCGGACGTGGTCAATCCAGGGGCCACCTGACAGGTCAGGCCCAGTCATTCAGGTATTAAATATAGTGTATTTGTGTGATACATGAGTCAGCCCAGTCGCTCAGGTTTTGTTTGTCATCTCCAGGGTCCTCTTCTATGGGAAGTGACTATGTCTTCTAAGGGACAGTATCACCAGTGCTTCTAGGCTAACGCCAATATGTCCGACGAGGCCACTCAGGGTTTGGTGCGTTTAACTCTGAGACAGAGGCAAGGTCCAGGTCTTGAGGCAAGGACATTTTGCATGACTGGTGCATTGCCGGTTTTTTTCAACAACATACGCCCTGAGAGCAGTTTGTTGTCTGGAGGGAGCCTAAGAGTGATTTTCTGGCATACCCATTTTATACCAGACATTAAAAGGCACCCATCCATTATCCCTCCACGAACACCTCACCGTATCTGCAACCGTAAAGCTTTTCATAGGTCAGGGAAGACCTGGTGCCGAATTAATTCATGTGGAAATGAACAGAAGTCCTCAACACACCAGTCGCTTGGATTCTACAAAAAGCCTGTTGAATCTACAACCAGTTGCTGGAGAAGGAAGGAGATTCTGACATCTTTGGTGAGATATGTCTGGACAGATCAGACAGTATCTGAAGCTGGATCTGTGACTGTGGTGACTGGAGGCTCTGTGTCAAAACTTTACCAGTGTAGTGTCTGTGTAGATCTATCTGTTTATCTGCCTTTATGTGTTCCTGTGCTGTTCTTGATTAGGTTAATAAAATTACTTCCAAGTTGTTCTGACGACTGCCATGTTATTTATGTGTCAGCCAGAAGAACACTGCAGGAAATAGGTCCCTAGGTCGAAAGGAAGCGTGACAGTGAGTCCAGGGAAAACGGAGGAGGGTTGGCAGGTAAAGACCTATCCCAGCCAGGGCTATAGAAGATTAATTAAACATTGTGACCGGGCTATTTGGGACCCTCCACGTAGCTTGTTACAATGAATAGTCTATGTAGCCATTGCTGCTTTAATTAGTTCATTTGATATTTCATCTTGTCCTGGTGATTTGTTCAATGGGGCTAATTTGATGGCTTCTATAATTTCTTCTTTCAGTACGTCTGGTTCTAGTTCTTCGGTGGCATCTGTGTCGGTTTCTTGAATGCCTGTGACATCTGATAGGATGTTGAGAAGTTGTTCGAAGTACTGTTTCCATCTTATTAGGATTTGTGTTTGTTCACTTATATGTTCTCCATTTTCGTTGTTAATATTTTCAGTTGGGTCAAAGGGTTCTCCTCTGCTTTTCATTGCACTTATCATTTTATAGAAGTTTCTAGTTGCCTCCTTGTAGTTTTTATTTAGAATTTCTCCTCATAACACATCCAACAAATTTGACTGTTTACGTCCAATTTGTCTAATCAATTTACGATATTCATTTATTTCCTGTAGTACTTGGTCATTGGTTTTTCTGTCTGTCTATGGCATTCTTTACATTTTCCTCAGAAACCACATTTCTACAGCGATCAGATGTTTTTCAACTTTACTGCTCTTTGTCCAAGTTTACATCCATAAAAAAAAGTACAGGATCTATTTAGCACCTCAACACTCCTTTTCTCGTTTCAATTGACATCTTTTTATTGATCTGTATGTTTTTCATCTTGCTAAAGGAATAATGTTTGATACAGGGATGATACAGTATTATTTGCATCAAATGAGCAGGATCTGCAACATTTTTTAGATGCGAATGTTGCACACAGTGAACAATTAAGGTTAGAATTAAACTGTAAAAAGAAAGATTATTGTCACCTCTAGGAAGAAGGAAGTATCACAATGCAATAAACAAGTATCTATAACGCATTATGCAACAAGATATGGAAATATGGTATATGGCCAAAAGATTGCAAGATAACTATCTTTATTCCAATATCTAAAAATTGCAACGTGAAATAATGCAACAATTATAGAACTGTTGCACTGATCAGTCATGCAAGTAACATTATACTAAAATCATAATGAGAAGATTTTTCGTAAGAAAATGGAAGAATAGATTAATGTGGTTCAAGCTTGATTTAGACAAGGAAGAGGAACAAGAGATCACATACTCAGCATGCGTTTAATAATAGAGAAGTTCAGAGAATTTAATATAAACCTATTCTTATGTTTTTGAGTTTATTTAAAGACATTTGACTGTGTACAACATCAGGAACTTTGTAAAATCGAGAGGAATATGGGCTTTCCATCACATGTAGTACAACACATAAAAATTCTCTATCTAGACCAGGGGTGTCAAACGCAATCGCTCAGCGGGCCAAAACTGAAATAACACGTAAGGTTGCAGGCCGAGCAGGATAAACATTCAATAAACCGAAAATTAAACATCTTTTAAACATTAATATAAATTAAAACAGAAAAAAAGAACTGTGCAGCGTCAGTTGTGTCATTACTTTCATCGGCGGCAAAGGGAATGCAACACAGTCTTTGCCGTTTTCGATCAGCTGTGTTGTCACATCAGTGGCCATCTCACAAACCCGATCAACAACCGTATTTCTGTTGAGGCTTAACTTTGCAAACATATGCTTTTTGTCTGAACACAAGACGTCACACACATTCATCATGCAGAAACTCTCCTTCTGTAAATGGTCGACCAGATTTTGCTATCTCCTCCGCCATAATAAAAATTGCTTTCACAGCAACTTCATTTTGTAATTTTGCTTTGGTGAGAAACATCTGCTGTGATGTTAGATGCTAGTCGATTCTTCTACATTCTGTAGCTTCAATTCTGCATTCAGGTTGTTTAACTTGTCTTGATGTTTAATCTCGTAGTGCCGTCTCAGATTATATTCTTTGATCACAGCCACATTATCTCCACATATTAGACACACAGGTTTACCGCCAATATCAGTAAACATATATTCAGCCTCCCAGCGGCTTTTAAAGGTTCTGTTTTCAGAATCAACTTTTCTCTTGGTCATTTTAAAGGCTAGCTTTGATTTTAAAACTATTGTGCATCTACGGACAGACGCTTGATTGATATCAGGTTAGCCGTAGCGGGAAAAATGTGATATAATATCCGGACACTGTATGACGTCTTGTGTTCAAACAAAAAAGCATGTGTTTGCAAATGTAAGCCATTGCACAACACTACTGTCATTTCTTATGCGTCAATCCAAAATGTGCAACTGAACGTTGCTAGGTCACTAAACGACGAACATCCACTCACTACAAAACTTTTATTTTCAATTATTCTGATCAAAGCGAAAACGCCCTTAGGTAGCCCATCATTCGGTAAGGCTGCTAATTAGAGAATTTGATTTGCACTTTATATCGTGGCCATTAAAAAATATTTTTGCGTAAAATTCTCTACGGTCCGAATATATTTGTACCTCGGTTGAGACCTCTCAGGCCTGATATTAATGTACGCCGGGTCTGATGTGGCCCACGGGCTTTGCGTTTGACACATGTGATCTAGACCAACAAGCAGCGGTTAGAACAGAAGACGAGACATCAGATTGGTTTGACATCAAGTAAGGAGTCCGTCAGGGATGTGTACGGCTGTCCCCCTATTTGTTTACCCTGTACGCCAAAAATACAATGAGAAATGTAAGAGATGATATAAACAGGGAGCTATATGATGTGGAAACTTTCCTGTGATACAAGAGAGCTAGAGAAACAAGGACCAGATTATCTCAATCGTGTTGATATCGTAGCAATTTTCTGTCTTAAACGGGGGCAAAATGTTTATTATATTAAATTACGACAAGGCGTGTCTCACTTTAGCATATTGTACAGTTTATTAACAACCACAGAGGGATATAAGTCAGTGCACGTGTGTCTGCAGCACAAGCTTACACGTGGGATGTGAGAGTAAGGACACGGGATACATGACTAGCCTTTAGTTGCTCAGCATTACACTGATGTTTATCACCCTATCATAAAGAGACACACATTGACCTGTGACATTTAGGAGAAGAATGAGGGCATTAAGATGAGTTGAGGTTGGGGGATTAGTTTAGTTTAGTTTAGTCGGCGGATCAAAATCACGGCACACGGGTGTAATCTATAAGTGCTCCGTTGTACTCCTAACTCATGCCTGAGTCCGGAGAATCTCAGCTCTCTAAGCTCACGAACTCCGTAGTACCGGCGAGGACCCTGAAATACTTTGGGTAGATTTCTAACACGAAATTTTGCTCGCGCAGCGACGTTAGGCTACTTTATTTCGATTTCCAACTGCCAAGGAATTTTTTTACGCGCGCAAAAATACACACGCTCTCCCAGGCCTTTCTCCGTAATCCCGTATATTCTCGTAAGGAACGTAACCTGCGCGAAAATTGGTAGCGTTTCTCGCCCGTTTGTAACTTACGGGGGTATGTGAGCCTGTCGCTCAGATAGCAATGGCAAACTACTGAGCGTAATCTTGCCTAATACATCAACAGCAGCTGAATAAATGCTGGGTGTTGACTGCAACGTCCTGTATGGGATATGCAACATAAAATAAAATAATAATATGATGTCCTAAATATCGGTGGTCATGACATACCAGAGATTCGGTATGCTGATGATACAGTATTGCTATCCACAACACAGACAGACAACCTTTTTATTTTATTCGCATATCCTTTTACGGGACATAGCTGTCAACAGCAGCATCTTTCAGCTGTCTGTTGATTTCTTGGCAAGATTACACTCAGTAGTTTTCCATTGCTTTCTAGGCGGCCGGCTCAGTTATCCCGCAAGTCACCAGTGGGGGACGAACCGCTCCCAGATCTCGCCCGACATGACACTCTGCGTGATAAACGGGATTACGGAGAAAGTGGTGTAACCCCTCGGCCAGAGAGACCGGCATAGAAAACCTAATAGCCTCAAAACAATTGAATAGCTAAAACCCCAACTTAACTCTTAACATAGCAAAAACAAAGAGAATGCATACATATAAAACTAATAAGGAGAAAGAAATATATTTGAATAACGAAGACACAAACATATATGTTAATGAGGAAAAGACGAAAAATTGGAGGTAGTGGAATATTTCTAATATCATTGATCATTGATTACCAACAATGGTGATACAATGAAAGAAATTTAAAGACTAATATATACTGCTCTTAAAAGACTAAAACAACTGAATAAATTGTCCAGTGTGACAGATAGAACTACAAAAATTAGAATTTATCATGCATCTGCCCCATTGCAACATACGCCTGTGAGACTGGACACTTACTAAACAAGCTGAACAGTGCATAAATGCCTTTGAATATAAATGTTATAGACGGGTTCTAAGAGTATCTTGGGTAAAGAAAAGAAAAAATGCATCCATACGTCAAGAGCTGAATATTGAAGAATGTTGGCTATTAAACACGATAAAACCAAGAAAATTGAAATATTTTGGTTCATTAAAATGTCATGCAAGTTTGCAGAGAAGAATAATGGAGAGGTATATGTCTGGGAAGAGAGCAAGAGGGACGCCAAAGAGAAGATGGGTGCAGGATGTGGCGGATGATCTCAGGATGGGTGTATCGGATGCGGAACACCTTTCTTATGATCGAGAAGTTTTCCGGAAGGTTGTTATGGGAGCGATGTTCTGCAAAGGACATGCTACTGAATGAATGAATGAATGAATGAATGAAGGAAAGAAGGAAGGAAGGAAGGAATTAATGCATGAATGAATGAATGAATGAATGAATGAATGAATGAATGAATGAATATACAATGAAATGGGAATATTCTTAAACAAGTGAATCGGAACAATAATCTTGTAGCAGTCATAACATATGTTGGAAGATGCCTTAAAGATATTAGAACAAGAATCGCGATGGCGAAGGCAGCCTTTTTCAAGTTACAAAACATACTGACCAATAAAAAGATGTCATTTGCAACTATAAAAAGTATGTTGAGTTGCTATATAGAACCTGTGCTTTTTTATGGATGTAAAGCGTGGACAATTAGCAAACATGCTGAGTTTCTTTCTCCTTCTGTGGTATTTTGGTTAGTTTCCACGTTGGTTTCTTCCATTAGTATCTGGTTAGGTCTGAGACCCAACTGTTGAATGACTTGGGATAGCCGAACAACTTGACTAAGTACTCTTTACCACCTCGACTGGGTCGTTCTTGTAAGACTGATTCGACGCGATACACTAGTTTGTCTCCGACGAGTTGTATTTCTTCTCGGTAGAATGACCCTTGAAGTTCTTCCCCCGAATCGTCTTTTAGCACATACGTCACCGGACTGGTCTCGTTAATACGACTGACGGCAAACAGTTCTTCTGTCCACGAGGGCGTATACCCCTTTTTAAAAGGTTGTTTGGGTTGAGCCAGTCGGACTCGATCCCCGGGTGTAAAATACACTTTTCTGTCGAAAGTCTTCTGATCCAGGTTATTCCACACCTCGATTTGATTAGTATAGTTGACTTGCATAGGCGCCGGCGCCTCGGGACCGGAAGTGATAACCGGAAGTAGTCACCCAAGAAAATACCCGCCAAAATTTGAAAAATGAGGGCCTAAATGGAGCATTTTCAATCTGGAGCTATACCCTGCGTATAGTAAAAATATTATGGAGCAATGACGTATTGCTCCATAAATCTTACTTAGTTTGCGTGTCTCTTACTACTCAGAAAATCTAATGGCCAAGTTCTACAAGAAACAAATGAAGATCGTAAACTGATTAGAGAAATTAGACGTAGACAGTCAAAACTGTTTGGTCACGTTAGGAGAAGAAATAAATTGGAGAACTTGGTGACAACTGGCAACTAGGGGAAGAGAACAAGGGGGAGGCAGAGAAGTAAATACCTGGATGGCTTGGCCACGCGGCATGGAAGAGACAAGTACACTGCACTGATACACAACTCTGGTGATCAAGTGAGATGGTCAAACATGACCACCCACGCTTATCGCCATGGCACGTGATGATGTTGAATTAGGGGAGGGCATAGTGGAAGCTGCTGGAGGTAGAAACAGGTAGGACGATTTGAAACGAGCTGATTAAGGGTCTATACTCCAATTGGGGATACAGGGCAGCAGAAAAAAAAAGAAGAGAATTGACAGTTTTCCATATATGGTTGTTGGTTGTATCTCGGACCAGGCTATTGAAGGCAGTTGATGATTTCAACATCGAATCACACCGTGCTGAATATCAAGGTGAATGGTCATAGACTAAGCTTTGTGGCCAAATTCACCTATCTTGGCAGCACTGTGTCACAAACTGCCACAATTGTTATGGCCAAATTCACCTATCTTTGCAGCACTGTGTCACAAACTGCCACAAGTGATGACGAAGTGAATGTAAGAATCTCCAAGGCCAGTGCGGCCTTTGGCAGACTGTACAAGAATGTATGGGACAGAACTGGAATAAGCCTACAAACATAGCTGAAAGTCTACAACGCAGTTGTATTATACAGACTGTTATATGCTTGTGAAACCTGGACTGTTTACCAGCGACACGCTAAGAAATTAAACCACTTCCACACAGCCTGCCTTAGGAAGCTATTGAAGATTAAATGACAAGACAAGATCCGAGACACTGAAGTTCTAGAAAGAGCGTCCATGTCCATTATCCACACTCTACTACTGAAGAATCAGATTCCTGGGCTGGTCACTTAAATCGTATGCCAGATCGCAGGCTCCCTAAACGATTTTATTTTTCTTACGGCGAGCTGAGTGGCGGTAAACGCTCCCAAGGCGGTCAGAGGAAATGCTTTAAAGACACTGAAAATTTCACTGAAAGCTTTTCGAATTCATACTGACACCTTGGAAACTGCTGCCAAAGACCAAAATTCGTGGCGTGCATCATTACGCAAGGGTAAGTCACTTGTGAAGCAACGATACCTGCAAGAGTTGTGAAGAAAAGGCTGGACAGAAAAACCACTGCAGGAGATCCTCTTCCTGGAATGTCAAGCATTCTTTGCTCACACTGTCAAAGAACAATTCGAGCCAAAATAGACCTTATCAGCCATCTTAGAACTAACGGTGTAATACAAACAACATCTCGGACCAGGTAAGGCTTATGTCATCATTATGTAGCCATTCTGGAACATTTATAGCGTGCCATAAAACAATCGAGTGAAATGGCGAGTCATGACCGCCCACGCTTTTCAGAATGGCACATGATTGATTGATTGATAAAAGAAAATCGGGAAATTCGTGTTTGACAGGTGGGTGTGTTTGTGAGATCATGCTGTCGTTCAATTGGCTCTGTAAAGATATGGACATTTCCGTACCATTATTATGTCATATATAAGAAGTTAACTTACATTAACTAATATGTTATGTTTATTAATTACATAGGAAGACAGACCTGTTGGCCTTGATTAATATCGGGGTAATTGGTCTACCATCGTGCTATTTTGTAATCACCAGGTAGGAAATATTTATCATACTTCTTTAGGTGACATCATCGTAGAGTTACATTTCCTTTGCAGAACTGCAATCTCATCACAGGCGGACGGAAAACAAATCCTTCAAGATGATAACACGTTTTGGCAATTCCGAACTGGACGCATTACCGTGTTACGCATGGAGAAAAAAAAAATTCGCTTAAAAGTCGACAGGGTCGACTTCCTTGCACCGGGTTTTATCCCATATGGCTCGGTCTCTTTCCGTAGCACGGAAAGCGTCGCACAAAGCACGAACTCCGTAGCTTTTAGCGACGGACCCACAGGAGTATCCGAAACATTTAACTCGTAAACCGAGAGTCGCGGCCCGCAATCGAACCAACAACCTTCGGAACACGAGTCAAACGGCTTGACCACTTGGCCACTGGCACTAACAGGTGTACCCAGAATGTCATTATGTGAATTCTTTAAAACCCTACATCTCTACTTCTGTCATTTACTTCTGTCGTGTTTTTGTCTCTTATGTCAATTGGACATGAGCAAGAACGTGAGGACTTCTATGAAGAAATCCATGACGTGCTAAATAAAATAGATAAGCAGAACAACATAATTGTTATGGGAGATTTCAATGTAAGACTAAACAGCCAAATATAAAATACTAAAATAAGAATTATATATATATATATATATATATATATATATATATATATATATATATATATATATATATATATATATATATACACACACACACACACACACATTGGCACCTTGCCGTCTTGACAGACGATAGTTTGTGCTTTAAAAAGGCATAATAACTTTTACCTATGGCGGTAGCGAGTGTGACTGATAAGGCCAATTTGCGCTGTAAATGTCCGTTCACAGTGGGTGCATGTGAACACGTGGTCATTTCCACCATCATGCACCATCTTACGTCTCAAACGCTCGGTGTGTGATTTATCTGCAATAATTTTCTCCTTTGTCTTTATTCCATTTCTGATGTTTGCCCTCCATGCAACACGTTCAGCGGCGACTTACTCCCAATGTGCATTATCAATGCCTGTATCAATCATGTCCCGCTTACACACATCTTTGTATCGTAGTAGAGGCCGACCCTGAGATCTCTTACCCATCTATAATTCACCAAAAAAGATATCCTTTGGTATTCTACCATCATCCATCCTCCTAAGATGTCCTATCAATCTAAGTCTACGAAGACTGAGCATGGAATAAACTGTCACACAACCTGATCTTTCCAATACTTCAGTATTTGTGATTTTGTCTTGCCACTTAATACCAAGAATTCTTCGCAGACACCGCATATGAAAGCTGTTTAAATTTTTCTCTTGGTGTGAGTAAGTTGTCCAGGTTTCACTGCCATAGAGAAGAGTACTAAGGACACAGGCTTGATAGACAAATACTTTTGTTTTGGCAGTAAGCTTCCTGTTCTCCCAGACTCTTTTTCTTAACCTGTTCATTGTTGTTGCTGCCTTACCAATCCGGATGTTGATTTCCTGATCTAGGGATAATTTGCTATTTACCACTGATCCTAGATATGTAAAATGGTCTACTATCTCTAGTTCGGCGTCGTCAATAAAGATTGATGGTACCCCATGTGCACCTTGTGACATAATCTGTGTCTTCTTTTTGCTAATTGTTAAACCAAATTCAGAACAAGCATTGGAGAATGCAGATAGTAGACATTGCAATTCTTCCTCAGAGTGGGTCGTAACTGCAGCATCATCTGCAAAAAGCAACTCTCTGATCAGTACTCTCCTAATTTGTGTCTTAGCCTTCAATCTCTGAGCATTGTAAAGGCCGCCATCTGAGCGTGAGTGAATGTATATACCACCATCCTGATCACGAAAGGCATATTTCAGTAGAAGTGAAAAGTATATTCCAAAGAGGGTGGGAGCTAGTGCACAACCTTGCTTAACTCCACTCTTGATTTCAAATTCTTCAGAAGTTGCACCATCAAACTTGATTATACCCTTCATGCCTGTGTGGAACGATTCCACAATGGACAGAAGAGTTGGTGGGCAGCCAATCTTCTTTAGTGCCTTGAACAGACCCTCACGACTGACCAAATCAAATGCCTTTGTGAGGTCGATGAAAGCAATAAACAGTGGTTGATTCTGTTCACGGCATTTTTCTTGCATTTGTCGCAATGAGAATATCATATCAGTGGTAGACCGGTTCTGTCGAAAGCCACACTGTGATTCGGGGTAGACTTGATCTCCTAGGACTTGAAGTCTGAGCAGAACAATTCTGGCAAATACTTTTTCAACAATACACAGAAGTGAGATACCCCTACAGTTGTTGCAGTCGCTCCGATCGCCCTTGTTCTTGTACAGTAATATGATGCTTGAATCTTTGAAATCCTGTGGGGCTTGTCCTTCTCGCCAGCATAGCTCTATTAGCTGGTGGATCTGTAGAGCGAATGTGTCTTGCACACCCCTGATAACCTCTATTGGAATCCCATCCTTACCTGGAGCCTTGCCAGATGCAAGTTCATTTATAGCACACTTAACTTCTGTTATTATGGGAAGTGTGTCCAGGTGGTCAAGAGTTGGTAGAGCCTCTATGGCGTTGAGGGCATCATCCGCTAGTTTGGTCTCACTTGAGTAAAGCTCCAAATAGTACTCTACCCATCTGTCCATCTGCTGTTTCTTATCAGTGATGATTTCTCCAGTTAAGGTTTTCAATGGTGCACTTCTTTTGATCACTGGACCACAGGCTTTCTTTATTCCTTCATACATGCTTCTTATGTTTCCCTTATCACTTGCAATTTGAATGGACTCACATAACTTGATCCAATAATCATTTGCACACTGCCTGGCAGCCTTTTGCACATCCTTCCTAGCTTGCATTAGCTCACTCAGAGTGTTACGCGTTGGTCTTTCCTTGTTTCTTAAGAGAGCTTTCTTCTTCTTATCAATTAAGGGCTGCAGAGTCTCGCTGTTTGCCGCAAACCAGTCCTGCCTCTTATGATCCACAGTGCCATAAATCCCTACGGCAGTTTTATAAAGAGTTTCCTTAATTTGACCCCACTTTTAATTTACTGTACAATTTTCTGGTGTATCAGTGAAAGCATCTTCAAGTTGCTGTTGAAACTGAAAGCTCTTTTCAGGTTCGTGAGTGTTAATAATATTAATCCTGGGGCTAGATTTGTGTTTAGCTGTGTAGATTCTCTTTGGTCTCAGTCTAACCCTTGCAACAACCAAAGAATGATCCGTATCACAGTCAGCACTGTGGTAACTTCGAGTCAATGATATATGGTTCAGATGTTCGGATGGCCGGATCTTGGATGTCTCCATGTGACCTTATGCATCTCTTTTGTTTTAAAAAAGGAGTTTGTAATACATAGGTCATTACTGGTGCAATGCTCCAGCAGCCTTTGCTCATTTTCATTCATGCGACCGATGTTGTATTTTCCAAGGCACACTGGCCATGAACTCGAGTCCTTGCCCACACGAGCATTGAAATCACCGAGCATATAACTGTAGTCAGTGGAAAATCCTGGACACATGGTTCTCACGTTCCAGGTTGCAAGCCGTAGCTTGAGGTTTCTATTTTTATTTTTGTTTGTACCTGGTGCATTGGTTTTACAGCCTGCGATTCAGATTTTGTCCTAGCCCCAAGCACCCATTGAAACAGGCAGGCTGTGGCGGATCAGCACCCAATTGGCCGGGGGCTGCCCAGCTTGAGGCGGGCGGTAGCTGATCAGTGACACCTGTAGGTGTCTCCCACCGTCAGAGGCAACGCGTGGCGCCACATGTCTACGCCAACTGACAAGGACTTATAACCCGTAACAGTTGCCTCTCGCTTTGATTCCGAGACCAGTTAAGACCATGGATGGAGTTATTGCCTCTCCATAGCACAAAGCCTGGCCTAAAAATAGAGATCATATGTTGCCCATGCAGCATGATCCCTCTCTCTGCCTGCCTAGTTCACTCCAGAGAAAAGGTAACACCTCTACATCTGGAACAAGACAAGCTGCAGAAGCTGCCGGATCAGCAAAGCAATGCTCTAACTGTCCGCCTGTCGGAGCTT
Organism: Cepaea nemoralis; assembly: GCA_014155875.1. Taxonomy (NCBI): domain Eukaryota; kingdom Metazoa; phylum Mollusca; class Gastropoda; order Stylommatophora; family Helicidae; genus Cepaea; species Cepaea nemoralis. The sequence continues at coordinate 56,549 of JACEFZ010025091.1, forward strand.
CGATCCTAGACCAGTTGCCAACCAAGGCTTAGGGCCTGGTCTGCCCTGCCATGACATTTTGTCTTTAGCTTGCATTTCCTCGCACCAGGGTAAGGCTTGTACCCTCCCAATTGCACTCTTCCGCCCGAAGCCGTTGGCACAATGTGGGGTGTCGGGTTTGGTAAGCGCCGCCCAACGTTCGGCGCTAACAGAAAGCAGGTAGTACCGTCTACTGTTATACGGTAGCTCAGTCATATCTGACTAAGACCTGACTGACACATATATATATATATATATATATATATATATATATATATATATATATATATATATATATTATACTATTAAAATATAAGATACTAAAAGCCAAATTGATTTTATATTAACAAGAAATAATAGAAAGAGAAATATATTAGATGCAAGGGCAGTGCCCAACTGAGGTTTAAACACAGACCACAAAGCAGTCGTTATCACTATAAGAACCATCAGTGGAAGGAAGCAAAGACCAGGAAAATACATGCCATGCGAATCAGTAAACTTAAAAAATCTCAAAGACAAGACAATGAGTGAAAATAAGAAAAAAAAGTTCTAACTGAAATCTTTGTAAAATTACCTATAGAAAGACAGTGGAAGAAGAATGGGAGATGTTCAAATCAAGCATTTTAAATACTGCAAAGATAACACGTGGAACCACGAAAAAATGCAAACCACGGATAAAGAAAATAACAATTTGGTGGAATGCAGAAGTAAAGAAAGCTGTAACAGACAAAAAGGAAAAAGTATAAAAAGTGGTCTAAGAGCAAACAGGCATGCGATTACATAGAATATAGAATAGCGAGAAGACATATGAATGGAATAGTAAAGAGAGTAAACGAAAAAGACTAGGAAGAGTATGGAGAAACTCTAAATAAAAACTACAAGGAGGCAACTAGAACCTTCTATAAAAAGATCAGTGCAATAAGAACAAAAGGAGAACCCTTTGACCCAATTGAAATAATTAACAGCGAAAATGGAGAACCAATAAGTGAACAAAAACAAATCTTAATATGATGGAAACGGTACTTCGAACAACTTTTCAACATCCAATCAGATGTGACAGGCATTCAAGAAACCGACACATATGCCACCGAAGAACTAGAACCAGACACATACAGAAAGAAGAAATTATAGAAGCCATCAGATTAGCCTCATTGAACAAATCAACAGGACACATCGACACCGCAAGGTACAAGAGTATCACATGACGTTCTTTATGATACGTGCGTGTGATGGTCGTTGTCTAGGTAACGATGCTCCTGGTGTGTCAATTGAGCTCTCTCACTGTCTTACACTATGACTCACCCCCGCAGTGCACCTTCACCAGTCATGAAACAAGATTGAGTTGGCGCACATAATCTTTAATCCAGAAAGAACACGGACAGACGGAACATGTTTATACATCCAGAAACAATGTAATCCATAGAATATAAATATCCTCCTCTTAATTTAACCAGCACACATCACTGTCTTCTCACGGCCTGCTGAATCTCACATTCACAAGACATTTAGTCCAGCTACTATCCACGGCTGGATCTCCCACAATACGACCCACCCACTGGGTCGGAGCCTCTGCTCTCTATGTAACCCACTCTGGGTTTTAGGACTGCATTCACAACTCGGAGAATCACACAACACATTTCTCCGTCGACTACCGGACTACCGACTCGTTCGGTGTCTAAAACTCAACTCCCTTAAGTCTCCTGACTTCAATACACTATCTCTCGCCCCATCCACCCTAGGGGGTTTTTCTCTACCCTCACTATTTTATTTCTCAGTACTGGCTGTTTTCCCCATAGCCAGGTCAGTCACTTTACTGTCTCCCACTTTCACCCATTCTTTCTCATGCCCGGTCACTCAACTCATTGTCAATGACTCAGGCTTATTCAAAGAGGAACCTGATTAGATGAGATGAGATGTCCAGTTGAGATATGTGGAAATCAAAAGAAATTAAACTTTGCACGAAATGTTAAGTATGCCAGTCTAGTGTTAAATAATACTACTGTATGGATGTGTGAATCAACGATAACGAGAGCTCAATATGTCTTTATTGGACATAATCATAATAATCACAAGTGACAAAATTAACAAAATGCGATTGTGTTCTGAGAAGTGTGCGGATTCAACTTCTAAGTTGTGTTGATTCAAACATTGCATTTTGACTGCTTTACCGAAGTTGCAACAATTTCATTTCTACAATATGGATGTGAACCACGGATAACGATTAGAACAATCAGTAATAAACTACAAACATTCAATCAATAGCACTGTTAAATATCAGGAGGATGAAAAGGTATAGCAGAATCACCAATGTGGAGAGCATCCAGAGAGAAAGCGGGATAGACAGATAAATACATAGAGAGAGGGGGAGAGAAAGAAAGAGAGAGGGAGAGAGAGAGAGAGAGAGAGAGAGAGAGAGAGAGAGAGTGATAGAGAGTAAGGTAGGGCGAGAGAGAGAGAAATTAAGAGAGAAAAAGAAACAGAGTAATAGAGACACAAACTGATGGCGCTGAATAGGAAACACACTGGTGGTGCTGGATGGGACATACACTGAAGGGGCAGAAGTCAGTATAAATAGAAAGATCTTTATCTTTAACCTCAAGGGCAAATGCAATAATGAAAGACACGGGGACACACAGGGATGAAAATCAGATAAACAATATGGGGAATGCATAGAGGAAGCAATTCTGTATTTATTGCAATCCCAAAGAAATAAGGAGCCTTGGAATGTGATCAACATAGAACAATTAGTATAATGAGTCACATCACTAAGATTTTGCTACGAATTATCATGCAAAGAGTGAGGAAGAAAATACAACCTGAAATAGCGGAAGAACAATGTGGTTTTTTTTAGAAGGAAATGGGATAGTATTTGCTGTGTATATGCTGCGATCAGTTATTGGACGTTCTATAGAAGTAAACAAAGATAAACATCTTTGCTTTATTGACTGTACAAAGGCTTTAGATAGAGTAAGACATGTCAACATGGTAGATATGCTTGCATATCTACAAATTGATGGAAAAGACATTATATTGGAAACAATAAGGTGCCAAAAGGACTGATAATGAAGTGGGACAATATCAGCCTATTAAGAGATGTGTGAGACAGGGATGTGTAATGTGTCCAGATTTGTTTTCCCTATACTTCTTCTTCTTCTTCTTCTTCTTCTTCTTCTTCTTCTTCTTCTTCTTCTTCTTCTTCTTCTTCTTCTTCTTCTTCTTCTTCAGCTTTCCGAGCCATTGAGGTTCTTTGCTGCAAATACAATCCGTCTCCATTCGTCTCTTTGGTGGACCTTCTCTTGCCAGTCGTTGATTCCAAGTGCTTGTAGGTCTGTTTTCCCTATACAGTGATAATATTTTCAGAAATGTAGAAGAAATAAATGGAATCATCACTGGAGGACGATGCATCAATAACATTGGATATGCAGATTATCAGTACTGATTGCAGCCAATGAGCGGGATCTGCAACAGTTAGTAGATGCGGTTGTTGCACACAGTGAGCAACTGGGGTTAGAATTAAATTGTAAAAAGACTCAGGTTATGGTCGTCAGTAGGAAGGAAGAAGTGCCACAATGTAATATACAAGTAAATGGAAATATTCTTCAACAAGTGGATCGGTACAATTTTCTTGGAACAGTTATAACATCTGATGGGAGATGCCTTGAAGAGATTAGAACAAGAATCGCCATGGCGAAAGTAGCCTTTAGCAAGATGAAAAACATTCTGACCAATAAAATGATGTCAATTGAAACGAGAAAAAGAGTGTTGAGAGGATACATAGAACCTGTTCTTTTGTATGGATGTGAAACTTAGACAATGAGCAGTCAAGCTAAAAAGCATCTGATGGCTGCAGAAATGTGGTTTCTGAGGAAAATGCAAAGAATACCATGGACAGACAGAAAAACCAATGACCAAGTACTACAGGAGACAAATGAACATCGTAAACTGATTAGAGAAATTAGACGTAGACAGTCAAAATTTTTTGGACATGTTATGAGAAGAAATGGATTGGAGAACTTAGTGACAACTGGCAAGATCGAGGGGACCAGACCAAGAGGAAGACCGAGAGGAAAATACCTGGATGGCTTGGCCACATGGCATGGAAGAGACAGGAACACTGAGCTGATCCACGACACTGGTGATCGAGTGAAATGGCGAGTCATGACCGCCCACGCTTTCCGGCATGGCACATGATTGATTGATTGATTTCGCAATTTCGCAGGGTTATGATTCGGTATCCGTTAAGTCTGAGGTGATCCTTACCTGGGTTTGGGAGTGGGACCAGGTAGCTATGAACCCAATCCTTGGATATTACTGCCGTATTGATGCTAGGGTTGAAGCAAAGAGCCATCTACTCCAGTCCCCATCCTTCATACTGCTCATATGAATGTACCTCAAACCATCCGGATCTGGCGCTGTATCTTTAGCTCTCTTCAGTACCCGTCTAATATTCTCCACCTTAATCTCACAGTCCTCCTTCCTAGTGGTCGGTGACAAAGCTTCTCTGACCGTATCCCCAACAGTCATGTCCTGCTGGTCAGTCTGAGTTAGAAATCGTGCCTTCCCTCTCTCTTGGTCAGTTGTCATAAGTCGGTTGTTATCATCGTAAACGGAACAATGTGTACCAGGCCAGGCATCGCCTGTCTGTTCATCAATCGGTGCAGCCTCCAGAATTTACCCAATGTCACATCCCCACGGACTTCATTTATAAACTGTTCCCACGTCATCATTAGTGCCTCTGCTGCCTGGAGTTTAAAGTTTTACACCTTTACTGTTTTATTTCTTTCAGCCTCCTCCAATTCTGTGTCAACTGGATTGGGTGCTTTCCGCACCCTCTGCCAATTCCTTATGGCCGCCCTCTTTTCCCTCCATGATTGCTCCACCTCTGGTGTCCACAATTGTTGTTGGGTGAAAATTCTTCTTGTTGGCTCAGACCGTCCCTGTGATCTAAAGCGTCCTAAGAGCGACAAGTGGTCGCAATTATAATTGATTGCCCTGCGGACTCTTATAGCCTTGGCTGTGCTGGTATTAGGTATCAATACAAAACGGCGCAGGTGGTCGCGTCCATAGACCCCAAGGACATTCCATTTTATGTCTGATGCCGCCTCTCGGGATACAAGTGCCATGTCGATGGCAGTGTCAGGGTCCCTCAATCTCAGCGCTAGCCTAGTTGGTTTCCATAATTTATACAAACCACACCCGTCTCAAGCAAGACTTTAGCCAGAACAGTACCCTGTCTGTTCTCTCCCGACCTGTTTCCATTGAACCTTTCAACCAGTCCCACCTCTGTCTGCCTACGCAAGACTCTCCACTTACATATATATTTATTTGGTTCCAGCTGCATCCTCGGATTTAAATCTGCCTTCCCTACACCGCTTTACTCTCCTGACCCCATCCACTCATATCCAGTATCGAATGCTGTAAATGATCCTTGACCACCAGAGCCTGTCCACGTCTTCCCTGCACGGTTGGGTTAATGTAACAAGAATAGCCAGGCCACTTAAAAGAGCTTGTCTTCATTTCTGGTAACATCAGGTCATCAAAATCGTAGACCAATTGTTGTCCAATATTGGTCCTCGCTGCTTTACACTACGGCAGTTCCAATACCCAACCCGTAATTTTGTTTAGTCCTAAACGATCCGGTCTCCTCCTACCCCTTCTGAATCCATCCCTCTTCTTCCTTTTCATTCCCACCTCTCCCCTACCTCTATTCCTATTTCATTCTCTCCTAGCTGGCTGTTGTCAAAGGTATCAAGCACAAAGCTCGCACGCCGTTGCTTCGGCAATAATTCGTTTTATTTTACATAGCTGGTTTGATTTGAATTCAGAAACTAACTGGTAACCCAAGTAGAGCCTGCCTGGGCAGGAGATGTCCCCCAGAAGTCCATGCGCCTGGCGCCGGCCCGCCCGCCTACCAGACGTTTCACGTTCACGACCAGTTCACTTGTGGCCATTCAGTCCTCGGCACGTCGGTCCACCTCAAACATTGGGGATTATAATCTGAGTTTTGCATCTCCTAGATAGGTCGCTGTAATAGCTAACGGGTCCCATCTAACCGTGGACAAGAGGTTCTAGAGCCTCAACCCTCCTGGCGGGCACTTTAGATAAACGTACAGGGGAACAACACACAATTTACACACAATAGCTATCAAATAGTTCATAATACAATGCACAGCCAAAGTCACTGCACAACACTGCGTTAGTGAGTGGAGAAAGCCCATATGGTGTCTACGGTGTCGCTTTTCTCTGCCAATAACCGCTACAAACTGTTCCCGTCATAATTGAACCTCAAAACAATGTTTTCCCTTAGTGAATTTGAATAACGAAGACACAAACAATAGATTGCACGATTTATTTCCAGCATATATCGCTCCATCTCGTCTGGTACATACTGCAGAATTAACATAACATATAGTAAATAACTAGATAAATCCTTCAAACTGAAATATACACATGTTCGCACAGTAATATCGATCGTCTACCACGGTAATTTTAAACTGACTAACATGCTTTTCTGTTTGCACAAAACTGGCTTATGTAGATTAATCATTATGGCTTCTGCAAACTTTAACAAGCGAGTATTGTGTGTGTTGAACAACACGGGAAAGACACTGTCTCTATCAATCACATTGTCACTTTCCAATACATGCCTAGCAATTGATGAAGCGGGAATTTTCCGTCCGAACATGTGTATTTTTTAGCTGGAAATATTTATCTAGTTATTTTACTTGATGTTGTGTGAATTCTGAAATATTTGAACCTGTTGAGCAACTGTCCATTCTTTCCCCCGTTGGCAACAGACCATCTCCCCCAGATTAAGCATTCCCTACAATTCTCAACACCCTGCCATGTCAGCGATTTCCTGAGCAGCAGAAGTTTGTCTTCTAAGACGAGTTCAGGAAAAGTCTCCTAGAATTTCCCTGTGACTGTGAGTCACCAGCTGATGCATCACCTTCTACACGGTTGTTGTCTTCAGTTTTAGTAGCAACTGCATCACCTATTCCTTGGCTGTAAGCTCACACCTCACAACAGTGGAGTGCGCGTTCAGACCACCCATGTGTTAAAGATTTGTACCAGACTAACAGACTCTTCACAGCACCGTCTGACACAAGGGCACTATAATAGACTATCGGGCGTTACTTTGGGTCTGTGTGCATATCCAGAAGTGTATCATCAGCACTGAAGGTAGCTAGTCTAAACCCACTCAAGCTTTGCATTTTAAATTCAATGTCGTATATGGCTACTTTGTGCAGCACACATGGAACAGTAAGTGGCAGCTTCCACCAGCCGCACTGGCTGCATGTGTGCTCATCACTCTTGGAGTCTCCATCCACGGCCATTGAGGAGTGATAACACGTTGCGTAGTAATCAAATATCTTCGGTGTACGCTACTTTAAGGCTACATATTTACCTCCAATGACATACACGGAACAAACTTCAGCTGCCACAGCTCCCTCAATGGTGAACTTATTCATGTATGATGCCACTGTTGTGGCATCCACAAGTAATACAGTCGTGTTTCTACATGTTTTCTGAGTTTTCCCGTGCTACTATGAAACGCACAAACGAGCTGATGTGTTTCAGATGCAGTCCAAATCATATTGTCCTGTATTGATGTGACTGCCTCAGTGTAAGTAGGGTATCCTGTAAATCATAATGACAAGGAGCATCATTCTCATCTGTCAAAAAGTCAGTAGTGCTTTAATCCCCGTCTGTGTTCACCACATTCACAAACCGACACCCAAGACGAAAGCAACTCGGCTTACGTGTGGCACCAGAAGAGCAGTTTCCATTCTCAGGGCCAGAAATGTCATTCTCATTAAAACAATGACATTGTAATATACACCTTTGTCCAAAGCATCAATTATCACAATCTTGGTGTGTTGCTGTCACAAGTAGATAGTTGAGCACCAAACATAGCATTATAGACATCGGTAATCTGGTGTGCGCCACACATTGAGCTCCGTAGTACTGACAAAACGACATGACAATTCTTGCGTAATTCGACAGCAGATCATGTTGTAGAGTCGTGGTAGGCACAATAAATATGACCTGGAGGCTAGTTGCATGCTTTGCTACGTCTTTGTACCCCACTTGACAGTCAGTAGAATGTATTTCCCATGCTACCTAACGGGTGCCAAGATCCCGCCAGCGATAGACAGCTTTGATGTTCTCCAAGACATGCCTCCGTTTGTTCGCTTTCTTGACACGTTCCTTTGTGTCACAACAGGTTCTTTTCAAATACTTTTAAAATGTTGACTCATGATGTGTCCTGTGTTCTCTTTAGATATGTGTAACGGTCGGTCTTGATAGTGTCTCTTGACATGTCAAAGGAGAAACATTTCAGATAGCGCCATTTTTGGCAACGTTTTCTTCTGCAGGCATCGATAAGGTCCCAATACATTCATATTGGTCCCACGCACAAGACTGAGACGAAAGCAATCCCTTACAAGCCCCATTGTGAAACCCTGCCGTTTGATCCCCACGCACACGACAAAATGGCAAAGAACTGCCAGACTGGTTTCCCGCTCTTCCGGAGGACGTTACTTGACTCACATCATGTGTTCACTTGTGTCATGTTTGTCTACACAAGCACGTACGCTTGACTTCTTATTAGTTCTGTGTACAAGTTTCTGCTGCAACACATTGCACTTGACATTGTCCCTGTTCTTGACAGATTTGGTATCTTAGATTCTGACTATTATCAGAAGGTCTTTGACCTCTTAAATCTGTTTAGGCATCCCACTGCCAGAACAAAATAAAACAAAACAAAAGACATAATTCGCCCTTACGTTCGGAAAGGTTTGCCACCATCTTCTCTGGAATATTTATAGCATGCCAAAAAGAATCGAGGAAATCCGTGTTTGACAGTAAGGTGTGTTTTTGAGCTCATGCTGACGTGGTTCAACTGGTTCTGTAAAGATGAGAAATGTCCGTATTATTATTTTGTCAATTTAAGAAGTTAACTTACGGTACTGATATATTATGTTTCTTAATTATATAGGACAGACCTGTTAGCTGTGATTGTGATCGAGGTAGTTGGTCGATCTTCTAGTGTGATATCATATTTTGGTGTTATCTTTATCTTTGATATAACCGTTGTTTGGTGAGGACGAGTGGTTTTCATACTGCGTAGTTAATTGACCTATGTTGTAAAAATAACTTCTAAAGATATCGTACGGTACAGTTCAGGCTGTTGTCTTACACGGTAACTTTAAAGGATACCGTAAAGTCTAGTTTAGACTCGCATCTTGTACAGTGTCTCTATGGACATCTGACGGTCTAATTCAGACTATCATCTTGTATGCTGACTTCTAGGGATATAAGGCAGTCTACCTAAGTGGCCATTCAATATAGTGGTCTTTATAGATATCTTAAGGTCTAATCATTCATTCATTCATTCAATCAGTAGCATTGTCCTTTGCAGAGCCTTGCTCCCACAACAACCTTCCGGAAAACCTCTCGATCATAAGCACCCATCTGGAGATCATCCGCCATATCCTGCACCCATCTTCTCTTTGCCTTCCTCTTCCTCTCTTCTCAGGCATATACCCCTCCATTATTGTTCTCTCCAAACTCTCATGACGTTTCAAGTGACCAAAATATTTCAATTTTCTTTGTTTTATCGTCTTTAATAGCCAACCTTCTTCAATATTCAATTCTTGAAGTATGGATGCATTTGTTCTTTTCTTTACCCAAGATATTCTTAGAACTCGTCTATAACATTTATATTCAAAGGCATTTATGCGCTGTTCAGCTTGTTTAGTAAGTGTCCAGGTCTCACAGGCGTATGTTGCAATGGGAAAAATGCATGCTCTTAAAAATCTAATTTTTGTAGTTCTGTCTGTCCCATTCCATAATTTATTCAGTTGTTTTAATCTTTGAAGAGCAATTGATAGTCGTCGTTTAATTTCTTTCATTGTGTCACCGTTGTTGGTAATCAATGACCCAAGATATTCAAAATTTTCCACCACCTCCAATTTTTCCTCATTAACATATATTTCTTTCTCCATAGTAGTTTTATCTGTATGCATTATCTTTGTTTTTGTTATGTTAAGATATAAGTTGTGATTTTCACTATTCAATTGGGTTGAGGCTATTAGGTTTTCTATACCAGTCTGTGTTGTGGATAGCAATACTGTATCATCAGCATACCGAATCTCTGGTATGTCATGACCACCGATATTTAGGGCATCATATAGCTCCCTGTTTATATCATCTCTTACATTTCTCATTATATTTTCGGCGTACAGGTTAAACAAATAGGGGGACAGCACACATCCCTGACGGACTCCTTGCTTGATGTCAAACCAATCTGATGTCTCGCCATCTATTCTAACCGCTGCTTGTTGGTCTAGATAGAGCATTCTTATGAGTTGTATTACATGTGATGGAAAGCCCATATTCCTCATGATTTCCCAAAGTTTCTGATGTTGTACACAGTCAAATGCCTTTGAATAATCCACAAAACATGAGAATAGGTTTACATTAAATTCTCTGCACTTCTCTATTATTAAACGCATATTGAGAATGTGATCTCTTGTTCCTCTTCCTTGTCTAAATCCAGCTTGAACCACGTTAATTTCTTCTTCCATTTTCTTATGATTGTTAGTAGAACTTTACTTGCATGACTGATCAGTGCAACAGTTCTATAGTTGGTGCATAATTTAAGGTTGCCCTTTTTTGGTATTGGAATGAAGATAGTTCTCTTCCAATCTTTTGGACATATACCATATTTCCATATCTTTTTACATAATGCGTGATAAATTTGTATGCTTTCTTCTCCTCCCGCTTTAATTAGTTCAGCTGGTATCTCATCACATCCAGGTGATTTACCATTCTTCAGGTTCTTTATTGCCCATGCAATTTCATCTAATGAGGGTTCAGGTTCTGTCTCTGCTGTCATTGGCTCATGTATCTCATTCATATCCTCACTGTCACTCATATCATACATTCCACTGCAGTACTCCTTCTATCTTTCTAGAATTTGTCTAGATTCTGTTAGTGTATGTCCCATCTTGTCACAGATAACATTCAATTGAGGTTGAACATTTCTTGTCAATAACTTCATTTCTTTGAACATTTCGTAGTCTCTTCCAGTCTTAATCATGGATGGCTCAGGCGGAGGATACGATCAGACAGGTGTGCCCCTTAGAGAACGTTAGGCGAGGAGAGGTGTGGGTCAGAGTGCCAGCGGAGCAGTCAGACTTGGGCAAAGTTATAATCACATTGAGCCGGGAGTGCAGGGAATGGCCAGCAGGGGCCACAGAAGTGGAAATCCAGCAACTAATTCAGGATAATGCTCGCCCGCGTGATGTGATTATATACACAGATGGTTCGGTGTTGAGAGGCAGGAGAAGTGCCTGGGGGTTCTTAGAAAAAGCTAATGGTCGCCGTTTGGTGCAGGAAAGCGTGGCATATGATGCCACAACATCTAGCTTAAGAATGGAGGTGGAGGCGGTCAGTTCACCTTTTCGCTGGATGGAGAATACGATACACGCACACATCGTGATTGTAACTGACTCAGAAAGCAATTGAGTACGGTGAGGACAGGCAAGCTTCGTGCAGAGTGGTTTGCTTCGCTTCGGAAGTCACGGGTGACAAGCATCGTCTGGATCTTTTCTCCGGGGCATGCTGGTGTGCTGGGGAATAAACAGGTGGACAGATTGCCTGGCTCTGCAAAACTTGGTGGAGTATTGATGCATGATGAGGTAGACGTGGTTGCGGCCTTGTGGGAGCACATGCACACCTCGGAGGAGCAGATGTATCATCATGGTCTGGCAAGAATGAGACAACGAGGAGTGACGATGGGATCTGGCCGACGATCGACGATCAGATGAAAGGCGAAAAGGACATATAATCAGATTGCTACTGGTACTATTAGTGTTGGAAGTCTTCTCTGGCTGCTGAGGATGGGAATGGAGCGCTTATGGGAATGCCCCAAATGCTGTGATGTCGGTTCCTAAATCAATCAGTCAATAAATTATTCCAGTCTTATGATAATACTCTATTCTGGTACAGCAATTTTGTATATAATGATTTTTGTCCTTTCTTGTGTTCTTTCTTATTTCTCGAGTTAAAGATTTATACTTCATCCTGCTGTTATCGAATTCACCTACTTTCTTTTTCAGAGCCCTTCGTTGTTTTATTAATTCTAACGTGTCTGATGTAATCCATGGCTTAATTTGTTTTTTTATTGATCGGAATAAAATCTTTGGCTGCAGTTATAAAGATATCTCTAGCTTGTACTGCCAGTACATCAGGTGTCATTTCCTCTTGTACAGACAGCAAGACCCCAAAACGATTCCTAACTTCTACGTTGTATGCATCTGGTATTTTTGTGAGATGGCCTTGGTCCTCGGGTAAACATTTTGAGTTTTAATTGCAGATCTGCTTCTAATAACTGATGATCTGTATCACAGTCTGCACTTCGTAGGGTCTTTGCAGATGCTATGCTTTATCTCCATCTTTTATGTATTAAAATATAATCTATCTGAACTTTGGTAATACTGTCCGGGGACTTCCATGTGAAGAGTCTTCTTGGGTGTTGTTTAAAAAGTGTGTTGGCTATCATTAACTCATTTTCCGTGCAAAATTCAATTAATTTGTCAACTGCATCATTTCTGTTTCCATTGCAAATTTTCCTAAAACGTGTCTCTCATTTTCAGCTCTTCCTGTACCTACTTTTGCATTAAAATCTCCCAGTATTATTGTGATATCATTATGATCAATCTTATTTAATGTGTCTTGCAGTGTGTTGTAAACATCTTCAATTTTGTCCTCCTCTGATGTTGAAGTTGGTGCATATATCTCTACGAGTGTTGTGTTTTTTGGACAGCCTTTGAGTCTAATAGTGAGGATTCTATCACTAACTGGGTTATATCCCAATAAAGCTTTTTCAGTTGTTTTATCTAGACAAAATTCCACTCCACTCTGGCCTCCGACTTCCATTTTCAGTTGTGAAATGTCCCTTGCCTTTCCAGCGGTGTTCACTGATTCTAGTCTAGTCCAGATTGTTATCTTGTATAGTGACTTCTTAGGACACTTTAAGTCTGCTTCAGTCTGTCATCTCATACAGTTGCCTCTAAAGATGTCCTGTGGTCTATTTCAGATTACCAATATGTAAAGTGACTTTTAAAGATATTTTACGGCCTATTTCAGACTATAGACAGTCTTTATAACAATGTGTACAAACGAACGAACGAAAAAAACTTTATTTTCAGAGGGTTAAGAATTTGGCACGCAGGCCGGTCTGACATTCTGACCTTCTTCTTTCTCTATTTCCTCTCATACATTATTTCATTCAACATCACTTATGAAGATAATCTTGGACAATAAAAGAACAATAAGCATTGAAACGCGTGACAAATAATCAGTAATACTTGACTCACTGAGGCAATGTTTAACTTGGGCATTATAAATACCTAAAGTACGAAAGAATGAACGAACGAACGAACGAAAATCTCTACTTTCAAGGGGGTAAGAATTGAGCCAGCAGGCCCGTCTGACATTCTGCCCTTCTTCTCTTTTTTCTCAATTTCTTACCATTTTTGCGAGAATGCGCACGACAATCGTCAGTGTATGTGTCATTAAAGTGTTGGAGTTTGTTCATACTAGTGTCAGTGATTATGTTAGGCATCATATATGTGTCTAGATGTGAGGATGTGTATGTTGGTGTGTATGTGAGGGATGTGTGTGTGTGTGGGTGTGGGGGATGTATGTGTGGAGGGGTTGTATGTAGGGGATGGTTGTGGGTGGATGGGTGATGTGTGGATGAGTGAAGGGATGTGTGGTCGGTGGGGGATGTGTGTGTGGGTGAGGGATGTGCGTGTAGGTAAGGGCTATTTGGAGGGTGGTTGGAAGTGTATGGGTGTTGGTGGGTTGGAGGTGTGTGTAGGGAACGTGTATTTGGGTTGGGTGCGGTATGGGCGGGTGAATGGGTGTGTGGGATATGTGTGTGGGTTGGTTGATGGGTGTGTGATGGGTGTGGGGGATGGTGTGGGGATGTGTCTGTGAATTGGGAATATGTATGTGTGGGTGGGATTGTGTGAGTGTCGATGCGGTAAATGTGAGTGGGTGGAGGATGTATGTGTGGATGGTGAGGGTGTTTGTTTTAGGTGATAGATGTGTGGGTGGGTGGGAAGATGTGTGTGTGAGTGAGAGATGTGTGGGCCGGGATGTGTAAGGGGAATGCATGTGGGGGATGTGTGTGTGGGTGGGGGAATGTATTTATGGGTGGGGTGTTGTGTGAGAGGATAGATGTGTGAGTGTGAGGGGTGTATGGGTGGTTGGGGGGAGGGGTGATGCGAGTGGGAAAAGAATGTATGTGAGGGTGGGGGACGTGTGTTTGGCTGGGTGGTTTTAGGTGTGTGTGTGGGTGGGTGGGTAGATGGGAGATGCATGTGCTGATGGGTGGGTGGGGGAGGTGTGGGTGTGAGTGGTTGATGGATGAGTACGTAAGTTGGTGTATGTGTGTGAGAGATGAGTGTGTGGGTGGAGGATGTGTGTGTGGGTGGGAAAATGTGTGTGGACGGCGGTTGTATGTGGGTGAGGTATATGTGGTTGGAGGGGTATGTGAGGGTTGTGAGGTGTGGTTTTAGATGGGGAATGTGTTGGTCGGAGGAGGATGTGTGTATAGGTGGAGAGATGTGTGGAACATGCTTATCAAATATACTTAGAAAGGTCTTCAGCCAGTGGTCCTGAGTATCGTCTGGGTCAGGAAGCTGATAAACATAGTCCAGAGATGAGTTGCGTAACTCTTGTAAAAAGACGCCAGTCTTGTGAAAAGGAAGATATACCGTGCCATTGTCGTGTCCTCCTTTAAAGTGTCGTCCCTGGAGTGAGGGGAGTCAACATCCACATTATAATTTTTCTTTCCTATCAATAGCCTGAACAATCCACCAGCTTCCGTCCAACACACTCCATCAGCACATGGACACCTTTTCCTATCACTCTCTCACTGTCGTACTATGCCCCCTCTCATACTTCCCCCAACGCAACATATTCAACAACTCTTGGTTCTAAAAATTAATACAGATTAATTTATTAAAAGAAAAGTGTAACGTATATGAGACGTGTATGCGAAGAAAATGTGTGATGTGTTCTATAATGTGTGTAGGATCGGACTCTCAGATAATAGCATAGTCAGTTCATCCTTGCAAGGACACACCACAGCACGTTAAGTCAGAACAAGTCCACCTCAAACGGTACTGTATCTCTCCTGCCGACACTGACTGTCATCTGTAGCTACCTGGTAATCCCTCTTCCTGATCATCCGAAATAGATACTGTTTGTAAATTACAGCTGATCATGGACCGGTTGCCCAATGCACATAATTTCCTATCGTTCTTAAAGAATGCACAAATCCACCACTTGTCTCCAATTTCTCCAATGTATTTCTTCTCATAAACCCCCCCCCCCCCCCAAAAAAAAAAAATGGTGACCTTCCACGTCTATTTCTCTAATCAGTTTACGTCTTTCATTTGTTTTTTTTGTTTTTTTGTAGGACTAGGTCATTGGTGTTTCTGTCTGTCCATGGTATTCTTTGCATTTCCTCAGAAACATTACCACAGTCATCATGTTTTTTTTTCCAGCTTGTCTGCTCATTGTCCACGCTTCTCATCCATATCAAAGTACAGTTTTTAATGTAGCATCTCAATACACTTGTTATCGTTGCAATTTGACATCTTTTTATTGGTCAGTATGTTTTCCATCTTGCAAAAGGCTAGCTTCCTCATGACAATTCTTGTTTCAATCTCTTCATGGCATCTCCCATCAAATTTTATGACTGTTCCAAGATAATTGTACTGATTCACTTGTTTAAGAATATTCCCATTTACTTGTATATTACATTGGGGTATTTCCTTCTTCCTGGCTATGCGTGTGTATGGGGGAATGAACAGGCTGATAGGCTAGCATGGAATACACCTCTTGGTGGTATCTTTCCTATGGACTGGGGGGGGGGGGGGGGTGGTGCTGTGTTTGTGGGACCAGGTGGAGAAGGCGGAGGAACAGATTGAGAACCCATATGTGGAAATAATTAGACTGCGGGGGATCGGCAGGGGATCTGGAAGAATCTCAAAACTGAGAGGGAAGACCAGGATAACTTTTAATCAGATAGCGGTGGGAACGATTAGTAGTATGACTCTTCGCTGGCTGTTGAACGAGGGGACTGAGTACGTATGGGAATGTCCTGAGTGCAGTGATGTCGGTTCTTAACTCAACTCAATTCAACTCAACTCCTTCATCCTAGTGACGGCCATAATATGTGTCGTCTCCTAATTTAATTGTAAGCTTAGTTGTCCACACTTCGGACATTTAGAGCATTGCTTTGCTGATCCGGCAGCTTCTGCAGTTTGTCTTGTTCCAGATGTCTTGTTGTTACCATTCCTCTGGAGTGAACTAGGCAGGCCGAGAGAGGGATCACGCTGTATGGGCAACACATGGTCTCTAATATTTTAGCACAGGCTGTGTGCTATGGGGAGGTATAACTCCATCCCCGGTCTTAACTGGCCTCGGAATCAAAGCGAGAGGTAGCAGTTATGGGTTATACGTCCTTGTGAATTGGCATAGACATGGGGCGCTACGGGTTGCCTCTGACGGTGGGAGACACCTACAGGTGTCATTGATCAGCTACCGCCCGCCTCACGCTGGGCAGCCCCCGGCCAGTTGGGTGCTGAACTGCTACAGCCTGTCTGCTTCAATGGGTGATTGGGGCTAGGACAAAAATCTGAATCGCAGGCTATTAAACCAATGTACCAGGCACTAATAAAAATAAAAATGGAAACCTCAAGCTACGGCTTGCAACCTGGAACACAAGAACCACGTGTCCATGATTTTCCACTGACCTGATGAATATTGACGATGTGAGAAAAACGGTTGTGATTGATACTGAACTAAATCGTCTTAACATTGATATTGCTGGCCCGCAGGAGACTCCTTTCTCGAGGAAGGGTAACTCAGGGAAAACAATTACACCTTTTGTTCAGAAGGGTTTAGGGCAGGCAGAAAAAGAAGGCAACATGGTGTGCTCTTTGCAGTGAAGAATTCGCTACTGGGAATAATTGAGATTCCAGCTGGGAGTAATGAAAGACTATTAATATCATTAATATGCGCTTTTGCCAGTGGGTATTTCTCAATGGTTCCAGAGAAAGTACAACATTTGACAAATTTACCCGTGTAATCTTCTGGTCTGACCAGCTCATTTCTTAAACCAAGTAAAGTGCTGCCGCTATCCAGTAAACAATGGCATGGTTGATTATTGACCAGTGCATCGTAGAACTTCAGTTTACCTCTTGAGGCACTAGCTGCATTAGCATCTTCGTTGGAGAATGGTATAACGTGACCGCATTTCAATTTACCATCCGCATGAAACTGGTGACATGTGTCACATCTCTTAAAGTCTAATATATCAGTAACTACTGCCACATTTTCACATTCACTCTCTGGTAGTACATTCACAAGTTCAGAGTCAATTACACTATCATCGTCTGATGACGTATCGATGAGCACAGCATTATTTGCCTTCATACGTTGCCTACCAAGACATTTTGCGGAATAATGGCCATAGCTAGAACAAAAGTAACATGTAACAGCCCGTCTAAATGAATTTTTTTACTTTCTTGCTTCTTTATTACTGTTTCTAAGTGTGAGGGATATGCCGGGTTCTTGTCGCACATAGAGTAGCTAGGATGAAACAATTTACAATATCCACACTGTGGTGGCTTCTGGTAAGGTTTGTCTTTCTTATGGTACTCTTTCTGATTATAAGATCTACTGGGTACGTTCTTCACAAAAGCAGTGATCTCTGTATCATGTGTTGTGGTCTTAAATATATCACGATTAGAAGAAAACTATGTTGACCCCCGTTTTTCTAGTTGCTCAATGGATTCGATATCTGATTGTTGGAGAAACTTTGCAAAAGGGGTAGGGACTGTGCTTATCACCTTAAGCATTTCCATGAGATCTTGTAATTTATCAAAGTTTTTGCCCACTTTCGCTGCCTTAATCCATTTATTAAATGTACTTTGCACATTAGAGATGTAATCTAGGAAGGTTTCAGTTGGCTTTGGTTTTATTTTGGGAAAACTGAATTGATAACCAGTGGCATCCAGAAGGAAATGCTGCATGATCCTATCGTGGATGTACTGATAATTATTCCTTAGTTCTGTAGGTATAGATTCTATCACCTTTAATGGCTCCCCACTAAGATTTCTCATGTAGATTATTGCCCAGTCATCCAAAGGTATTTTCTGAGTCTTAAGTTGAAATTCTATATTCTCAGTCCATGCTGATATTGAATCGCCTACGCTATATGGTTTGATCAGGCCTTTATATTTACTAAACTTACTTTGTTCTTCCTGGCTCTTTTGTTTGCTAGAGGCTATCTGGATGTTTGAATCTATCTCCATTTCTTTCATCTTTAATTTAGTTTGTGACTCTACGTCGATCTGTTTCTGTTTAGTGGCATGATCTAAATCTAGCTGTCTTTGTTTGGTGGCTTCCTCTAAATCCTTCATCTCTTTTTGATGTTGCTTTTCTAATGCTCTTTCGTCTCTCTCTAGGGCAGTTTTTCTCTCTGTTACTTCTTTGTGTCGAGCTATTTCTTCTTTGTATCTTTGATCAGCCAATTTCTCTAATTTATCTCCAGTATGGCCTAGTTCTTTGCCCGCCTGGATGCAATCACTTAATGATTACATTGTGTGGCTTTATGTTACTTCATAATGATATCACTCTATGTTTACACAATGGTTTGTAGTTATGTGTTAGTTATTTACATTCTCACTGAAAATAAAGAGCATGGTTAACATAGTGAATATCAAAATAATTCAAAAAATTACTCATCTAATTTGTCGGAAAATAGCCTTGGGATGTTCCACGCTGTCTCCGACACACCAAATGATCGACTTGACAACAGACGGATGCTTCTGTTTAGTAGAGGCATCAATACTTTAGAAAAAAA
>JACEFZ010025092.1:0-53038 GCA_014155875.1 Cepaea nemoralis
GGTGCTACAGAGTTCGTGGACTGAGCTGAGATTATCTGGACTCAGGCTCGAGTTAGGAATAGAACGGAGCACTTATGGTTTACACCCGTTTGCTGTAATGTTGATCCGTCGACTAAACTAAACTAATGCATGTCATAAGAGGCAACAAACGAGGGTTTGCGTGGGACTGGTTTCCACATCTCATAGAAAACCAGCTGTAAAATCTAGCCAAATGTGAACAATTTTAAAGATAAGAAACCAAGAATAACTCAGCCAGCCAAGATTAAAGGAGGAGGCTCTAGAAGTGCTAAGAGATTTTTTATAAAGTACCTAGAGGTTCATGGCAAAGGTTGGTGGATGGTGTTTGGTGCAGGAGATCCTGGTGTACGATACTGCAACAACTAGTCTGAGGATGGAGGTGGAGGTAGTCACAGTGGCGTTCCACAGGCTGGAAGACAAACAGCACATGCATGTCATGATTCTAACAATCTCACACAGTATCTATCTGTTACTGTCATGTGTCAGCTATCTATCTGTTACTGTCATGTGTCAGCTATCTATCTGTTACTGTCATGTGTCAGTTATCTATCTGTTACTGTCATGTGTCAATTATCTATCTGTTACTGTCATGTGTCAGTTATCTATATGTTACTGTCATGTGTCAATTATCTATCTGTTACTGTCATGTGTCAGTTATCTATCTGTTACTGTCATGTGTCAGTTATCTATCTGTCACTGTCATGTGTCAGTTATCTATCTATTACTGTCATGTGTCAGTTATCTATCTATTACTGTCATGTGTCAATTATCTATCTATTACTGTCATGTGTCAGTTATCTATCTGTTACTGTCATGTGTCAGTTATCTATCTGTTACTGTCATGTGTCAGTTATCTATCTGTTACTGTCATGTGTCAGTTATCTATCTGTTACTGTCATGTGTCAATTATCTATCTGTTACTGTCATGTGTCAGCTATCTATCTGTTACTGTCATGTGTCAGCTATCTATCTGTTACTGTCATGTGTCAGCTATCTATCTGTTACTGTCATGTGTCAGCTATCTATCTGTTACTGTCATGTGTCAGTTATCTATCTATTACTGTCATGTGTCAATTATCTATATGTTACTGTCATGTGTCAGCTATCTATCTGTTACTGTCATGTGTCAGTTATCTATCTATTACTGTCATGTGTCAATTATCTATCTGTTACTGTCATGTGTCAGCTATCTATCTGTTACTGTCATGTGTCAGCTATCTATATGTTACTGTCATGTGTCAGCTATCTATATGTTACTGTCATGTGTCAATTATCTATCTGTTACTGTCATGTGTCAATTATCTATCTGTTACTGTCATGTGTCAATTATCTATCTGTTACTGTCATGTGTCAATTATCTATATGTTACTGTCATGTGTCAATTATCTATCTGTTACTGTCATGTGTCAGTTATCTATATGTTACTGTCATGTGTCAATTATCTATCTGTTACTGTCATGTGTCAATTATCTATCTGTTACTGTCATGTGTCAGTTATCTATATGTTACTGTCATGTGTCAATTATCTATCTGTTACTGTCATGTGTCAATTATCTATATGTTACTGTCATGTGTCAATTATCTATCTGTTACTGTCATGTGTCAGTTATCTATATGTTACTGTCATGTGTCAGTTATCTATCTGTTACTGTCATGTGTCAGTTATCTATATGTTACTGTCATGTGTCAATTATCTATATGTTACTGTCATGTGTCAATTATCTATCTGTTACTGTCATGTGTCAGTTATCTATATGTTACTGTCATGTGTCAATTATCTATATGTTACTGTCATGTGTCAATTATCTATATGTTACTGTCATGTGTCAATTATCTATATGTTACTGTCATGTGTCAATTATCTATCTGTTACTGTCATGTGTCAGTTATCTATATGTTACTGTCATGTGTCAATTATCTATATGTTACTGTCATGTGTCAATTATCTATATGTTACTGTCATGTGTCAATTATCTATATGTTACTGTCATGTGTCAGTTATCTATCTGTTACTGTCATGTGTCAGTTATCTATCTGTTACTGTCATGTGTCAGTTATCTATCTGTTACTGTCATGTGTCAATTATCTATCTGTTACTGTCATGTGTCAGCTATCTATCTGTTACTGTCATGTGTCAGCTATCTATCTGTTACTGTCATGTGTCAGTTATCTATCTATTACTGTCATGTGTCAGCTATCTATCTGTTACTGTCATGTTCAGTTATCTATCTATTACTGTCATGTGTCAATTATCTATATGTTACTGTCATGTGTCAGCTATCTATCTGTTACTGTCATGTGTCAGTTATCTATCTATTACTGTCATGTGTCAATTATCTATCTGTTACTGTCATGTGTCAGCTATCTATCGTTACTGTCATGTGTCAGCTATCTATATGTTACTGTCATGTGTCAGCTTTTCTATATGTTACTGTCATGTGTCAATTATCTATCTGTTACTGTCATGTGTCAATTATCTATCTGTTACTGTCATGTGTCATTATCTATCTGTTACTGTCATGTGTCAATTATCTATCCGTTACTGTCATGTGTCAATATCTATCGTTACTGTCATGTGTCAGTATCTATAGTGTTACTGTCATGTGTCAATTATCTATCTGTTACTGTCATGTGTCAATTATCTATCTGTTACTGTCATGTGTCAGTTATCTATATGTTACTGTCATGTGTCAATTATCTATCTGTTACTGTCATGTGTCAATTATCTATATGTTACTGTCATGTGTCAATTATCTATCTGTTACTGTCATGTGGTCAGTTATCTATATGTTACTGTCATGTGTCAGTTATCTATCCTGTTACTGTCATGTGTCAGTTATCTATATGTTACTGTCATGTGTCAATTATCTATATGTTACTGTCATGTGTCAATTATCTATCTGTTACTGTCATGTGTCAGTTATCTATATGTTACTGTCATGTGTCAATTATCTATATGTTACTGTCATGTGTCAATTATCTATATGTTACTGTCATTGTCAATTATCTATATGTTACTGTCATGTGTCAATTATCTATCTGTTACTGTCATGTATCAGTTATCTATATGTTACTGTCATGTGTCAATTATCTATATGTTACTGTCATGTGTCCAATTATCTATATGTACTGTCATGTGTTCAATTATCTATCTGTTACTGTCATGTGTCAGTTATCTATATGTTACTGTCATGTGTCAATTATCTATCTGTTACTGTCATGTGTCAATTATCTATCTGTTACTGTCATGTGTCAATTATCTATCTGTTACTGTCATGTGTCAATTATCTATCTGTTACTGTCATGTGTCAGCTATCTATCTGTTACTGTCATGTGTCAGTTATCTATCTATTACTGTCATGTGTCAATTATCTATCTGTTACTGTCATTTGTCAGTTATCTATCTGTTACTGTCATGTGTCAGCTATCTATATGTTACTGTCATGTGTCAATTATCTATCTGTTACTGTCATGTGTCAGTTATCTATATGTTACTGTCATGTGTCAATTATCTATATGTTACTGTCATGTGTCAATTATCTATATGTTACTGTCATGTGTCAATTATCTATCTGTTACTGTCATGTGTCAGTTATCTATATGTTACTGTCATGTGTCAGTTATCTACTTTACTGTCATGTGTCAGTTATCTATATGTTACTGTCATGTGTCAATTATCTATATGTTACTGTCATGTGTCAATTATCTATATGTTACTGTCATGTTTTCAGTTATCTATATGTTACTGTCATGTGTCATTATCTATATGTTACTGTCATGTGTCAATTATCTATATGTTAATGTCATGTGTCAATTATCTATATGTTACTGTCATGTGTCAATGATCTATCTGTTACTGTCATGTATCAGTTATCTATATGTTACTGTCATGTGTCAATTATCTATATGTTACTGTCATGTGTCAGTTATCTATCTGTTACTGTCATGTGTCAGTTATCTATCTGTTACTGTCATGTGTCAATTATCTATCTGTTACTGTCATGTGTCAGTTATCTATCTATTACTGTCATGTGTCAATTATCTATCTGTTACTGTCATGTTCATTATCTATCTGTTACTGTCATGTGTCAGTATCTATCTGTTACTGTCATGTGTCAGTTATCTATCTGTTACTGTCATGTGTCAGTTATCTATCTGTTACTGTCATGTGTCAGTTATCTATCTATTACTGTCATGTGTCAATTATCTATATGTTTTGGTCATGTGTCAGTTATCTATATGTTGCTGTCATGTGTCAATTATCTATATGTTACTGTCATGTGTCAATTATCTATATGTTACTGTCATGTGTCATGTATCTATATTTTACTGTCATGTGTCAGTTATCTATATGTTGCTGTCATGTGTCAATTATCTATATGTTACTGTCATGTGTCAATTATCTATCTGTTACTGTCATGTGTCAGCTATCTATCTGTTACTGTCATGTGTCAATTATCTATATGTTACTGTCATGTGTCAATTATCTATATGTTACTGTCAGGTGTCAGCTATCTATCTGTTACTTTCATGTGTCAATTATCTATATGTTACTGTCATGTGTCAATTATCTATATGTTACTGTCATGTGTCAATTATCTATCTGTTACTGTCATGTGTCAATTATCTATATGTTACTGTCATGTGTCAGCTATCTATCTGTTACTGTCATGTGTCAATTATCTATATGTTACTGTCATGTGTCAATTATCTATATGTTACTGTCATGTGTCAATTATCTATCTGTTACTGTCATGTGTCAGCTATCTATCTGTTACTGTCATGTGTCAGCTATCTATCTGTTACTGTCATGTGTCAGCTATCTATCTATTACTGTCATGTGTCAGCTATCTATCTGTTACTGTCATGTGTCGATTATCTATATGTTACTGTCATGTGTCAATTATCTATCTGTTACTGTCATGTGTCAATTATCTATCTGTTACTGTCATGTGTCAGCTATCTATCTGGTACTGTCATGTGTCAATTATCTATATGTTACTGTCATGTGTCAATTATCTATATGTTACTGTCATGTGTCAGCTATCTATCTGTTACTGTCATGTGTCAATTATCTATATGTTACTGTCATGTGTCAGTTATCTATCTGTTACTGTCATGTGTCAGCTATCTATCTGTTACTGTCATGAGTCAGTTATCTATATATTACTGTCATGTGTCAATTATCTATCTATAACTGTCATGTGTCATTTATCTATATGTTGCCGTCTTGTGTCAGCTATCCATTTGTTACTGTCATTTGTCAGTTATCTATCTGTTACTGTCATGAGTCAGTTATCTATATATTACTGTCATGTGTCAATTATCTATCTATAACTGTCATATGTCAATTATCTATCTATAACTGTCATGTGTCAATTATCTATATGTTGCTGTCATGTGTCAATTATCTATATGTTGCTGTCATGTGTCAATTATCTATATGTTGCTGTCATGTGTCAATTATCTATATGTTGCTGTCATGTGTCAATTATCTATCTATAACTGTCATGTGTCAATTATCTATCTATAACTGTCATGTATCAAGCTATCTATCTGTTAACTGTCATGTGTCAATTATCTATCTATAACTGTCATGTGTCAATTATCTATATGTTACTGTCTATAAATTATCTATCTGTTGCTGTCACTTGTCAGTTATCTATCTGTTACTGTCATGTATAAATTATCTATCTTTTACTGTCATGTGTCAATTATCTATCACACATTCAATCTGTCTTTTTTGTGGTTTTCCCCTTCCTCCCACCCCTTGTCCACTTTATTGTGTTGTGCACACAATTATGCATTGTATTTTGTTTGCAACTATATAGCTGTATGTACAATTATGTATTTGCAGTCAGTCCCAGCATTTATTAGTCATTTGTGATATACTAGGTAATTTTTTGTTCAGTAGTTTGCCATTGCTTTCTGAAGGGTGGAAATCAACACGTAGATATCTGCTTCCACATTGCCCAATCAAACCGTTAACTCAGTATGTCAGGGAATAGTGACACTGCACTTCATTAGCCATTTAGCCAAAGATGTCGGTAATTATGTGATGTATTTAACAAAAGGTATATGAACAATCATGTTTCGTAGTAGTTAAAGTTAGTTGTATATCCTTTGCAGGACGTCGCAGTCAACACCAGCATTTTTTGCTGTTGTGACTTCTTGGCAAGTTTACGTTTGCCATTAATTTCTGAACGAGCAGCGCTTATACCATTGTATGACAGGCATAGTATATATACAATTATATGGTCGTATACACTATCACGTAACATATTTAACATGATATAGTTGTATGCACAATCACGTAATATATTTAACATGATATAGTTGTGTGGTCATTGATATACTCATACGTGTGAACATATTCCAGGGGATGCAGATACAAGAGCGATACCTGTTTCTGTTTACTGATCTGCTGCTTGTGACTAAACAGAAGTACGTGATTTCTTATCTGAACTTATAATTCATTGTGTTGTATTGCCATAATGTCTGTCTGTCTGTCTGTCTGTCTGTCTGTCTCTCTCTCTCTCTCTCTCTCTCTCTCTCTCTCTCTCTCTCTCTCTCTCTCTCTCTCTCTCTCTTTCTCTATCTATCTGTCTGATTAGCTCTCTGTCTGTCTCTCTCTGTGTGTCTGTCTATTTGTCTGATTAGCTCACTGTCTGTCTCTCTCTGTGTGTCTGTCTATTTGTCTGATTAGCTCTCTGTCTGTCTCTCTCTCTGTGTCTGTCTATTTGTCTGATTAGCTCACTGTCTGTCTGTGTGTGTCTCTCTCTCTGTCTCTCTCTCTCTCTCTCTCTCTCTCTCTCTGCTTGCCTGCCTAATTAACTCTTGCTCTCTTCTGCTTGCAATCTTTCTCTCTTGCAATCTTTCTCTCTTGCAATCTTTCTCTCTTACAATCTATCTCTCATGCAATCTTGCTCTCTTGCAACCTTTCTCTCTTGCAATCTCTCTTAAAACATGTTTCCATCCTCCTTGCTTCAACTTCCTCTCTGGTGAACTAACCATCTGCCATTCTCCTCACCTTCCCCTCCTAGATGAGTATATTCAACCTTGTAAACCAACTTAGCTCAACCACAGACCTGCCCAGAAAAAGTAATTCCTTCCAGTGATAGCATTGAACTTACACCCAAGTCTAGACCAGCAAGCGAATTATCCACATTGCTAACGTAGCCATTATATAAAATCCATATAAAATACACGTTTATTCTGCAGGTCAAACACAGCTTTCAAGTTAAAGAACAGAGTGCAGCTGTGTGATATCTGGCTAGCTTCGTGTGTAGAGGAAGTTGCAGAGACCACTCGACCCGTGGACCAGTCTTTTGTCATTGGGTGGCCCACACAAAACGTTGTTGCTACCTTCCCGCGGGCTGATATAAAAGAATATTGGCTGACCAAACTTAAAGAGTAAGTCCGTGTGAATCAGTGCATGCGTGTTATTTTTATGCTCGCAGAATAATGGGATGTCGGAATTTTTTCTTCTTTTTTTTTTTGCTGCGCTCGCTCGTTTTAAACTCAAGAGTAGTCCAGACAATTGCTACTACTTCTAGTGTATTGGACTGAGTTTTGCGTGTCGATTAACTTTCCCTATTACCAGTGTCCCTCGCCATCATGCGAACCCACTCCAAGTTCAGAGGTACTTGTAATTTACGTCCCCAAGTCAAGGACGAGAAGTCAGTATTCTTCTTCTTCGTTCATCCGGAGTTTTTTTTCGGATGTGATTGCGTTGTGCCTGTTTACAGCAGAGCTGCGTTCTTGCGCCGTTAGGCCGACACATCCGACTTCTGCGGGCATTTGTTGACCGGGTTAACCTTCCCGGGGGTTTCTTAGGACGTTTGACTCTCGCTGTTGTGGTGTTATCCCCCATCCCAGCTGGTCCATATAGAACAGCCAAAGATCCTGGTCAGCCCTCAAGGGAAGGCAGGGGCAGACCATGGGCATTCCCCGCCATCCAAGGAGGCTTCCATACTTGCAGAGCCGATACATAGCGCTCTGGTACTGGGCTCACCCAAGGAATCGTCACGTCCTGCACATGGCTGCTTAGCCTCACTTCCGTATATTGGGCCTTCCGTTCACCATAGGCTGTTCTTCCGGAAACCAGAAGTATGCAGTCTGCAGATGACATCCACACAGTGAGCTTTCGATTCGGACTTTCCACGTAATGGATTTGCTATCCAAGCAATATTCCATTTCATGCCACTAGGACACTTTTCCACCTTTTATGAAGCCCACACAATGGGCTTTTGATTCGGACTTTCCACGTAATGGATTTGCTATCAAGCAATATTCCATTTCGTGCCACTAGGACACTTTTCCACCTTTTATGAAGCCCACACAGCGAGCTTTCGATTTGGACTTTCCACATAATGGATTTGCTATCCAAGCAATATTTCATTTCATGCCTCTGGGTCTTCATGCACCTTTAAATGTCAACCTGTATGTAGTTAAAGTAAGCTGCGGTCAACTTGAGCTTGTTGATATCTCCATAGAGCTTGTCCTCAAATGAAGCAGGTGTGGGCCAAAATATCTTTCTCTGTTCTGCATACGTTGGGCAATCCTGCAGCAAATGTTTTGCTGTCATTTTTCCAGTTCTACAATTACATTCATCAGTATCTCCTATCTTTAGTTTATTGAACAAGTGGTATTTCAGCCTGTTATGTCCTGTGCGGAGTCTGAAGATTGCTACTTGTTCTCTTCGGTCGAGTTTGTAATATGCATCATCCTTCTGATGGCCTGGATGCTCAGATTCCCATTTGGTTCTATAAGTGCTTTTTATCAACCTCTTTGCCTCATTATAGGTTATGTCTATGTCAGGCTGTGGTAGTCGTCCGCCCTCTTTTGCCAGTCTGTCAGCCTCTTCGTTTCCAGGTATACTGCAATGTGATGGGATCCACTGTATTATAACTTTTTTGGATTTCTGGCATAGACCATGGAGTGCTGCTCTTAGGTCAGTTAGTTCTGTGCTGTTATTGCTCTTGAGTATTGAGACAGCTGACTTTGCATCTGTGAAGATAGCTATTTGCTTCTCTTTATTTTCCTCCATCAGGAGCATTTCTGCTGCAGTTTTCAAAGCCTCTACCTCCGCTTTGAAGTTACTTGAAAATTTTCCAGTTGCCATTGAATGTGTTTTTTTCACTCCATTTTTTAAATTTAGGAGAATTCCTCCTCCTCCATTCTCTATTGAATTTTTGGCTGATCCATCTGTATATGCATGGGTCCAATTCCTGCTTGGGTAATGTTCTTTTATGTAGTTTAGGGTTATTTCTCTTCTTTCGGTTTCATGCTGAGTGTTCTTTTTCTCAATACCAGGAATGTTTTCTATCATCTCAGGCAGTTGCTGCTGTCTCCAAGCTGGGAAGTTGTGTGCATTGTGTATGGGCTTGACTGTTGATATGTTAAGTATAGGATCTGCCCTAATCCTTCGTTTTGCAGTTTCTACAAAGTTGCTACGCTTCAGTCTTCCCTTTCCAAAACCATTAAATCTGTTGTACATAGGGTGGTCTGTCAATCTTCTAAATTTTTCTGCTTGTTGCTGGGCTCTGCTATCTCTTCTATCCTGCATTGGTTGTAAACAAGTGATCTTTTCTAGTTCATTAATGGGCGTTGTCTTCAGGCTTCCAGTTATGATTCGCATTCCTTGGTTTTGGACTCTACTTATTTTGTTAAAGTTTGACTTAGCTGCTGTTGCCCAAGCTGCAATGCCATATTCCAGTACTGGCCTCACCCGTCCAGTATATAACTTCTTGAGAACTTTCTCATGTGCTCCCCACGTTGTACCAGCAAGCTTTTTCATGATTGCCATTCTCTGCCTTGCTCTTGTTCGATTTTTCTCAACCTGTGTCTTCCATGTCAGGCGACGATCAAAGGTGACTCCTAGATAGTTTGGATTTTCTTCATGGCGCAATATTTTTCCATTCAATACCAGCTTAGGTTGCTGAGTTTTATTTGAGAGGGAGAACACTGTGCATGTTGTTTTCTCCTCACTTATCTTCACTAGCCATGATTTTGACCAGTCCTCTAGCGCTAATAAGGCTTGCTGTATTCTGCTGTTAGCTGTACTAATATATTCTTCAGATGTCCATATGGCTAGGTCATCTGCAAAGGAGGATGTGTGTACTCTGGCTGGAAAATTTTCTGTAATGTCATTTATATATGCTAGGAATAATGTTGGTGAAAGAACTCCTCCTTGGGGGACACCTTGCTCCAGCAGCATCATTTTGCTTGTTTGTCCTTGTACTTTTGTCCTGGCAGTTCTGTTCTCAAGGTAGTGGCTGATCCATTTATACATTTTTCCACAAACATGCATGTTTTGCAGTTTTACTTTCAGTCCTTCCTTCCATACTTTATCAAATGCTTTTTCTAAATCTATCCAGACTGCTAGTGTGTGCTTTTTCTCTTGGAAGGCATCCTCTATTTCCTGAGCTATATAGGTTATTTGATCTTCAGTGGATCTGTATTTTCTGAATCCTGCTTGGTGTGGTGTTAAGAGTTTGTTTTCTTCCAGATGCCATGTTAGCCTGCCATTGATAATGCGTTCCATTAATTTTCCTACACAGCTCAGTAGACTGATAGGTCGATAGCCATTTGGTTCTTCCAGGTCTTTTCCTTTCTTTGGGACTGGTATTAGTATAGCTTCCTTCCATGCCTGTGGGACTATTCCTCTCTTCCAACTGTTATTTAGGACTGCTAGTAGTTTCTTCTTTGCCTTGGTGCCAAGTCCTATTAGCATTTCATTTGTGATTCCATCCTTTCCTGGTGATTTCTTCTTTTTTAGGGTATTCATTGCCTGTTCCATTTCTTCCATTGTTAGATTTGCCATCATATATTCTGCTGCTGTCTCTGTATTTCTATGATGTATCTGTTTGTCTTTGATTGCTTTCTTCTGTTCGGTTGTAATATCAATGTGGTTTGCATTTGCATAGTGTTCCATTAGTGCATTTGCAGCCTTTTTGCCTGTAAGCAAGGCATTTCCTTGTTTAATTGTTATTTGTTTGTTTCTAGGTCCTTCATTGTTCATGGCTTTCACTAGTTTCCATAGTTTGTTTCCATCCCTGTCAAAATTCAGGTTTTCTGTTTTTTCCCTCCAACAATCTCTTGTTGTTTGATTTACTGTTCTTTTATATTTTGCTGAGATGGCTTTGAGAGAGATGTTTGCTTCAATTGTTTGTTCTCTCTCTGCTGTCTTCCTGGCATCTTCAACTTTGTCCTCCAAACTTTGTAGTTCTTCAGTCCAGTATGGTTTGTAATTTTTCCTCGCTCCTCTTGGAATGGACTCAGTGGCTGCCTGTATTATCGCTCTGTTTAGACTTTCCACCATTTGCTTTATGTTGCCATAATGTGTATTTATGTTTTCACAATATTTGTCTGTTAATATGGCAAATCTGTCCCAATCTGCTCGTTTGTAATTCCAGCGGGGCAAGGGCTTTTGCTCCTGTGGAACATACTCCATATTCATTTCAAGCTTGATTGGTCTGTGGTCACTACCTGCTAATTGGTCCAGCACATGGCGATCTATTTTGTGGAGGATGTCTCCTGTGCAGAAAGCTAAGTCTGGAGTAGAAGTGGTAAGCCATCTTCTGGAGTAGAAGCTCGGTGTGTCATCCGCTTTGTTGAGTAGATGGAGATTTGAGTCTATTTCCCAGTCCTCCAATTCATCTCCTCTTTTGTCAGTATCTGGGTATCCCCATCTTTCTGAACGGCTATTAAAGTCTCCGACAATAATGCAGTTTGTGTCATTTATTTTCATGTTTGAGAGTGTAAGGTCCTTATCTGCTGGGCTATACAGATTGTAGATTCTTATTTTCACGTCCTTTATCATTATATCAACACCTATAATTTCCGTTTGGTTGTCAGAGATCACAGATACTTCGCTGCAAGGTATTGTATTTCGTGTAAGTATTAGAACTCCTCCTTTGTGTCCTTCACGGTCGAAACGTGTGGCCTGATATCCTCTGACTGAGAATTTGTGATTGGCGTTGAGGTGTGTCTCTTGAATGCATGCCACATCTATTCTATCTTTATGAAGACGCTGTGTTAGGGAGTCTTTCTTCTTGTAAACTCCTTCGGCATTCCACTGTAGTATGTTGAGTGTCTG
Source organism: Cepaea nemoralis (assembly GCA_014155875.1). Taxonomy (NCBI): domain Eukaryota; kingdom Metazoa; phylum Mollusca; class Gastropoda; order Stylommatophora; family Helicidae; genus Cepaea; species Cepaea nemoralis. The sequence goes on from JACEFZ010025092.1 coordinate 12,119, forward strand.
GGGTATTTGGTCAATAGCTCTTAACCTACTCCTCTGTGCCTTGACTCCACAGCACAGGGGAAGGTGACCACCAGTAGTCATGGGTGGACCCCCCTCGAGGCAGGGGGCCCGGCACTATCACCGCCTGATGGGACTTCACGGGATTAGCACCATATCGATTAATTTTGATTTGTGACATCATGAATTAAGTTACGTTGCACTGCTTTGTCAAGCCTGTGGCTCAGTACATCCGATTTCTACAAGCATTTATTCGGGATGCTTTCCCTAGCCTTTGACTGTCCCCAGTCTACCTACAAGGCAGCAGGTTTCACGTTGCACTGCTTTGTCAAGCCTGTGGCTCAGTACATCCGATTTCGACAAGCATGTATTTGGGGTGCTTTCCCTAGCCTTTGACTGTCCCCAGTCTACCTACAAGGCAGCAGGTTTGTGTGTCTCTTCGTCTGGTCCTTCTCCCTTGACCTGTCCGACATGGGTGGCCCTACCAGTAGCTGTGCTACCGTCGGCATAGCTCTTGGGGTCATTGGGACGCACAAGCCCCTCTACCTCGTCACGGTGGACACACAGCAGAGGGGGAAGTCAGTATTCAAGTCCAACTGACTGGTGTAAGAGGTTGAACGTGCTACCTCGCTATCAGCACACCGGAAGTTTAAGAGCGAATGCTCTTATCCATTCGTCCATGCCCTTCAAATTATGTAGTTTTAACTTTTATTATCGGTATTAATATACGCTTGAAAGGCAACGCACTCATGTCGCTGAAAACATCCAGTAATTCACGAGTTATTTCCCATAACTTCAGTTTCCCATCGCGTTATTGCGTTATGTTAATACTGTATTCAGGTTATTTGTCAATGTTTATCTTTCCACATTGTTAATCTTTTCAGTTTCCATAACACGTGGACAAGTTAATAAATGTATACTTTTTCACTTTGTTAAATCCAAATTTCTTCTCCATATGAAGGTATTTGATATTAACAATGTGGAAAGGTATAAATTAACAAAGTATACAATGCATACTGGCTATTACCTTCTTTGGACAACAATCATCTTAATTTAATACTCTATTTGTGGTTGAAGCTGTCACATAATTATTAATATGAGCCAGGGATGGACCCTGATATAACTTCTCTTCTGATGTTGAAAGGGGTAGGGCTAATGGCATAATCTTATGGCGGGGGGGGGGGGGGTGGAAATAGTATGCAGGTATAAATTAATATGGACACGTTTTTAATGGCGTTTTTTCCCCCACATTATTTATTTCAGTAACATCTATATGGAAAAGGTGAAACATTTATATCTTTACACGTTATTATTCAAGTTATAATAACATGGTACAGTTGAAAATACATACCTTTCCACATTGTTAATTTCAGTTACAATATCATGGATATGTTGGTTAATTTCAGATATATTAACATGGAAAAGTTGAAGGATAAAGATAAACAGATACAGCTCAAAGTAGCTTCAAGAGACATGGAAACTGTAAGTCTGATTATGTAACATATATATTCATCATGTACTTTGTGTAACTGTAAGTCTGATTTTGTAACATATGTTCATCATGTACTTTATGAAACTATAAGTCTAATTATTAACATATAATTCATCATGTATTTTAAGTAACTGTAAGTTTGGATATGTAACATAGTAACATTTATATTCATCATGTATTTTATGTAACTGTAAGTCTGGTCATGTAAGAAACATATTCATCATGTATTTTAAGTAACTGTAAGTTTGGATATGTAACATAGTAACATTTATATTCATCATGTATTTTATGTAACTGTAAGTCTGGTCATGTAATAAACATATTCATCATGTATTTTATGTAACTAAGTCTGGTCATGTAAGAAACATATTCATCATGTATTTTATGTAACTGTAAATCTGGTCATGTAACAAACATATACATCATGTATTTTATGTAACTAAGTCTGGTCATGTAACAAACATATTCATCATGTATTTTATGTAACCATAAGTCTGGTTATAAGCAGGTTATAAACAAAGATCTACACCTTTGCTTTATTGACTACACAAAAGCTTTCGATAAAGTGAGACATGTCGACATGATAAGGATGCTTGAAGATCTACAAATTGATGGAAAAGACCTTAGACTTGTAAAAAACATATACTGGAAACAACAAGCTGCCATAAGAATTGATAATGAAGTAGGCCAATATCAGCCTATTAAGAGAGGTGTGAGACAGGGATGTGTAATGTCTCCAGATCTGTTTTCCCTATACAGTGAAAGTATTTTCAGAAATATTGAAGATATGGAAGGAATCAACATTGGGGGACGATGCATCAAAAACATTAGATATGCAGATGATACAGTCTTGACTGCAGACAATGAACAGGACCTGCAAAATTTAGTAGATGCGGTTGTTACACACAGTGAACAACGAGGGTTAGAATTAAATTGTAAAAAGACACAGATTATGACCGTCACTAGGAAGAACGAAATACCACAATGTAATATACAAGTAAATGGGAATATTCTTCAACAAGTGAATAGGTACAATTATCTCGGAACAGTGATAACATCTGATGGGAGATGCCTTGAAGAGATTAGAACAAGAATCGCCATGGCAAAAGTAGCCTTTAGCAAGATGAAAAACATACTGACCAATAAAAAGATGTCAATTGAAACGAGAAAAAGAGTGTTGAGGTGCTACATAGAACCTGTACTTTTACATGGATGTGAAGCTTGGACAATGAGCAGTCAAGCTGAAAAACATCTGATGGCTGTAGAAATGTGGTTTCTGAGGAAAATGCAAAGAATACCATGGACAGCCAGAAAGAACAATGAACAAGTCCTTCAAGAAACAAATGAAGATCTTAAACTGATTAGAGACATTAGACGCAGACAGTCAAAATTTTTTGGACATGTTATGAGAAGAAATGAATTAGAGAACTTGGTGACAACTGGCAAGATTGAGGGGAACAGACCAAGGGAAGACCTAGAAGCAAATACCTGGATGGCTTGGCCTCGTGGCATGGTCGAGACAGAAACTACTGAGATGATCCACGACTCTGGTGATCGAGTGAGATGGCAAAACATGACCGCCCATGCTTACCGGTATGACACGTGATGGATGGATGGATAAGTCTGATTATGTACCAAACATATTCATCATGTATTTTATGTAAGTCTGGCTATGTAACATACATATACATCATGTATTTTATGTAACTGTAAGTCTGGTTATATAACAAACATATTCATCATGTATTTATGTAACCATAAGTCTGGTTATATAACATATATATATTCATCATGTACTTTATATAACTGTAAGTCTGGGTATGTAACATACGTAGTCATCATGTATTTTATTCTGGTACATCCATTGAGACACTTTTCTGCTTGTATTCGCTGGGTAGTGCAGGGTCTCAGTAGCCAAGTGGTAAAGCCACCTGTTTCACACTATGAAGGTTGTGGGTTTACTTCTGGATGCTAGGGGTCGTAGTTGAAGGTGCAAAGTTCATGCTCTATGTGGTACTTTCAGCAGGCTCTACTAGAAAAGGCTGAGCCATCTAGGAAGAACCAGGTGCAATAAAGTTGATTTTCTTAACTTTTTATCCATTGGGTACAAAGAAACCTGTTCATCTTGGATTCCATTGGTATGATTAGTAATCACTGATCACATACATGCTATCTTTATTTAGTGCTCTTAAATAGGCAGTGTATTTCAGCTTCATTACAACATTAGAATTTCCTATTCAACTACCATGTCAGTTTCCTTCCATTGTTTGTGTCAGTTAAACTCAGTAATTTAAAATATAATGACTCAGTTATTGTTATTTTATAGCAAAGTGTTTTCCCCCTTATTTTAAGTCATTGGTTTTCAATTTTGTCTGTCTTCCACACCTTTGCAATGATAATTAGATGGCGTCACAGACAAGTGTCCCTTGTGTGTTACCAGGGGGATAAGGGGATAAGGGGAGCAAGGAATAGTAACCTACTATGCATGTCATAAGAGGCTACTAAGGAAGGTTGTCATGGGGCTGGTTACCACGCCCCCTAGAAAACATTAGCTGCAAACTCCAACCAACCTTGGACAGGTCTAAAGATAAAGAAACAAAAACAACTCGGCCAGCCTAGATGAAAGAATGCTTGTCTAGAATAGATATAACATGTCGCAGGAAGGAGTCTGAATTGCCAACTTCCTCCTTTGACCAAGGAAAACCCCAGAATTGGCACCTGGAATGTGGAATTGCCAGTCTCCATGGCGATGGCTTTGCGGGCTCGATTCGTAATGCCACTCACCCGAGTTCCAAACACAGTAGTGACCGATTTGGCAACAGACCGTGTCTCACTGGTTTTAATGTGCTGGTATGGGAGCCGGGCATTCAGAAAGCAACGGCAAACTACTGAACGTAAAAACTTGCCAAGACATCAACAACAGCAGTAAAATGCTGGTGTTGACTGCAACGTCCTGTAAAAGGATTTGCAACTTTTTTTTTAAAAGTGGATCTATGCACAGGGTAGTAGAAGAAATGAAATATAATATTAGCATTTTGGGATTATTAGAAAACGGAGAATTTAGAAGAGAATTAGAGATGAATAATATGGGGAAGACATTGAGGGAGCTGTTAGCAACATATAGGACAGCTGGGTGTCAGTGGATTGAGGATCTATACTGCAATAAAAAATAAAGGGCAGATGAATAATGGGATTGAAAATGACGACTGTGTTAGTGAATCAGGGAAAAGTATCCACACAGAAATGTTGGCCACCTGTCCAGTTTGTAGTTTTCTTCTCTGATGTAGCTCACACTCCAGAATGTATCACTGTCCCAGCTTGTTGATTCTTAACTTCTCTGATGGATCTCACACTTCAGCATGTATCACTTGTACCAGCTTATAGATCCATCACTTCACTTCCTTGATGTGTCTCACACTCCAGAATATACCACTGTCCTGGTTTGTAGATCCATCACTTCACTTCTCTAATGTGTCTCACACTCCAGAATGTATCACTGTCTATGCTTGTATACTCTTCACTTCACTTCTCTAATGTGTCTCACCCTCCAGAATGTACCACTGTCTACTTTCAGACTACACAGAACGTGTGCCATGTGACAATCAATAACTTCACAGAAGCCAAGGATGTCTTGCTGGCCTGTCTCAACCAGTTCAATATCTCAGTAAGTATACCTTTGTGAACATAATCACCATTAATGTCTGTGTGCTTCATGATAAAGCTGGTTACATTGCATTGTTTTGTCAAGCCTGTGGCTCTGTGCATCAATTCCAACAAATACGTTTCCTTATTTGTCTTCCCGGCCTTTGACTGTCCCCAGTCTATCTGCACGGCAGCAGGTATGAGTCTCTCTTACTAAGGTGCCTATCTCTAGATCTATTTGACATTGGAAAACCTACCAGTAGCTATACTGCTGTAGGTATAGTTCTTGGGAAATGTTGTTTATCATGTCTTAGTGTTTAGGTTAGCGTCTGTGTTTAATGTCACTGTCTATATCATGTCTTAGTGTTTAGGTTAGTGTCTGTGTTTAATGTCCCTGTCTATATCACATCTTAGTGTTTAGGTTAGTGTCTGTGTTTAATGTCCCTGTCTATATCACATCTTAGTGTTTAGGTTAGTGTCTGTGTTTAATGTCCCTGTCTATATCATGTCTTAGTGTTTAGGTTAGTGTCTGTGTTTAATGTCCCTGTCTATATCATGTCTTAGTGTTTAGGTTAGTGTCTGTGTTTAATGTCCCTGTCTATATCACATCTTAGTGTTTAGGTTAGTGTCTGTGTTTAATGTCCCTGTCTATATCACATCTTAGTGTTTAGGTTAGTGTCTGTGTTTAATGTCCCTGTCTATATCATGTCTTAGTGTTTAGGTTAGTGTCTGTGTTTAATGTCCCTGTCTATATCACATCTTAGTGTTTAGGTTAGTGTCTGTGTTTAATGTCCCTGTCTATATCACATCTTAGTGTTTAGGTTAATGTCTGTGTTTAATGTCCCTGTCTATATCATGTCTTAGGGTTTAGGGTAGTGTCTGTGTTTAATGTACCTGTCTATATCACATCTTAGTGTTTAGGTTAATGTCTGTGTTTAATGTCCCTGTCTATATCATGTCTTAGGGTTTAGGGTAGTGTCTGTGTTTATGTCCCTGTCTATATCATGTCTTAGTGTTTAGGTTAGTGTCTGTGTTTAATGTCCCTGTCTATATCATGTCTTAGTGTTTAGGTTAGTGTCTGTGTTTAATGTCCCTGTCTATATCATGTCTTAGTGTTTAGGTTAATGTATGTGTTTAATGTCCCTGTCTATATCATGTCTTAGTGTTTAGGTTAGTGTCTGTGTGTATGTTACTGTCTATATCATGTCTTATGGTTTAGGTTAGTGTATGTGTGTATGTTACTGTCTATATCCCGTCTTAGTGTTTAGGTTAGTGTCTGTGTGTATGTTACTGTCTATATCCCATCTTATTGTTAAGGTTAGTGTCTGTGTGTATGTTACTGTCTATATCATGTCTTAGTGTTTAGGTTAGTGTCTGTGTTTATGTCCCTATCTATATCATGTCTTAGTGTTTAGGTTAGTGTCTGTGTTTAATGTCCCTGTCTATATCATGTCTTAGTGGTTAGGTTAGTGTCTGTGTGTATGTTACTGTCTATACTATCTTAGTGTTTAGGTTAGTGTCTGTGTTTATGTCCCTGTCTATATCATGTCTTAGTGTTTAGGTTAGTGTCTGTGTGTATGTTACCGTCTATACTATCTTAGTGTTTAGGTTTGTGTCTGTGTTTATGTCCCTGTCTATATCATGTCTTAGTGTTTAGGTTTGTGTCTGTGTTTATGTCCCTGTCTATATCATATCTTAGTGTTTAGCTTTGTGTCTGTGTGTATGTTAATGTCTATATCATGTCTTAGGGTTTAGGTTAGTGTCTGTGTGTATGTTACTGTCTATATCCTGTCTTAGTGTTTGGGTTAGTGTCTGTGCTTAATGTCCCTGTCTATATCCCATCTTATTGTTTAGCTTTGTGTCTGTGTGTATGTTAATGTCTATATCATGTCTTAGGGTTTAGGTTAGTGTCTGTGTGTATGTTACTGTCTGTATCCTGTCTTAGTGCTTAGGTTAGTGTCTGTGTTTAATGTCCCTGTCTATATCATGTCTTAGTGTTTGGGTTAGTGTCTGTGTTTAATGTCCCTGTCTATATCCCATCTTATTGTTTAGCTTTGTGTCTGTGTGTATGTTAATGTTTATATCATGTCTTAGGGTTTAGGTTAGTGTCTGTGTGTATGTTACTGTCTGTATCCTGTCTTAGTGCTTAGGTTAGTGTCTGTGTTTAATGTCCCTGTCTATATCCCATCTTATTGTTTAGCTTTGTGTCTGTGTGTATGTTAATGTCTATATCATGTCTTAGTGTTTAGGTTAGTGTCTGTGTTTAATGTCCCTGTCTATATCATGTCTTAGTGTTTAGGTTAGTGTCTGTGTGTATGTTACTGTCTATATCATGTCTTAGTGTTTAGATTAGTGTCTGTGTGTATGTTACTGTCTATATCCTGTCTTAGTGTTTAGGTTAGTGTCTGTGTGTATGTTACTGTCTATACTATCTTAGTGTTTAGGTTAGTGTCTGTGTTTATGTCCCTGTCTATATCATGTCTTAGTGTTTAGGATAGTGTCTGTGTTTAATGTCCCTGTCTATATCATGTCTTAGGGTTTAGGTTTGTGTATGTGTTTATGTCCCTGTCTATATCATGTCTTAGTGTTTAGGTTAATGTCTGTGTTTAATGTCCCTGTCTATATCATGTCTTAGGGTTTAGGTTTGTGTATGTGTTTTTGTCCCTGTCTATATCATGTCTTAGTGTTTAGGTTAGTGTCTGTGTTTATGTCCCTGTCTATATCATGTCTTAGTGTTTAGGTTTGTGTCTGTGTATATGTCCCTGTCTATATCATGTCTTAGGGTTTAGGTTAGTGTCTGTGTGTATGTTACTGTCTATATCCCATCTTAGTGTTTAGGTTAGTGTCTGTGTTTAATGTCCCTGTCTATATCATGTCTTAGTGTTTAGGTTAGTGTCTGTGTGTATGTTACTGTCTATATCATGTCTTAGTGTTTAGGTTAGTGTCTGTGTTTAATGTCCCTGTCTATATCATGTCTTAGTGTTTAGGTTAGTGTCTGTGTGTATGTTACTGTCTATATCATGTCTTATGGTTTAGGTTAGTGTATGTGTGTATGTTACTGTCTATATCCCGTCTTAGTGTTTAGGTTAGTGTCTGTGTGTATGTTACTGTCTATATCCCATCTTATTGTTAAGGTTAGTGTTTGTGTGTATGTTACTGTCTATATCATGTCTTAGTGGTTAGGTTAGTGTCTGTGTGTATGTTACTGTCTATACTATCTTAGTGTTTAGGTTAGTCTCTGTGTTTATGTCCCTGTCTATATCATGTCTTAGTGTTTAGGTTAGTGTCTGTGTGTATGTTACCGTCTATACTATCTTAGTGTTTAGGTTAGTGTCTGTGTTTATGTCCCTGTCTATATCATGTCTTAGTGTTTAGGTTAGTGTCTGTGTTTATGTCCCTGTCTATATCATATCTTAGTGTTTAGGTTAGTGTCTGTGTTTAATGTCCCTGTCTATATCATGTCTTAGTGTTTAGGTTAGTGTCTGTGTTTAATGTCCTTGTCTATATCATGTCTTAGGGTTTAGGTTTGTGTATGTGTTTATGTCCCTGTCTATATCATGTCTTAGTGTTTAGGTTAGTGTCTGTGTTTAATGTCCCTGTCTATATAATGTCTTAGGGTTTTATTTAGTGTCTGTGTTTAATGTCCCTGTCTATATCATGTCTTAGTGTTCAGGTTAGTGTCTGTGTTTAATGTCCCTGTCTATATCATGTCTTAGTGTTTAGGTTAGTGTCTGTGTGTATGTTACTGCCTATACTATCTTAGTGTTTAGGTTAGTGTCTGTGTTTATGTCTCTGTCTATATCATGTCTTAGTGATTAGGTTAGTGTCTGTGTTTATGTCCCTGTCTATATCATGTCTTAGTGTTTAGGTTAGTAACTGTGTGTATGTTACTGCCTATACTATCTTAGTGTTTAGGTTAGTGTCTGTGTTTATGTCCCTGTCTATATCATGTCTTAGTGTTTAGGTTTGTGTCTGTGTGTATGTTACTGTCTATATCCCGTCTTAGTGTTTAGGTTAGTGTCTCTGTGTATGTTACTGTCTATACTATCTTAGTGTTTAGGTTAGTGTCTGTGTTTATGTCCCTGTCTATACCATGTCTTAGGGTTTAGGTTTGTGTCTGTGTTTATGTCCCTGTCTATATCATGTCTTAGTGTTTAGGTTTGTGTCTGTGTTTATGTCCCTGTCTATATCATATCTTAGTGTTTAGGTTATTGTCTGTGTTTAATGTCCCTGTCTATATCATGTCTTAGTGTTTAGGTTAGTGTCTGTGTTTAATGTCCTTGTCTATATCATGTCTTAGGGTTTAGGTTTGTGTATGTGTTTATGTCCCTGTCTATATCATGTCTTAGTGTTTAGGTTAGTGTCTGTGTTTAATGTCCCTGTCTATATCATGTCTTAGGGTTTAGGTTTGTGTATGTGTTTATGTCCCTGTCTATATCATGTCTTAGTGTTTAGGTTTGTGTCTGTGTTTATGTCCCTGTCTATATCATGTCTTAGTGTTTAGGTTAGTGTCTGTGTTTAATGTCCCTGTCTATATCATGTCTTAGTGTTTAGGTTTGTGTCTGTGTTTATGTCCCTGTCTATATCATGTCTTAGTGTTTAGGTTAGTGTCTGTGTTTAATGTCCCTGTCTATACCATGTCTTAGGGTTTAGGTTTGTGTATGTGTTTAATGTCCCTATCTATATCATGTCTTAGGGTTTAGGTTTGTGTCTGTGTTTATGTCCCTGTCTATATCATGTCTTAGTGTTTAGGTTAGTGTCTGTGTTTAATGTCCCTGTCTATATCATGCCTTAGGGTTTAGGTTTGTGTATGTGTTTATGTCCCTGTCTATATCATGTCTTAGTGTTTAGGTTAGTGTCTGTGTTTAATGTCCCTGTCTATATCATGTCTTAGGGTTTAGGTTTGTGTATGTGTTTATGTCCCTGTCTGTGCTGACTGTTTAGGTTATCTGCATTTATTTGACTATCTGTACTGTCTATCTAAGCTCTACTGTCTGTCTGCCTGTATCCTACGATCAAAGTGACTAATTTATTCGTCTCTCTCTCTCTTTCTCTCTCTCTCTCTCTCTCTCTCTCTCTCTCTCTCTCTCACTCTCTCTCTCACTCACACACACGCACGCACGCGCGCAGCGTGCGCACGCTCGCAAATGGAAGAAAGGGGAAGGACGGACGGAAGAAGGACGGACAGGAGAAGATGGAAGGAAGAAGAAGAAGTAGAACAACAACCTCATTATGTCTGTCCACAGTCTTCGGTAAAGCAGTACTCGATGCGCTCCTGTCTGGGAAATTGCCAGTACTAAGGACACTACTTTCTGAACTTAGCAGTCAGCATAAGGTCACCATACAGTGGATACCATCCCGCTGTGGAATACCTGGAAACGACAGAGCTGATCGATTGCCTAAGGAAGGAGCAAAAGAAGAACAGCCTGATGTGCCCGTTACACACCACCAAGAGAAAAGAATGATCAAATCAGTCAGAAAGCCACCAAAACCTGCTCAAAATGACTACCGCATTATGGACAGACCAAAACAAGTCATTATTCTGCGCTTCAGAACAGGACACAACAGATTACACTACAACATGTATACAGAATTCAAGATTGGTGTATCAGCCATGTGCACACGTGGATTGGCATCGCAGACAGCAGAGCACATACTCCAAGACTGCCCAAATTACAACATGTCTAGGCAAACCTTCTGGCCTAAAGAGACGACAGTGGAATATAAACTCTATGGACCGCTGAGTGGACTAAAAACGACAGTTAAATTCATACAAGAGACAACATTGCATGCAGTTATATACATATTTCAAGCGAACGAAAGAAGAAGAAGAAGATATCTTCATTCCGTTTTTTTTTTAAACCTGTCCTTTGTGGTGTCATCATTTTTCTATACAGCCATATCTTTGCAGCTTTCACATAATTTCTCACTAACCTGCTGATTGTCCATGATTCACCTCCATCTATCAGGATTGGTTCAATATAACTCTTAAGAACTCTGTTTCTCAACTCAGTTGACACAGATTTATTGCATAGAATATTCTTTATCTCGTGAAATGCTGCTTTGTCTTAGGCTATTCTATATTTTCGTCCATGTGAAACCTGGATCTATAAGGAAAGTAACGAACACTAATGCTGTACCCTATCCTACGTGTCGTAAGAGGCCACTAAGGAGCGTCGGCGTAAGACTGACTCCCTTATCCCTTAGAAAACTGCCGTCTACAGAGGGCTTGGCGTGAGTTGGGTGAGGGCCTTTGCATTGTTGGATGATAACAGGCGACAGAAGATTCTACATTTATCTTCTCTAATCCATCTTCTTCATGTTATTATCAAGCTACCTAAAGCCGGTTACATTCATACAAGAGACCACATTGCAGTTACAGACACATTTCAAAAGAACGAAAGAAGAAGATAATTCCAACAAATGTCATCGACTTTAATGTTCCATGCATTCGGGAAGACATTGTTTCTTTGTAATTGATGTCATCTGTCTTTTAACAATCGGTATTGCTAGATTTCAACCACACTGAATGAAGGGAATGGTCATCATCATTCTTGATGGACAAACAACATTGGTAGAGATAAAGGTTAAATATAAGAACCGGAGGAGACAGAGAGTGTTAATAGAATTGAGCACATCTCCTATAGGACAACAATAAACGCATGTAAGGTTAAAGGTAGTCCTATGGCAGATACTGCTGTTCGAGTCTGATGTATTTGGCTGTCACATATTCTAGGCCACCATAAATTAGATGGGGTGGCCATTCCTTCCTCGTCATCTTTCCTTCTCCGACAGTTCCCAGAAAATGCTGTCAGTGGTCTAGTACCCGTTTTTCTACGACAATATCCACCCCAGGGCCGAACTGGTTGGACACAAATAATCCTGCCTCTGATGGAAGCTGAACCCTGACCTCTGTCTTGGCAAGCACGTGCACTAACCACCATGCCTCCGCCGCTCCATACAACACATGACGGGTGGTAATAGAGCATCAGTTTACAGGGATATACGAGTACAATGTGGGCATCAGTTTACAGGGATATACGAGTACAATGGGGGCATCAGTTTACAGGGATATACGAGTACAATGTGGGCATCAGTTACAGGGATATACGAGTACAATGTGGGCATCAGTTTACAGGATATACGAGTACAATGTGGGCATCAGTTTACAGGGATATACGAGTACAATGTGGGGCATCAGTTTACAGGGATATACGAGTACAATGTGGGCATCAGTTTACAGGGATATACGAGTACAATGTGGGCATCAGTTTACAGGGATATACGAGTACAATGTGGGCATCAGTTTACAGGGATATACGAGTACAATGTGGGCATCAGTTTACAGGGATATACGAGTACAATGTGGGCATCAGTTTACAGGGATATACGAGTACAATGTGGGCATCAGTTTACAGGGATATACGAGTACAATGTGGGCATCAGTTTACAGGGATATACGAGTACAATGTGGGCATCAGTTTACAGGGATATACGAGTACAATGTGGGCATCAGTTTACAGGGATATACGAGTACAATGTGGGCATCAGTTTACAGGGATATACGAGTACAATGTGGGCATCAGTTTACAGGGATATACGAGTACAATGTGGGCATCAGTTTACAGGGATATACGAGTACAAAGTGGGCATCAGTTTACAGGGATATACGAGTACAATGTAGGATGACAAACAACCCATAATTTTTTCTTAGCCTTCCCATGTCTATATAACCTGGTTTTTACATTCTCACCCTCCCACCTCAGGGCATCGGACTTTTCTCGGCCTCGCTGCTTTTTCTTAAAGAGTCACATTGATCACACAGTAAATATAGAACTTTAACTCTCGGTTTCTCACTGCAAAAGACTACTGTTTATTTGTGATTATGCTTTCCATCTTGCAAACGGCTACTTTCTTGTCCAAACCTAAACAAGGGATCTCCTTTCTAATGTTTCAGCAACTGTGCCAAAAATAGCTGCACACATCACTCGTACCTTCCCTCTTCTTTACCGCCAACCCGTTTAGACAAGAAAGAAGGGGACGCTAGAAAATCCTCTAAATTTGAAGTCGTTGTCATTATGCTGCCGTGATTATTTCCTATCGCTAAAAATAGTTCCGCTGTAATTCAAAGACGAGATGGGAGTCCCTTCGCCTCCCCCACTGTCACCGACAGATATTTTGACCCATCTCTGAACTCTTCCGCGTCTCCCCTGCATTCCTTCTCCACTCTGCGACCTCACTTAGTGTGATGCCTGTGTCAACCTTCTATGATCCCCCGCTAGTTGAACCCTCATCGGGGTTAGGGTTGGGGTTATTTGCTCCACAACACCACAGTTCTAAAAATGGCAAGTTTGAAGACAGAATCCCACGTGTTTCACAGCTCCTTCAGGAGTGTTGATGGTTAGCTCAGGGGAAGATGTGCCGCAGCAGTTAGCAGACGAACCTAAAACAGTAGCATTTCTCTGTCAAGAATTCAATGAACGTATAATTAGTTTGAAACTTCGAGACCAGCCAGTCATGAACTCTTGATGCGTGACACAGTTGTGCAAAACATTCGCTCGCGTTCTTCTTTTAGTCGTTCGAATTCCGACTATAGACAAACTGGTTAGATTTTCAAAACACAGTTTGAATTTACTAATAAATTTGCATCGTTTACGGTGTAAGGATATATCCATGAGGATTCCGGTAAGTTTGAAATTGTACAAATTCCTATTGTTGTTACTGAAATTGGCCAGATTTCTTACGATATGTTTGGCAACAATGTTAAGTTAGATCGTTTCAAATCACTTAGTGTACTAAGTTAGTACTCATATTGTCTTCTTACGTTATAATTATAATAATGTTGCCACTAATAATTTGGCTACCTGGGAGATAAATCAGTCAGCCGTCGTCTTCACAATGAAGGTTGACTACACTGAATCTCCAGCACTCACTGGCTGTATACACAGACGACTGCAAATTCGTCCATCTCGTGGCATCTTTCCGCGTGTATATTGCCCTCATCTCGGTCAACTCCATGCAATTTTTCCGTCCAGTATATATAGCTTGTATGTTATAATGTTGCCAAATATGTATTTTTCAGTTATCTATTTATTCTGTTAGACAATCTGGCAGTTAGATACTGGATACGCTTACAAGCTATAAATAATTTATAAACAACACCAGGTCATGTTTGTTTCTCCCTTGTCATAATGCATATATGATATAAATAAATATTTCTCAGATCATGCAACCCACTGATGTTTTCTTCTATCTTTAATCTCCCAGTGTAGCATAGGTCATCAACCAGCTCCTACCACCCTCCCTATAATTATATTATTCATCTTTGTCTCTCAATCTTGTGTTTTTAGGTGTCCCTATTCTTACTTACAACCAGTTTTAACATATGGCTGCACATCCTGGACAATTAGTAAATAGGCGAAAATATCTATGGCAGCTGTGGTTCCATAGAATGCTGAATATTAATTGGACAGCCAAAATAAGCAATCAGGACGTTTTAAGGGAAGTTGAGTCGCAAAGCCAACTTATCAGAAACATCAGAAAGAGGCAGTCGTCGTTTTTGGCCACGTTTTGAGAAGACAAAATCTGGAACATGTTGTGACAACCGGAAATATTTGCGGGAAAAGAGATAAGATGAAGACAGCGTGAGAAGATTCTTGACAGTCTTATGTCATAGTACGGAAGGGAGTCAACACACGAATTGATCCATGACGACGGATATCCTAATTTGTGGAGAGGCATGATCACCCACGCCAGCCGGCAATGCACTGGATGATGATGATTCTGTTGCCCTGTGGAATCCAGAGAAAGGACTTCCAAAATATAATAATATTTTTTTTTTTTTTAATGTGTGTTGTATCCAGCGCCGTTGTCTTTTCCGCCTCACCTCTTGATTCGTGGAAGTTTGCTTAAATCTTCTCCACGAGATCCGCATTACTGCTTCTCTCATACGATATACCCTTTTATTTAGTCCTGCTATTCCTCACAGACACTAATTAATGAATGTGTGTAGTTTATTGGTCATCATTTACGCCTTTCACCGTGTTTCTGATGCACGCAGCAGTACGGATTTGACGCTAGAGTTACTAAGTTTGATACCAGATTTATTTTCTTTTGACTTCCACAAATTCTTCTAATGCTATAAAAGCTTCTCTTGCCTTTGTATTCTTATTTAAATAGCTCTGTATTTCCGTCATTCTTGCCTTCATTGATACATTAATATTTGTATGAACCTTCATCTTGATGTGAGGTTTCACCAAACCAAGGATTCTGGGTTATCAAAAAGAAGAAGAGGAATGTGTTTCATTTATTTTCATTATCTCTCTTTTCTGTACACTTTAGACATTAGGTGTGACGTCACATCAAGTAGTTAAAACTCGCACCTAATGTCGTGTGTCGGAAAGGAGGGAAATATCCTCCGGGAAGTCCAGATCATATGACTCCTGTCAAATCCATTAAATTCAGTTTATGATGTTGGTAATTGTTGTTTTCATAATTCAGTCAGTAATAATAATAAATGACAAAAAGCACCCCTGTTATATTTAAAACTGTTATATTAGTTTTCCCGCATGAAGCACTTTGCATTTCATGTCTCTGTATGTAATTGCTTTCACTGAGTAAATTATCTTCTGGGGGATACCATAGTTTCATATCAGTTTACAAAGATTCCCGATCAATGCTTCAAAGGCATTTTCATAGTCAACAAACCTAATATAAGTAGATAGAGATAAAATATAAATATAATAAATTATATAATTTGTCTCTTGTAGTCGTGTTTTAGTAAAGCTCACAATCTACTTCTCTTTTTTTGGGTGATTCATTCATTGCCTAATATAAGTAGATGATTCATTTCAATGCTACGCTCTAATGTGAAGAATCTGTCTGGAAAGCCTGACGATCCATGTCCTTAATGTCATGAGGGATGGTGATGATGTGGTGGGAAACAAGCAGGGGGGCAGATTGTCAATAAGGCAGACATGGTCAGAGCCCTGTGGGATCATATGTGTAGTGTTTAAGATCATTTATCATAGTCTAAGGCGAATGGTTGGGCAGGGTATGACCACGGGATCTGGTAGACACTCAGTACTCCGAGGGAAGGCCACACGCATAAATAATCAGACTACAGCTGGTACCATCAGTATTAGGACTCTTCACTGGCTGTTGAAGGGGGAACCAAGCTTGAAGGTGGGGATGCAGCAAGTATGGGGACTTCAAGGGTGCTGTGATGTCGTTCTTGACTAGGCTCATGCCTGGCTTGGTTGCCTGGGTCATCTCTTAACCTCTCTAGAATGATATTACTGAGTATTTCCCCAGGAACTGAAATAATTACTCTTGCAGGTCCCCTTTCTATAGCAGCTTCACCAGATATCGTTCTCTCTAGTCTGCTGGTATTTCTCTAGTCTGTCAGATAATGTGTGCACTAATTCAGTAAGATATGCAGCTCTTCATTTTCAGCTTATAGTTACTTATCTGCAGCAGATGGTGATCTAAATCTACATCTGCACCTCTAGAAAATGTGTATTTCATGCCAAGATGATCTACATGTCTTGTTGTTACAGATGTCATCAATTTAGTTTTGTGTATTGTAGTTTGGTGATTCCCGCATTGTTTTATAATTTCTTTTATATGGAAAATCACATACTCCTATGACATATTGATTCACTGCACAAAAATGTATGAATAATTCTCCATTTCTGTTCATTACCCCAAGTTCTTGTTTTCCCACGATTTTTTTATAGCGTATGTTACCCGATCCTTTCTTGGCATTCAAGTTGCCCATAAAAATTTGCCATTTCTGTTATTATCTGTAGTAAATTGAAATCTTAAGTAAAAAATTTTTCGTAACTGATTTATGGTGCTTACACTGGAAGACATTGGTGTCTACGTTCCCATTCGTGGTTCCAAACGTTGCTGTGATTATTCTAGAACTCACTGCCTCCCACCCTATTACAGTCGACGTTCAGTGGCATGATGATACTTATTCATGTTTATATTGCTACTGGTACTATTAGTGTTGGAACTCTTCGCTGGCTGCTGAGGATGGGGACGGAGCACTTATGGGAATGCCCCGAAATGCTGTGATGTCGATTCCTAAATCAATCAATCAATCAATCATATGACAACACAGCCGGACAGAGAATTTGGACAGACATAACAATCAAGCCCGAGAAGGCAAGCAGTGTGCCTACTCATTCATTCATTCATTCATTCATTCATTCATTCATTCAGTAGCATGTCCTTTGCAGAACCTCGCTCCCATAACAACCTTCCGGAAAACTTGTGTTTTCTTTCATGGTTGTTAGCTTCTTGACATGTTTTGCAGAAGGTAGTTTGCCACCCTATTGACCAGATCTACACATCCAACGGTTTGTCAGAACAATGGAGAAATCAGACGCCAGGACTGTGATAAAATTCTTGATGTTACAGGGAAAAACACCTACAGAAATACACGGGGAGATGGAGCCAGTGTTTGAGGAAGTCTGTCCTTCGTATTCTTCTGTAAAAAATTGGTGTTTGCAGTTTAAGTGTGGCCGTTCCCAAGTTGCTGATCTGCCAAGATCAGGACGACCGTCCTCAGAGTGCAATGATGCACATGCTGCAAAAGTTAAGAAAATCATAGACCATGGATAGGAAAATGACAATTGCAGAGATATCGGGTTCAGCAAAACTGAATAAGAGTACAGTTTTTAGAATTTTACACACAGACTGAACATGAGAAAAGTGTGTGCCCGTTGATCCCGTGCCTGCTGACACGTGAACAGAAACACGGGTTGATTGCTGTGGCCAGCTGCTCAACATGTGGCGGTGGAAAAAACATGTTGACGACCATGGTGACGGTAGATGAGACTTGGATTCACCATTATGACCCAGAATCCAAAATTGGCAGCATGCAGTGGAAAACCCCGGGCTCTCTAACACATGTCAAGCCAAGAGCACAAAAATCTGCAAGAAAAGTGATGCTGACTGTTTTTTGGGATGTCAAAGGTGTCATATTGAAAGATTACATGCTTCATGGCAAAAAGGTTGGTACTTCATTTTTAATTCACCGCAAACAAAGGAATCCCGAGAGTTCCCGGGAAATCGCTTGACATCAGGGTGATTCCATAATGGGTCTAGGGGTGTCACTACTGGTTGAGTGTGTGGTGGACTGCTACATCGATCGATAGATGCAATAAATGTTTCTGGGCCCGGAGGGCCCTCAATGTCGTCGGAGTATATATCCATATCTTTTGCTACTCATAAACACACTTCTCGACAGACGACGAAGTGAATCACGATATCCCTATTCTAAAAATCGACGATCCCACCAGATCTAGGTCAGTGCTAAAAATAACTACGCGGTGAATTAAAAATGAAGTACCATAAGGTTAATGGGCAGTACTATGCTGATCTCCTTATCAAACTAAAAAAGGCTGTGACTAGAAAACGATGGATAGCGCGTACGCAAATTCTGCCCTTGCTTCAAGACAACGCGTGGATTAGCTTTATCTAAGGTACTACCTCTCCTCCCTATATACCTTTATATAAACCCTATATACCTTTATATAAACAAGCAACGGTTCCCTTTTACCCGCCTTGAGAGGCATCGAGCATCCGTTGCTAGACCCACATTTGTATAGTCCAGTATGGTCATCACTGGATGCGGTCAGTAGCATAGCGGTCACTCTTTACTTCCCGTCACAATTCTCGCTACCCATGTTCGGCTTGTATCGACCAGGGAGCTCGGGGCAGTCTTAAATATCTGTCTCTGTGCAGATTCTAACCCTTGACCTCCTGTTCCTTAGGTAAGAGGCTCGCTACTACGCTACCGTGCCTCCCTCAATTCTCTGTATAATGAAAGTTAGTTCCATATCCGTTACAGGACAGCGCAGTCAAAACCAGCAGTTTTTGGCTGTTTGTAATTTCTTGACATGGTTACGTTCAGTAGTTTGCCATTCATTTCTGAACGACCGACACTCGTACTATTGTATGAAAATTAACGCAAGGCGGTTTGCTTCCAAATCACATGCAGCTTTGTTTCTAACGCGGGATTGCGAATTGCGCCTGTAACCCCTTTGCGTGAATATTAATTTATTAACCGCTTACTCTGACTTTCATGTGAAACAACTCCTTCAATCCCCGAACACTGTACTAGTGCGCTTATTTCCCCTAGATGACTGGCTGATAGAAAAAGTCATGTTGCGGAGTGCCCGTTCCTTCTTCCTTCGCTGCCTGTCCTTCCCAAAGAATTCCAGAAATGTCAGTACTTTTTTAATGGAGCGGGACCGATCCCGCACTGGTCGGAAACAATAATCATGCTTGCTTCTGCTGGAAATTGAACCCAGACACTTGTCATGGCAGGCAAGCGCTCTAAACACTGTACCACCGTGTTTCAGAAACACGACCCCGGGAGTGGGGCGCTGTCGGGTGCTGTAAACTGTAAATACCGACGCCCGTGGCTTAGGAGACAATGAAGCAGCTTCACAACTGCCCGTTATATTGAGTCGAAATCAACCGCGGCCGATTTGGAAGCAGACCTCCTTGCGTGGATTTCGATGGTATGAGGCGTCGGGTGTCCATTAAGTAATGGCAAACTACTGAACTAGCATTGCCAAGCAAATGGCGAACAGCCAATATATGCAGTGGTATATTGCAACATCCTGTAAATGATATGCAACTAACTTTCAAACTGAAATTACTTATTAATGGTGAGCTGAAATGCGTACACAGACAAGATGTTTGGCCACGTTATGAAAAGAAATAACTAGAAATCTTGGTGACAACTGGCAAGTTTGTGGGGGAAAGAACACGGGGAAGGCAGAGATGTAAATATGTGAATGGCTTGTCCACATAACGTGATCGAGACAAGAACAAAGAGTTGATCCACGACTCTGGTGATTGTGTAAGATGGCGAAACATGACCGTCCACGCTTATCGACATGATGCATGATGATGAAATGCATGCCAAGTCAGGTGGCTTATGGTGCCAATCAAGGTTAAGAAAATGAAGTCGTAATAATTTCCTCTTATCGCATTTCTGTTTTTGGCAACAATGATCATCCGTACACTCCGACACTAGTTACGGGAGTCGGAACAGATAGTCTATTCACTAGCTCCATATTTATCCTTGACATTTCTTAGTTAGCCAGTCGTTTTCTGTTGACCCGTTTAGTCTAGATCAGTCATTCTCAACCTTTATTTGGTCCCTGCACCCCTTCACCATATGTTCAGAATGTCACCCCCCCCCCCCCCACCTTTAGTATTTTCCTCCCTAAAAAATCCCCCCTCCCGCCCTACACAGCCCCTACACAGTAATACGTAAAAATGAATAAATTAATACACCATCTTGAACAATCGATCTTTTAAAACGTGATTGGGGTCACTAGTTGAACTGAATTTAAGAAGGGGAAAAAACAGAACTGTAAATTAAGGAAAAACAATACCAATATCGGTCTTGGACGCGACAGGATAATTTCATTCCGACCCCACCTTCTCCCCCTGGACCAGGATCCATCTAGAACCCACCGTTTAGAACCACTGTTGAACAGTCCTAACCTTTTTGTCGACCACAATTTTCTAAAAAGAAGCCTGGTGTGACGGAAATGGTCTATTGGCAAGAAAAGAGTGTCAGACACAGAAATAATGATGCCCCATTTAAAATGAAAGATGAAAGTATTAATTATATTCATTTAACGTTTGCCAACGATTATGCCCAAACTACCTTGTTGATTCTTCCAACGCCACAATTCGAATCTTCACCCATAATGACAGACATGTTTTTTTCCGCAAAAGACATTCTAAAAGCCACCGAGCTTGTTTTGGGCAAAAGGCTAGCAATCGTTTTACAAAGGATACGTCATACTAAAAAGTTATAAGAAGAGAAAAACACATGAAAGAGGATGGGAAAAATCGGTTTGATTACGCATCTGAGAATCTTCATGTCCCCCCCCACCTTTTCTGAACCAGATTTGCGGAAATTCCACTTGAGAACCACTGCTCTAGACAGTTGCTGCCTCTCTTTTTGTCTGACGCACACATTTCTTCTAAAAAGAAGAGCCTGGATGTGACGCGAAAAGTTCGGTGTCTGTTTCGGGGACAAGAAAAGACGTGTCAGACACAGAAATAAGGATGCCGCCATCTTAAAATGGAAAAGATTAAATGGTATTGAATTATGAGTTCAGTTTAACCGTTTTTGGTCGCAAGCGATTATCGTCCCAAAATAGAGCCTGCTGTGCATTCTTGTTCAGGAATGCCACAATTCTGAACTCTGTCACCCATAATGACAGACGATGATGTTTGTTGTCCGCAAAAGACCATTCTAAAACGCCACCGCAGCTTGTTTTGGGCGCAAAGGCTTAGCCAATCGTTTGCTGAGCCAATAGGATAACACGTTCATTGCATCTGAAGACGAAGTTATACAGAGAAACGACAAAAGCACCAGTCGACTTGCCCGTTGTTAGCCGTCGCAGATTGCAGATTTTGGCAAGAGTCCTAATGTTGTACAGAAATATGTCGGCGTTGAAACGAACTTTATGAACCTTTGAAATTTAGTGGAAATCTGTTTGCAGATGCTGAGCGGCGTGTGCTTGCGAAATTTAGTCGTAGGGTTCAAGAAAGACGTGGCTACACAGAGAAGAACATTAACTGCAGATTTGGTTTTTGTTTCATTGATTAATTCTGCAGGATTGTGTTTCCTGTATTTGCCTGTACTTAATGTTGGGGATGTTTGTTTTTGTTTTTTTAATCTTTTGCCCCAGTCTCTTCCTTTTCTTCTTTCGCTTAAATTGATTGTTTACTAGATCTGCAATGTTGTCTCTTGTATAAACTTTGTCATGCTATTTAGCTCAGTGGTCCATAAAGTTTATCATTCACTGCTGTTCCTCTAAGCCAGTGGTTCTCAACCTTTTTTGGCCCGTGCCCCCCCCCCCCTTTCACCATATTTTCAGAACGTCATTCCCCCCTTCCTATCAAAAATTTGGCCCGTGCCCTCCTTCACCATATTTTCAGAACGTCATCCCCCCACCCCTTTCATATTTCCTACCTAAAAATCCCCCACCCCTACACAGTATACGTAAAAATGGAAGGTAAATATGTTAAAACAGGTCTAGACATCCACATAAAACGTGATTTGTGGGTCTACTTACTTTATAAAATGAATTTTAGAAGGATGAGACGTGCATAACTGTAAAGTATGAAGGGAAAAGCAATATCAAGTAATCGGTTCTTGTATTAACGCGATCTTGAAATGATCTTCATTCCCCCCCCCCCTGGAAACCCTAAAATTCCCCCCTGGGGGGTGGGGGATTCCCCACCGGTTGAGAACCACTGCTCTAAGCCATTAAGTTTGCCTAGATCCTGGATATCTTGTATTCAGGGCAAGACTTCGTGATCTGCTGATTGTTGCGCTAAACCTCACGTACAAACGGCGACACGGTCTCTGAAACCGATTGTCTTTCTGTTTTATAAGAATATACGCTCGCAGAAAAACTGCATCCAGTATGTATTGTTTTCTTTTCCATCTCAAAGGACCTCCGGGGTCAAGTGGTCAAGCCGGCTGCCCCTCGCTGCGAAGCTCGTGGGTTCGTTTTCGGACTCCGACTTTCTGTTCTTGAGTGACATGTTTTTTCGGAGACCCTGCGGATGCTCTGTACGATGCTTTCGGCAGTTGCTCTGCGAAAAAAGACCGAGCCGTGTGATGCATCCCCATGCTGATGAAGTCGCCCCTCTTGCTTTCAACACCTTTAAATCCTGTGTTCCCTTGATCTTCTGCAGCAACTGTTGAAAATTATGGGAGTGGAGTGATTAGCATCATGTATAATTATAAATCCAGGGAGGTGTGTCGAAGTGGCATAAGCTAGAAACTTATTTTTTCTTGTCCCGAACCAATTTTCGGCTATGGGCTTGCGGTGTCGTAAGGTCTTCACAGTTTGTAGGTCAGAGTGCATAGAGGAATAGCTGACCGTATACCGTGTTGACGTGAGAAGAACGGAGGCGTGGAGCCCCCGTCCTACCGCGCTTATGACACTGTTAGCGTAGCTTCTTATCAACTATGCCAGTACTCCCGCCATCTGTAGACTTTCATTGTTGCATGTCCTTGGCAGGAGGTTATGATCTACCCCAGGTTGATTTTGTAGGTAATATTTAAGTTCAGTAGTTTGCCATTGCTTACTGAACGAGAAGTTAACGCAAGTCCAACTTAATGGTGTGTTGGGATTGTACGCCCTATCTCGCCATAATCGCACCGGAAGTTTAAGAGGGAGAGCTCTTATCCTTTCTACAACGTCATATATTCGACGAAAAAGTGGTCAATAACCTGTCCGGACTGAAGACACTGTGGCTATGTATAGATCTGTGGATCTTCAAGTTCATCAAATTAATTACATAACTTGTTCTGTGGGAAGTCTTATGTAGACGCGAACGTCAAGAGAAAACCATCACATTTTCTCAAGCATGCGTGTATGGTCATCTAAACATGATGTATGTCTTTTCCAGAACGTAGCTATCAACCCCAGGTGGATTTAAGTTCAGTAGTTTGCCGTTGCTTTCTGAGCGAGACGTCAACTTTTAAGTTCAGCTGACCGGTATGTGTAATGAACCCTTTACCCCACAGTCCCGCACAGGAAGTGTAAGCACTAGCACGTTAACCCTCTCGGCCACCTTGCCACAAAACAAACTTTATGGTGGAATGACTTGTTGAAAAAACAATGTCACAGCAGTCCTGGAAATAAGTAATCTGGCATGACATTCTGCGGCAGCGTTGTAACTTCAGCTTTCATGAGTCCAGATCTCCCGAGCGACACATTAGAATAATTCTAGTATTGCAACCCTGGCCAGGACATAGAGGTCGCAAGTACTACTAGGCTATGAATGAGTGTTCAATCAAAAAATGACGGAAGTATGGCACAACTGCTTGACTGCTAAGGGCACCGAGTACAAATTATTGGCCTCTGGTGGAGAGGAACTAATCGGAGGGATTAGAAGAGGTCACCGGAAAACTGGCAGCACAAAACAGAATATATGAACCTTGAGAAGCAATGACAAGAATGTCCACAGCAAGTCGGTACAGCTAAGAGAATCATCATCATCATGTGGCATTCTGATAAACGTGGGCACTCATGCTTACACGATCACCAGAGTCGAGGATCAAATCTATGATCTTGTCCCGACCACGGCATGTGGTCAAGCCATCCAAATATTTACTTCTCTGCCATCTCCTTGTTCTTTTCCCCTCAATCTTGCCAGTTGTCACCAAGTTCTCTATTTTATTTCTACCCATGCAGGTTCGCATTGCCGAATCGGTAAGAACGCGTGTTCTTAAACATCCGGTGTGCTGATGCCGAGGTTAGCGGTTCAACCCCTACACCGGACAGCTAGACTAAAATGTTGACCTATTGTCCTTGACTTGGGGACGTTAATTACAAGTACCTCTGAAATCGGAGTGGGTTCGCCGGATGGCGGGAGGCACTGTTAATAGGGAAAGCTAACTCACACGCAAAATTCAGTCCATCACTACTATAAATAGTGTGTATGGACTACGCTTGAGTTCAAAGCGAGAGAGCGAAAAATTATTTCTTCCCATGTGTCCATCTGTCTACGTCTAATTTCTCTAATCATTTTGCGGTTTTCATGTCCCTCTTGTAGGACTTTCTCATTGGTTTTTCTGTCTGTCCACTGTATTCTTTGCATTTTCCTCTGAGAAACCACATTTTCACTACTGTTAGATGTTTTCCAGCAAAGAAAATGTGTGCTATTTTTGGGAATAATTTCAACTGTTTAATGTAAAGATTAAGAACCACTTAGTGGAACAGTTAAGTTAAAGGTAACACATCCAGAAAGAATGTAACATGTAAAAAAAAATTGATTACATCTAAATCTGAAAACGACTATGTTGCATATGGAATAGCACGCCAAAATGCCAAATGGACCATTAACGCTTCTAAAGATAAATCCCAGAGAGTATACAGTGAGCAGATGGCAACCATCAGCAAAGACTAGCCAAGAGAACTTTATAAACGTGTCAACAATATGAGAAATAGAGATGCGTATTACAACAAAATCATCATAATGAACAAAAGAGGTATACCTGTATTTAATCCACAACGGAGACTAACAAGGTGGGCGTAACAATTTCAAGAACTACACAGGACCACACATAATTTATTATTTTTTTTTTTTGGGGGGGGGGGGGGGGGGGGGGGGTTCTATCCTTTATAGGAGGACATCGCATTTAACATCAGCATTTCTGCCGTTGTGATCTCTTGGCAAGTTTACGTTCAGTAGTTTGCCATTGCTTTCTGAACGACCGTTACCGATACCATCGCAAAACCAACACAACGCGGTCTGCTGCCAAATCTCGCGCGGTTGTGTTTCGAACGCGGATATACGGGATTACGAATCGCGTCCGTTAACCCTTGGCCACGGAGACCGGCACACATATTATAGAAAACCCTAATTTCGTACTTAAAAGCTGTGAGCAATAAGAACCAAACTTCATGCCAGCAGAAGTAAAATAAGTCACCAAAAACTAATCACCTAGTCCATATGAATAACACATTAACTATTCAGACATGTGGAAACACATGAACTAAATGTCTACCCAGACTTTTTAATAAAGCCTTGGAAGAAAGAACGTCCCGGTCGATTGTAAATAGGCAGGTATAATACCAATATGGAAGAAGAAAGGCAGTATGAGAGAGTGCGACACGTACAGCAGATAGAATATGAATATAAATACAACCAAAACTGAAGTAATAGTAATACATGTTATCAGATCTCCAGGTCCACTGAATATGCTGATAGAAAGTACACCTCTGAAACAAGTTAAAGAATTTAAATATCTAGGAAGTATGTTCACAGAAGGTGACAGAACAGACAGAGAAATCGAAATCAGATGTCACTAGGCAAATGTTCTTATATATCAACTATCACCCATACTGAAATATTAACATATACCTATAACCGCAAAACGACAGATAATAAATAGCATATTCACACCAACCCTATGCTACCAATGTCAAACTTGGACATTATCCAAATGACACTTATGAAAAATCAACACCTGCGATAAGGAACACTGAGCTGATCCACAACTCTGGTGATCGAGTGAAATGGCGAATCATGACCGCCCACGCTTTCCGGCATGGCACATGATTGATTGATTGATTGATAAGGTGTGCCTGGAAAAAAAACTGTCAACTTTACTATCCGAGAGCGAGTAAGAAATGATGTTATCAGACAGGCAGTGTGATCAGCATCTTGTGCCACATATTGAAAGGCAAACGATCAAATGGTTCGGCCATTTCATTAGAATGCAACACCATCAACTACCAGGAATAGTCGTAAATCAAAAAGAGATCTGTGTTAGAGTAAGTGGACGCTCGAGAATAAAATGGATTGACGACATCAAAAAGATTGTACAATCACACGGAATGTGCCATAGGGCGCTGGAACGTCAGCTATTCCTACCCGCGACGCCTGACAGCAAAAATAAAAGATGATGAATTACAGCGGCATCTCAAAATATGATGACGTCAGCAGCCTCTTTTGTTGCTGATAATTCCCTGACCGCAAGAACCTTGACCATTGTACAGTGCCCGTTGGTTTCATTCCTTAAATAACTATGTATTGAGAGGCGGGCAGGGTTACAAACGAATGGTCACACAACTTGCATACCAGCAAAATCTGCACAGTCGCTTTTACAAGTGCCGTGTGCATAGTCTATACGCCAAAGCTTGAGAACTATAAGTCACGTGGGCTAGGTCAGGCCGGGTCAGGTCAATCCAGATGACAAAGCCAGTTAGTTTAGCCATAGCGTTGTCAAGTTTATGCCGACTGTCTCATCTAAACCAAGTACCAGTAAATGTTCATGGACATAAAAGCGGCCCACGTGATATTGACCGCGTCACTTATCGAGTGCTGATTGGCCTATAAAACTATGGGGTCAGCGCCATAGCCGCGGTAGCGCAGTCGCTTGACTGTTGTCGCTGTGGTCATGGGTTCGAATTTCCACCGAGGTGGATTTTGAAAATGACCTTAGTTAGTAAGTCGGCATAGCCTATCCTTGCGTACCAGGAAATGTGTTGAGAAGTAAAGGCGACCGGTGAGATGCAGGCCACATCATCCCTGCAGTGTCAGTTGGGTTGTACAAATATAGGTTTAATACCACATACCCTTAGCTTATAAAGAGTGTTAGGAGACACATGCCAGAGACTCACGAGGTAAGGAAACGTTTCTGACGCTTGATGGGGGAGCACACTGGTACAGGTCGTAGAAGTAGAAAGTGGTTTCGCTGGAACCCACAGGGCTAACGAAATAGAGGGAGACAGAAAGCACACCGAAGAGAGAGAAAAAGATGGATAGTGTGATGAAGATATGGAAAGGAGAGTGGGGGGGGGGGGCTACATGAGATAGCCAAAGATAGGACGCCTTGGCATGAGTTGGTCGAGGGCCTATTTTCTAGTAGGGGATAAAATGCGGAAGAGGTATTAAGATTGAAACGGAAACATACATATGGGATATGCGGGCACAGTGGAACTATATTAATTGTGACAGCACAGGGTAGCATTGACTTACATATGCAAGAGCACAGTCGGAACTTTCGTAAAGATGCATCGACGTACACTGTTCGTATGGTAGCATCGATTTACATATGCAAGAGAACAGTCGTAAAGAGTACAACAGAATGAGTCATGCACGTCATGTTACAAGTCTCGCTGAACCTCGAACCACCGAGAAGATTCTCGCATCTTCGCCATGTACCTCGTGCATTTTCATGCCAAGGGTATCTGTAATGTGCTGTGTCCACCATCTTGCTGGTCGACCTATCTCCTTCCTCCCAGAACCATGCGTTCCATAATTGTTCCTTCTAAACTGTTCTTTATAAAGCGAAATAACTTGTTTCCGAGATGTGATGTTGTTTATGTGTCAGGTTTCTTTGATGTTCACGGTAAAATGTCAGTACTTTCCTTATTGAACCACGGTATTCCAAAAAGTGTCGTGTAACTTCTAAGTTTAAAAGCTTGGATAGTCTTCCTTAGCGATGGTGACATGGTCAACAAACTACAACCGTATGTGAACGCGGATTCGTGTTCTCGAAATGTTGACTTTTATTTGTGTGCTTGTGATATGCTAGCTCCGTAATGAAGTGGTTACGGACGCATTTCGTAATCCCGCATACCGCGTTCGAAACACAGCTGCGGAAGATTTGGAAGCGTTTGTTTTAATACAATGGTGTAAATGCCGGTTGTTTAGAAATCAATGGCAAACTACAGAACGTAAACTTGCTAAGAAATGACAAGCAGCCTAAAAAATGCTCGGATTAACTGCGGTGTCCTGTAAAGGATATCCAGTTAACTAATTTGTGTTGTTCCATAGGCATAATTGTTTTTTTAATGGGTCTTTTTTATTTTTTTATTTATTTATTTTTATTTTTTTTTTTTTTGGGGGGGGGGGGGGGGGGGGTGGTTTTAAGTGTCGTCTGTTCCGCGTCTACAGATGCCAATGTTGGACAATGGATCAGCAGTAATGCAATGTTGAAGACGTTGGTCGGGATGGAGGTTTTGGTTTTTTGAGAATGTCGACAATATCATCAAAGAGAAGGAACAGAAACGGTGAGGTATTCATTGGCATCCTGCACGATTACAAGGAACGGGTAATCCGAATCCAATGGGTATACCAATAAAACAGGTGGAATAGAGAAATTAACTGTATGTGGAAAATACTAGATAAGAGGTGGAATAGAGAAATTAACCTTATGTGAAAAATACTAGGCAAGAGGTGAAATAGAGAAATTAACCTTATGTGAAAAATACTAGGCAAGAGGTGGAACAGAGAAATTAACCTTATGTGAAAAATACTAGGCAAGAGGTGGAATAGAGAAATTAACCTTATGTGAAAAATACTAGGCAAGAGGTGGAACAGAGAAATTAACCTTATCTTTAAAATACTAGGTAAGAGGTGGAATAGAGAAATTAGCCTTATGTGGAAAATACTAGGCAAGAGGTGGAATAGAGAAATTAGCCTTATGTGGAAAATACTAGGCAAGAGGTGGAATAGAGAAATTAGCCTTATGGGAAAAATACTAAGCAAGAGGTGGAATAGAGAAATTAACCTTATGTGGAAAATACTAGATAAGAGGTGGAATAGAGAAATTAACCTTATGTGAAAAATACTAGGCAAGACTTGGAATATAGAAATTAACCTTATGTGAAAAATACTAAGCAAGAGGTGGAATAGAGAAATTAACCTTATGTGAAAAATACTAGGCAAGAGGTGGAACAGAGAAATTAACCTTATGTGAAAAATACTAGGCAAGAGGTGGAACAGAGAAATTAACCTTATCTTTAAAATACTAGGTAAGAGGTGGAATAGAGAAATTAGCCTTATGTGGAAAATACTAGGCAAGAGGTGGAATAGAGAAATTAGCCTTATGTGGAAAATACTAGGCAAGGGGTGCTGAGAAAAATGTGTATGTGGACAGTTTAACTGATTCAGTGCAGAAGGATAATATATCGCCAATTCTGACCTCCCGTTTGGACAGACGGACGATATATCGCCATCATAGGGTCATCGTGTTATACGTTTTGTTTCGTGGTATCTTCCGCATTTTCAAGCCTAAGTGAATGACAATTTAAATTATAATACTTGTTCATTTGATTTGTACCATTATTTGTCAAAACCTACTGTTTGGTTGGCAGTGAATCAGTTAAACAGCTGGACAAGAAATAATCAATGTAATGTAACCCACATCAGGTTTATTAAATTATCAGTTGATAGAAGATACAGAGTCATAATCGCCAATATCTGCCCAAGGTCACGCATCTGAAAAAGAAAAAGACAAGAGGGAAAAAAACATCAACAACGGATACTTCATTATTTAATCATTATTTAATAAATAAAGGCACAGTTTTAAAAATCCCAGAAACACAATTTATGTACTCGGTTGGCATGGTAACCTGAGACACTCTAAGATTAAACAAAGCAAATTTTCCCAAAGATAGCCTGCTTAAACAATTAGCAATTGAAACTAGCACGTTGCAGCGTTTCAGATTTTAACATTATTTTTTTTAAATGTTAAATATTATCCATTAATTAATAGAAGAATGGCGTCTGGGATCAAAAAGGTTTTAAGAGGTCAGTTTGGCCGAATGGATAAGAGCGCTAGTTTTTAAACTTCCGGTGTGCTGATGCCGAGGTAGTGTGTTCAACCCCTACACTGGTCAGTTGGACTAAAATGTTGACTTCTCGTCCTGGACTTGGTGACGTAAATTACAAGTACCTCAGAAGTCGGAGTGGGTTCGCCTGATGGTAGAGGACACTGGTAATAGGGAAAGTTAATCCACGAGCAAAAGTCAGTCCAGCGTACTAGAAGTAGTAGCACTTGTATGGACTATCTTGTTCAAAGCGACCGGACGCAAAAAGAGGGTTTAAAAATGTGTTTAAAGATGTTAGGTTTCATTGCACGTGGTTGTATCCCATATGGCTCGGTCTCTTTCTGCAGGGTGTCGCCCAGAGCACGAACTCCGAGTTTCCAACGATAACCCCCAGAAGAAATAATCCCTAGAGAAATTACACTCGTGAACCGAGTGACGGAATCAGGAATCGAACCCACGACCTTCTGATCGTGAGGCACTTGCTTAACCACTTCGCCACGAGCGATATCCAACAATGTTTTTCTCTTCGCTCCTCCCCGACCACTAAGGCGGCTTTGAGGAAGAACAAGCCTTATAAAATGCGTATCATAAATTTGCGTACCTGCTAATTTTCTGGGAATTGAATTATCTGAAAGATAATTGCTGCGAGGATAAGAAACTGGCCAACTCCCTCCTGTATGTCTTGGCCCAACATAGGGAAGGCTTAAGACTTCATGTTCACACCACAATCTGTTATGGAAGTACGTTTATTGCTTAGTAATTAATGTATACTTTGGCCGTTAAATTAGAAAACGTTATAATTGGACACTTTAAATCTAGAGTTTACATTTGGCACGTGGAATACAGCTGGATTGTATAAGGCAATGTACACGTAGTAATAATCTACAAGAAATCCGAATGCATTTAACCATATCTTCATCACTGTCATTTTTGCAACCTGTAACAACCAGTCTTAAAATATCATTGATTCGTAGAATGGTGTGCTGAATTCACCTATTCGAACGTATATGGTTTTAATATAACGACGCTAAACCTTGAATTTACTACCCCAGTGTCATCTTCGCATCGAAGGTTGACAATGTAGTTTGCAACACCCTCTGGCTCGTGCCTCACGATTGCACTATCTTCGATAGCCAGACTTGTCTTGTAGGAAGTCCTCCAGAGCTTCGAACGAAGACTTTGGTCAGTATGTTTGCAGATCTCGCTCGGTGCATGGACCTTTCTGCATCCGGTGGCAGGATGTGTAGCAAAATAGCAGTGCCCTTAATTTTCCACAACAGGAACAAAGTGATGGCATAGCCTTCTTAATTAAATCTTCCTAACCGCCGGTGTCTTTGTTATTGAATCTATTTTGGGTTTATTTTTTTTAGACACGTGTCTCTTCTTTCCGCTGCCATTGTTTTAACTATATTGATTCTTCACATCGTTCTTTATCTTCTGGAAATAGTGTCCTCCCATTGTGTGCTTCTCTTCCGCTCGCAGCAACCTTTTAATGCTAGATTTCCGTTAAACAAAGGCAATCAGTGGTAAATACAATTATAATACTCACCCCTTCCCAAATGCTGTTATGATGCGGTTCCTTACCTTGTAAATCGATGTTGAAAGGAAAGACAATGTTGTTGAAATATTTTTGTGCGGAAAGTCGTTTCAACATGTGAACAAAGAAAGACATCATTAGGTGCACATCGATAGTTGCAGCCTGGACTTCTGTGTCGCTGTACTGAGCATGTTAACGATTGATTGTTATCCTATTGTCTTAGTCGCCACTATAAAAATGTTTTCGTGAGCTTGTTTTGTACAGCCCGCATTCATATATACACACACGTGCACATATACACTTACATACACACACGTGCACATATACACTTACATACACGCGCGCGCCTATTCAGTGACAATGGAATAAAACAATATTAGCAAGTAACACACATTCATACACATCCACAGACATTCAGAGCTCACAAAAGTACACACACTTACACAAAGGTAAGCACACTATATATAGGGAGAGCCAGAGAGAGAATCAGAGAGGGAGAGAGAGTCGGAGATAGAGACAACAAGAGTGAGGGACAGAGAACTATGAAGAGAATCAGAGAGCGAAGCAGAGAGATAATCAGAGACAGAGAGAGAGAGAGAGAGAGAGAGAGAGAGAGAGAGAGAGAGAGAGACAAACAGCGTGAGAGCAGAGAGATCATCAAAGAGAGAGAGAGAGGGGTGAGAGGGGGAGAGAGAGAATCTGATTCACCAAGACACCAGCATTTTTTTGGCTGTTTATGATCTATTTGCAAGTTTACTTTCAATAGTTTGCTATTGTTATCTGAACGACCGGCACCCTTACCATTCTATAAAACACACAAGGAGGTCATCTACGAAATCGCCCGCAGTTGTGTTCGTAACCCCGTCGCTAGCTCTTTTAATATACTTTTAATATGTGAAAGGCGTCTAACTTCACACTCGAAGGACAGTATCTACTCGTGGGAGTCTCTTTACCTTAGCATAAGATTGATTGTATTTATATCCCATCCCACACACTCTACCCTCGGATGTCTAGATAGGCGAGCAAACCAGTGTAACTTACACCATTGTGGACAGCGATAGTGCCGTACTTGTGTGTAACCATGTGTGTACGTGTGTGTAAGTGTACATGCGTGAGAGTGCGTGTGTGTGTGTGTGGCTGTAGATAACATTGAAACCTGACATTGTTATCACAACACACAGCGGGCACGGCTCTGGTCATATACTCATTGCTATTTGCCTGTTTCAGGAGCATGAGGCCAAGGACTATCAACTCTGGGTGTTGTCGGGAAAGGAAGGATCGCCGTACCCTCTCATTGGTAAGTGTCGTTGAGTGAAGTATGACATGAGCAACCGGGAGAAAGGTAGGAATGGGATGAGTTACTGGGAGAAAGATACGAATGAGATGAGTTACTGGGAGAAAGGTACGAATGGGATGAGTTACTGGGAGAAAGGTACGCATGAGATTAGGTTTGCGTGGCCGCGGCGGCTTTATGCGCCTACTTTTGAACTTCCGGTGCGTTGACGTTTTGTAAGGGAATCTCCTCTACACGGGTCATGTGGACCAAGTATATATTACACCTTACCATACCCTTCCACTGGGGAAATATAATAAGTTAGTCGCATATCCTTTACAGGACATAGCAGTCAACTCCAGCATATGATTTTGTGATTTCTGAGCAAGTTTACGTTCAGTAATTTGCCAGTGGGTGGCACTCATACCATTTTTTGGAACCCAACGCAAGGCAGTCTGCTTCCAAATCGCCCGCAGCTGTGTTTCACACGCGGTATGCGAAATTACGGCAAACATACTGCTCGGATGAGCAAGCGTATGATATAAGTATGATAATGGATTGTCTGATATGAAAAGTTAATTACTAAATAGACAACGTCAGTGACTGAGAACACATAAACTAAATCACTCCATGACAGCGAGGGTCTCCAGAGTATTATAGGTAACTCGTTCATGCTGTCACTCACCGCTATCTTAATAGCTGTCCATCATCTTGCAGTCATCATCACAATTAAGTGCCTTGCCGACTGCCGTGGATGATGATACTTCTCCACATCTTGCGATCTCCAGTGGCATGTATACATTCGTGTGTTAACTTCCTTCTCTGCTATGACACAAGACTGTCAGAAATGTTCTCTATCTCTCTTTCCACACATCTTTACGGTTGTCACAATATGTTTCAGTTTTTGTTTTCCTCATGATGTGGCCAAACAATGAACACTGCCTATTTCTGATTTTTGTGATAAGTTATATTTGCGACTTAGCCTTCCCTCATAATGTCCAGCTTGCTCATTTTGGCTGCCCTGTGAATTTTCAGCATTCTTCTACACACTCACATCTCCAAAGCTTCCGGGGATTTCTTTCCCTTTGTTTACTAATTGTCCAGGATTCGTTGCCATATTTTTTGTACCAACACATCCGACTTTTAGCATGCTGTTTTGACCAGGTTAGCATTCCTGGGAGACTCACTTTTGTGGTACCGTCCACATCCCAGCTGGTCAAGTTGGAACAGTCGAAGACCTCGGTCATCCCTCAAGTGAAGGCAAGGATAGTCCATAGCATTCTCCGCCATCCAAGGTGGCTTCCATAGTTGCAGGGCCGACACATAGCGCCCCGGTGCTAGGCTCACCGAGTGCCAACAGACTTCTGCACATCCTTTTCAGTTTGCATCCAACTAGATAGAACAGACTTCTGCACATCCTTTTCAGTTTGCATCCAACTAGATAGAAAATGCAGACAAGAAAATCCGGCTGCTGTGGAGGCTGAAGTACAAGCGTTGATTTTCGAGAATTCGCTAGACGGTGACGCGGTCATCTACACAGATGGGTCGGTCGTCCGACATGTGAGAAGCTCATGGGCCTTTACAGCTCGGACCGGAGGGAGAATTGTGAAGGAGGACTCTGGTGCTTTCACTGAAACCACAAGTAGCCTGACCATGGAAGTCATGGCAGTAAGTAAAGCAATAACATGGCTCGAGACACAGACATTCACTAGGGCTTGTTTCCTTAGCGACTCAATGAACATGATCAAGAGGATAGAGGAGGGGTCGATCCGAAGAGAATGGTTGCTGCCTCTGAAGCGGTCTCGGCTGGCAAAGATTAGTTTCATCTTCGTGCCAGGTCATGCGGGAGTACAAGGAAATGAGCGGGCTGACAAGCTCGCAGGTGAGGCTACTGTGGAGGGCGGACGCGCCATGGACCAGGCTGACATTCTGAATGCTCTACGAGAAGTGAGACTTTTGCGAGAACCAAGTTATGACTGTGAATCTTCAACAATGGCCAGACTGCGAGAGCAGCAAATTAAAAGAGGGGTGGCCAAACAAGAACACTACGCAGGAAGCCAAAGAAGATTGATAAACCAACACAGAACTGGCGTCGTTAGCCGCTACACGCTGCGGGATTTGCTGAGGAGGGGATCCGAGCACTTATGGACTGAATGGTTCGATGTGCAACGAGGATGATCTGTCGACTAACTAACTAACTAACTAGGCTCACCGAGGGAATCGTCGCGTCCTGCTCATGGCTGCTTTAAATCTTCACTTCAATATATTGGGCATTTCGTTCACCACGGGCCGTTCCCGCACAAACCAGACTTGTCTGTAGACGGTATCCACTCAGCGAGTTTTCGGTTCGGACATGTGCTTGTCTTTGTGCCCTTCAGAGCTTGTTCTAGGCACGACGGACTTTCGGAAAACTACCCAATCAGAGCTATTTCGAACAAGAGCGGCATTCGGAAACTAGGTAGTCAGAGCACGAGAGACATTCGGACGAGACATTTCACTCGGACATAAATGCGTAGTGCCAGTTTTTATTTTGCCACCCTACGGGTGGCACTTCCGGCTTCGGCGGGCATTTTTTTTAATGAGGTTAGCCTTCCTCGGGTTTCGAGGCACGTTAGACTTATTGTTGTGATGTCGCCCACATCTCAGCTGGTCAAGATAGAACGGTCAACGGCATCACGGTCAACCCTCAAGGGAAGGCAGGGGCAGACCATGGGCATTCCTTCGCTATCCAAGAAGGCTTCCATAATTGCAGAGCCGGCACATATTGCTCTGGGACTGGAGTCATCCGAGGGGTTGCCACGTCCTGCTCATGGCTGCTTTAGTTCCTCACTTCTATGTGTTGGGCATCTCGCTTGCCACTGGTCGCTCAAGCACACACCAGGAGCTGTCAGACAGCGGGCGACATCCACTCGGTAAGCTTTTGCGTTTGACTTAGGACCACGCAATGGATTCGCCAGCCGTGCGTTCCATTTCGTGTTATTGAGACGTTTTTCTACTTTTGTCTACACTCTCTATGAGTTAGATACAGACAGTTTTCGTAACCATTTCATTCGATTGGGGCACTTTTCTGCCTTTTAGTACTCGCTCACGAGGTAGGCTACATGTGCTGCCGGCTCAGCACCTTTACCTCCGTGCAGCAGTGAGCGAGAAACGGCCAGGCCCTCTCATCCTGGAATCTCTTATATCCCCCAGCTGAGAGTCTTCGAGCAAGTATCAAAACTGGGCGTGTAGCGTGCTCAGTATCTCACCTCTATTTTTTGGTAGGTGGGTATCGGCCCGGCTCGCACATCCGAGGGTTTGTGGCTTAGAGGCGTTCAGCCTCAACCCCCGACAGAGAGCCTTAGAGTATTGTCCGGACCAAGAACTTCTGCCTTCGTGCGCCTAATTTAAACTTCTGACTGCTATCCTCAGTCTACCTGCAGAGCAGCAGGTTGTGTCTCTCTTAGTCTGGCCCCTATCCCATAAGCTGTCCGATATGTAGTTTTCATCCATCATCAAGCACATGGGGTCAATGGGACACGCAAGATCCCCCACCACGGCAAGGTGGAGACACATCGGGGAGGTTTCTAACTTTCAATGATAAGGATTTACTTTAGTACCACTGTCGTAATACCTACCCATCATGCAGTACCACTGTCATAATAACTGCCCATCATTTAACACTGTCGTAATAATTGTCAATCAACATGATGTATCACTTTCGTAATATTATATGTCTATCATGCAGTACCACTGCCGTAATACCTGTCCATCAACATGCAGTACCACTATCGTAATATCTGCCCACCATACAGTAGCACTATCGTAATGCTTGCCCATCATACAGTACCTCTTTCGTAATAACTGCCCATCTTGCAGTACGACTAACGTAATAACTGCCCATTATTTAACACTGTCTTAATAATTGTCCATCAATATGCTGTAACACTGTCGTAATACTTGCCCATCATGCAGTACCACTGTCGTAATACCTGCCCATCATGCAGTACCACTTTCGTAATACCTACACATCATGCAGTACCACTTTCGTAATACCTACACATCATGCAGTACCATTTTCGTAATACCTACACATCATGCAGTACCACTTTCGTAATACCTGCCCATCATGCAGTACGACTTTCATAATACCTACCCATCATGCAGTACCACTGTCATAATACCTGCCCATCATGCAGTACCACTTTCGTAATACCTGCCCATCATGCAGTACCACTGTCGTAATACCTGCCCATCAACACGCAGAACCACTGTCGTAATACCTGCCCATCATGCAGTGCCACTGTCGTAATACCTGCCCATCATGCAGTACCACTATCATAATAACTGCCCATCATGCAGTGCCACTGTCGTAATACCTGCCCATCATGCAGTACCACTGTCGTTATACCTGCCCATCATGCAGTACCACTGTCGTAATACCTGCCCATCATGCAGTACCACTGTCATAATAACTGCCCATCATGCAGTACCACTATTGTAAGATAACTGCCCACCATGCAGTACCTGTGTCGTAAACCTGCCCATCATGCAGAACCACTGTAGTAATCTCTCTCTCTCTCTCTCTCTCTCTCTCTCTCTCTCTCTCTCTCTCTCTCTCTCTCTCTCTCTCTCTCTCTCACTGTCCAATTTGTTACCCTTTGAAAATAAAGATAATACAGATAAAGATAAAGATATATCTCTCTCTGTCTCTCTCTCTCGCTCTCTCTCTCTTTCTCTCTCTCTCTCTCTCTCTTTCTCTCTCTCTCTCTCTCTCTCTCTCTCTCTCTCTCTCTCTCTCTCTCTCTCTCTCTCTCTCTCTCTCAAATAATGGTCTTCATTCTATGTGTGTTTTTTTTCAATTCAGAATATGTGTTTCAATTATATGTCTTTCTTGAAGATGGTTATCGAAAGTACCGCCACATTTGTCCTGCCTGTCTTTCCACTGGTATTTATAGTTGATAGTTATTTGGGACAGGGCGGCGTGAGCGCCCAAGGGAAATTCGCGTCTGATACAATCACCTTGTGGTCGACATCAATGTCAGCAGAGATAATCCCACTGACCAGTGCTATACAGGTATGCAGTATAATGGGCATTGTCACGGCTGCCAGAAGGGGATATCAAAAGCTTGAAATGCCACCCCTGGTGGCAAGTGTAGCGGTAAATCCAGTTGCGTGTTAAGTACAGTAGAACACACAGTACACATCTGTACTGTCGAACAGTCATTGTCTTCAGACTATCCACAGTAGTAGTAGTAGTAGTAGTAGTAGTAGTAGTAGTAGTAGTAGTAGTAGTAGTAGTAGGAGTAGTAGTAGTAGTAGTAGGAGTAGTAGTAGTAGTAGTAGTAGTAGTAGTAGTAGTAGTAGTAGTAGTAGTAGTAGTAGTTGCTGCTGCAGCAGTAGTAATAGTAGTAGCGGTAGTGGAGGTGATGGTGATAGTACTAGTTACAATAATAGTCGTCGTGGTAGTAGTAGTGGTGGAGGTGATGGTGATAGTAGTGATAGTAGTAGTGATGGTGGTGGTACTAGTGGTGGTAGTAGTAGTGGTAATAATAGTGGTGGTATAAGGAGAATGATACATCCTCTTGATATTCGAAGAAGCGGAACAAATTTGTATTATAACTCCATGACGTTTTCTATTGCGTTACAGCGCAGCTTATTTGCTTGTGCAAACCGCTTTTATATAAATACCTTCACATCACGTATTGTTCATCCCGACCTCCATTTTGCTTTCAAGAGTGGGCATCATGGCACTGACATTTCGTGTCTTGTTTTCAGCCTGCACCCCCTTCACCATCGTGTCGAAAGCCAGCAACTTTCTCCCGGCAGATTTGCAACTATCTTAATCTGTTAGTAACTATAATTTTACAATAGATGTTAAATGTCTTTCACTCATATAAAAACTGTTAATGGAGTGTAAGACTGACGAGTAAGTAGTAGTTTGGTAACGATACAAGTTGGAAGTTTACATCAAGAGATAGACGAACAGCGGTAAATTAAGAGTGTACACCCACAGCTGGGTACAGACAGGTTGATCTACTGCAGCCAACCCTCACTTGGAGACGGCACTGAAGGTTCTTAACCTACGCGATTATATTCCTTATTTGTTAAATCCCGAAACAGGAACTCGCAGTGGGTGTATGAAGTGTTAGGACTTTCACATTTTGTAGGCCTGGGTACACGGAGAAATATGTGGCCAGACTTTTCCTCTTGTGGCGAACGTAGAGAGCTGCATAAAACCTCCTTCCGACCAGGCTCATGCCATTGTCCGCGTAATGTCCCCACAGTTAACCTGATTTTAAATTCCCACAACATCGTAGTCATTATTTTGCTATTCCAATGCCTTGGGCTGGTTATTTTACTTGTAGAGCATAAAGTAGGCCAAGAATATGTGTAATCGTCTACCTAACTAGAAAGACATGGCAGTTTTATAAAAGCCATATTTACGGTAATGCTCGGTCTTCATAGGCTTAAATGGATAGGACACATTAGGAGGATTGATGACTGTAGAATACCAAAGGATATCATTTTGGTGAATTGCAGATGGGTAAAAGATCTCAGGGTCGGCCTATACTATGGTAGAAAGATGTGTGTAAGCGGCGCATGATTGATACAGGCATTGTTGTTGTTGTTGCGCCTTGGGAGCAAGTCGTCGATGACCGTTGTATAGAAGGGAAAGATCAGAAATGGAATAAAGACAAAGGAGAAAATTATTGCATATAGGTCATACACTGAGCGTGTCCGACGTAAGATGGTGCATGATGGTGGAAATGACCATGTGTTCACTTGCACCCATTGTGGACGAACATTTACAGCACACATTGATCTGATTAGAGTCACATTCACTGCCGCCAAGGGTTGCAGTTATTATATCTTTTTGAAGCACACTAACAATCTATCGTCTGTCAAGACGGCAAGATGCCAGTAGTAGGTAGACGGGCGAGCACCAGACAGGGTGGAGATTTCCAGCATATGATGGATGTTCTCCCCGGTACTATAGGTGTGTGAGACAATGGACAGGCTGATAGATGAGCTGCTGCTGTCCCTCTGGGCGGAGAACTACTTCACGATGAAGGCGCTGTGGTGAAAAACTGCCCGGTATCGGGCTGGAGAATGCAACTGAACAGACGGAGTATGCATTCTTCTTCTTCTTCTTCTTCGTTCATCCGGAGTAATTTTTTTTTCGGTTGTGACTGCGTTGTGCCTGTTTACAGCAGAGCTGCGTTCTTGCGCCGTTAGGCCGACACATCCGACTTCTGCGGGAATTTGTTGACCGGGTTAACCTTCCCGGGGGTTTCTTAGGACGTTTGACTCTCACTGTTGTGGTGTTATCCCCCATCCCAGCTGGTCCATATAGAACAGCCAAAGATCCTGGTCAGCCCTCAAGGGAAGGCAGGGGCAGACCATGGGCATTCCCCGCCATCCAAGGAGGCTTCCATACTTGCAGAGCCGATACATAGCGCTCTGGTACTGGGCTCACCCAAGGAATCGTCACGTCCTGCACATGGCTGCTTAGCCTCACTTCCGTATATTGGGCCTTCCGTTCACCATAGGCTGTTCTTCCGGAAACCAGAAGTATGCAGTCTGCAGATGACATCCACACAGTGAGCTTTCGATTCGGACTTTCCATGTAATGGATTTGCTATCCAAGCAATATTCCATTTCGTGCCACTAGGACACTTTTCCACCTTTTATGAAGTCCACACAGTGGGCTTTTGATTACGACTTTCCACGTAATGGATTTGCTATCCAAGCAATATTCCATTTCATGCCACTAGGACACTTTTCCACCTTTTATGAAGCCCACACAAGGGCTTTTGATTCGGACTTTCCACGTAATGGATTTGCTATCCAAGCAATATTCCATTTC
>JACEFZ010025094.1:0-16571 GCA_014155875.1 Cepaea nemoralis
TTTTTAAAAAAAACCTATCCCACGAACCATTTTTTTGGCCCCCCCAAAAAATTTAAAATATGCTCTATAAGGTTACTTCATAATTTTTTAATAGTTCCCTGCTTCAAAATATTATGTTTTAAGTATGTTTTATTGGTGTTGTGTGCAGTTCTTGTGATATTATTGAACAAGCGTGGTGTATTTGTAACAGTATTCAGCAAATTTAACTGGATTAGCTGCAGTGGATTATAAATAACGCCTCGGGAAGTGAAATGTTCAAATAACTTTTACCTTTTTAATTTCAATTGTTATTACTACACCTATCATTATAGTCATAATATTTCTAACCTATCAATTAATTATTAACACTGTCATGTTCCTTTGCAATCCTCTTTAATTTGATATATAATACAATATATCTACTACCATTTTAACCATTTTAAAAGCTCGTTTAAAACTCGTTTCGATTCAAGGTCTACCCGGGAAGGTTAGCCTGGTCAACAAATGTAGCGAAGAAGTCGGCTGTCAGTGAAAAGTGCAAATATCGCAGCTCTACTGTCAACTGCTCGTCGCTGTGTTGAAATGGCTACGAATGCAATGAAACACAGCTCCTGGCGATTTGAAAGCAGATCGCCTTGTGGTAGTTTAGCCGCATAATCTAGGTGGATACCACCGTTGCACCTTTCCGGGTGTGAACTGTACATCTTTCCTGTGGCACAATAATCTTGCGAATCTTTCCTATGTTCCCCCGAGGCACCCCCTACCTCCAAGCGCCCCTACCCCCAGAGACCCTCTACCCACAGATATCCCTAAACCCAGATACCCCCTACCCGCAAGCACCCCCTACCACCAAGGGTACACCCAAGCACCCCCTACCCCCAAGCACCTGAAGACTCCCTACTGCCAGAGACTCCCTACCCCTGGACACCCTATCCCCAGAAACCCTTTACCCTAGGGACCACCTACCCCCAGGGACCCCCTACCACAGGGGGTCCCTACTTCCTATCCCAGGCAACCCCTAACCGCGGAGACCCCCAAACCCCGGAGATCCTCAAGCCCCGAAGACCCCTAACTCAAGGAGACCCCAACTCCCGGAGACCCCCCTACCCACGGAAACCCCAACCTCCTAAGACCCCGCTACCCCCGAAGAATCCTACCCCCGGAGACCCCTCCCCCGGAGAACCAATACCGTAAGCAACCCCTACCCCCAGGGACCCCCTACACCCAGGGACTCCCTACCCCCAGGGACCCCCTACCTCCAGGGACCCCCCTACACCCATGGCCCTCCCTCCCTAATAGCCCTCCCTCCCCCTACTCCTAGGGACCTCTACCCCTTCCCTCCCTCTACCCCCAGGGACCCCACCCTCCTCCTAACCCCAGGGACCCCCTATTCCCAGGAACCCCTACCCCAGAATCCCTACCCCCTACCCTCCCTAGGACCCTTCCTCCACCTACTTCCAGGGACCCCTACCCCCTCCTACCCACAGGGACCCCCCCCATCTCCAGGGGCCCCCTACCCTAGGGACCCCCTACCCCTAGGGACCCCCTACCCCCTACCCCCAGGACAAGGCCCTCCCTCCTCCTACTCCCAGGGAACCCCTACAACATCTCTCCTCCTACTCCCAGGGACCCCCTCCCTCCCCTCAGGGACCCCTTCCCTTTCCCTTACCCCCAGGGACCCCCCTACCCCCAGGGACCCCCCTACCCCCAGGGACCCCCTACCTCCAGGGAACCCCTACCTCCAGGGTAGGGTCCTGCCTCCCTCTACGGCAGGGCCCTCCCTCCCCCTACCCCCAGGGCAGGACCTCCCTCCCTCCCCAGGGCAGCTACCCCCAGTGTCCTCCTACTCATAGGGCAGGGTCCTCCTACCCATAGGGCAGGGCCCTCCCCTATCTCCAGAGCAGGGTCTTCTTTCCACTACCCCCAGGGCAGAGACCTCCTTTTCCTCCCCACCAGGACTTAGACTCAAATTACCGAATTGGGTTTGTTGAGCTTCATAAAGATTACCCTGGGTCTATTTATTCGATTTTGGTCAATCTACATTCTGTGGTATTTTGTGTTGTTGAGGATTAAATATGCTATGTGTTTTAATCGAACACATGTGATAGGAAAATATGTGTTTGTGATCTAAAATAAGCTGTGCAATTTGTTGTAATAATTTTTTATATTAACTTAAATTTAATTATATTGACACTACATATAATGATTTTCATAATGATTTATTTTAGTTCAGGTTATATCCCTTTAGTTGTTAGTTTTATTGCAGATTCCATGGAAGATTATTTCTTATTTGAAATGTATGTCGATATATTTAATGAAATGGTTTGTTGAAAATAATGACCAAGACAATTGTACAGTATATGAATAGTAGAAGAACGTTAAACAACAAAATATGATATTTAAAAAAACTGAACATATAGAGAAATATTTTGACAATATAAACCACTAATGAAGTTTGGATAGATAGTCGTGTAGCTAGCAGACTCGAAATCGACGTACCCAAAGATTACGGGGCTACATAAATTCACGCATTAAGGAACTAATTGTTTAAAAACAAAACAGATGAATTAGCGTTGGACAAATAGAAGTTAGCTGGAAATTTGAAGACATTACACAAGCGATATTTGATGATCTTTGCAGATTATAAACAAATACGACCAGTGTGATGGATCACCTCTAGCGAAAGCCGAAGCTGAAGTTGTTTTCTAACACACGAGGGATTGTAAATCTTCGGACCTAGAAATCATGACTGTGAAAGAAATTTAAGTCTACAAATATGGTACTGACGTCGTAAACAATGTACTGAATGACTTCCACAATACTGGGCACATGTCTGATGATCTCTGGAAATATTATTCATAAGTCTACCAAGTAATTTTAGTGTAGCATATTGTGGGACATATTATTAATTTTATAATATTTTTGTTGTTTAATGTTCTTCTAATGTTCATACATTGTAAAATTTTCTTGGTCACTATTTTCGTCAAACCATTTCGATAAAGATATTGACA
Source organism: Cepaea nemoralis (assembly GCA_014155875.1). Classification (NCBI taxonomy): domain Eukaryota; kingdom Metazoa; phylum Mollusca; class Gastropoda; order Stylommatophora; family Helicidae; genus Cepaea; species Cepaea nemoralis. Next base: position 2,991 of record JACEFZ010025094.1, read on the forward strand.
TACATTTCAAACAACAAATAATCTCCCATGGAGCTGTGTAAAAAAAAACTAACATCTAAAGGGATAAAACCTGAACAAAAATTTATCATTATGAAAATCATTATATTTCGTATCAAGAAAATTAAATGTAAGTAAATATAACACATTATTGCAAGAAAGCACACAGCTTATTTTAGATCACAAATAGACATTTCAGTATCACATGTCTTTGATTAAAACACATAGCATATACAACCTCAACAAAACAAAATAACACAGAATGTAGATAGACGAATATCAAATAAAGAGATCCAATAAAATTACAAATTGCGAAGGACGAAAACCCATCTTCGTAACCAGAGGCTGAACAGGTAGGCCCTACACCTATCCCCGGGGGGAGAGAGGGTGGGTGGCCCTACCCCGGGGGAGAGAGGGTGGGTGGCCCTACCCCGGGGGAGAGAGGGTGGGTGGCCCTACCCCGGGGGAGAGAGGGTGGGTGGCCCTACCCCGGGGGAGAGAGGGTGGGTGGCCCTACCCCGGGGGAGAGAGGGTGGGTGGCCCTACCCCGGTGGGAGAGAGGGTGGGTGGCCCTACCCCGGGGGAGAGAGGGTGGGTGGCCCTACCCCGGGGGAGAGAGGGTGGGTGGCCCTACCCCGGTGGGAGAGAGGGTGGGTGGCCCTACCCCGGGGGAGAGAGGGTGGGTGGCCCTACCCCGGTGGGAGAGAGGGTGGGTGGCCCTACCCCGGGGGGAGAGAGGGTGGGTGGCCCTACCCCGGTGGGGAGAGAGGGTGGGTGGCCCTACCCCGGGGGGAGAGAGGGTGGGTGGCCCTACCCCGGGGGGAGAGAGGGTGGGTGGCCCTACCCCGGGGGAGAGAGGGTGGGTGGCCCTACCCTCGGGGGAGAGAGGGTGGGTGGCCCTACCCCGGGGGAGAGAGAGGGTGGGTGGCCCTACCCCGGGGGGGAGAGAGGGTGGGTGGCCCTACCCTGGGGGGAGAGAGGGTGGGTGGCACTACCCCGGGGGGAGAGAGGGTGGGTGGCCCTACCCCTGCGGGAGAGAGGGTGGGTGGGTGGCCCCGCGGGGAGAAGGTGGGTGGCCCTAACCCCGGGGGAGAGGGTAGGTGGCGGAAGGAGTGTTTATTTAGCCACTACGTTTCACTTTGCCGAATTTTACCGGAATTTTTTTTTTTTTTTTTTTTTTGTTGAGCGGTTACAGTATTTTTTTTTTTTTTAAATCCACTTTCTGTATATGTATATATATAAAAATCGTTGTGTGTATGTATGTATGTATGTCCGTCCTTTATGCGTTCGCAAACGGTCCAACCGATTGAGATGAAATTTTCTACACGTTTTCCTTTCATTCCTGTGCAACCAACTGTGATAGTTTTATCTATCAGCTATCAGCTATTACCTTCCTAAAATTTAATTTTGTAATTTCATGACTGAACATAAGAAAATATAAAAATATATGACAAAAAGGGATATAACTTTTAATAGCATTGTTATATCTTAAGTTAAGTCCCCTGGCTATAGAAATCTATATGAATTAAATGAGGTGCAGCCGGGCCAGGTCAGACAGACAGATAGACAGACAGATAGACAGACTGACAGACAGACTGATAGTCGGGAACGGAAGCCAAGTTTACTTTAGATAGATCTCTTCCAATCATATTTTCTATCTATTCTTCTATTCTATCTATATTTTTAACGGGAACGGGCCGAACATAGATAGATAGATAGATAGATAGATAGATAGATAGATAGATAGATAGATAGATAGATAGATAGATAGATAGATAGATAGATAGATAGATAGATATATAGATAGATAGATAGATACATAGATACATAGATACATAGATACATAGATAGATAGATAGATAGATAGATAGATAGATAGATAGATAGATAGATAGATAGATAGATAGATAGATAGATAGATAGATAGATAGATAGATAGATAGATAGATAGATCCCGGCCAGAGCCTCGGCGAAGCCGGGCCGGGCAGCTAATATTTATCGTTTCCATCAAGGGGACTTAACATAAGAAAAGTTATTTCAAGGGTCATAACTTTTTATAACATCACTATTATTTTATGTATAGATTGTTGCATTGTTTTCAAAGATTTATAAACTTTCTGTCTATAGTTATTTACAGGCATATGAGTTATAATAAATAATGATATAATCTGTATGGCATTTTCATAATTTTTATAAAAGTAATGCATCTATTTAAATAGTGAAAATGTTCTAACACATCTTTTTATGTTTTTAAAACCAGTGTTCATTAAATATAATGGATTTATTTTAGATTAGATACGTTAGAATTTTATTTCTGTACTTTTTTCGGAGTGGAACTTTTGAAGTAATCGAAGCATTTGTTTTTTCCGTTCGCTTGGCAGAGAGAAGGTCAGTACACAATTAAATGGGTATATTCTTGATTTTGTTTTTGTTTTTAAAAAAAAGTTGGCCGCGTGTGTGTCAACATCACATTTTTCATTCAATGTTGTGGGTGTGCATACCTTATGCATACCTTACACGCAGCACGCCTGTTAAAATGCAGGTTGTTGTTGTTGTTGTTTTTTTTTTTTTTTTTTTTTTTTTTTTTGTCTAAAAAAAGAAGAAGCCTATCCTTTGATGTACTGTTGCCTCGCATCCCAATGATTCCAACAGACATGCCATTCGAATTCAAACGCCTGCAGTTTCCGATGCGACTTGCATTTGCCATGACGATCAACAAAGCACAGGGACAATCGCTACAAGTGTGTGGACTAAATTTGGAAAATCCGTGCTTCACACATGGACAGCTATATGTGGCCTGCTCATGCGTTGGAAAACCTTCGGATTTATTTGTGTACGCACCAGACAGAAAAACAAACAATATTGTTTATCAAAAAGCACTACATTAGACATCAAATTTGGTGTTCGACCATAACTGAAAAATTATACGTCAACATTTAAAAAACTAAATAATCCTAACATTAAATGAAATTTTCTAGCTGCAACCAATAAATTAGCTGCGAGGGCCCAGGGGCCTAACGCATACTCTGTACGCTTAGAGAATGTATTTGAATGTATAATGACTACTTATATGAATTTAATGAGACGCTCCCCGCCAGGGGCTGGGCGAAACCGGGCCGGTTCAGACAGACAGACAGACAAGCAGACAGACAGATACATAGATAGATAGATAGATCCCCACCAGAGCCTGGGCGAAGCCGGGCCGTGCAGCTAGTGTCTAATAAATACTAAAGCTGTTTGTAATTGCTCTTTTCCTTCATTCATTTCTCTACATGAAAAAACAGTGAAAGAACACATATGATTTCTAGTTAACTATCACAGTCTATACAGTTCACATTAAAATCAAAATAAATCAATTTCAGGATAACCAAAATAATGAAAATCGCCAATCATAATATTTCGTAAACATATAAATATAACATTATCATAATGATAAATATATCATTTATAACACAGTAATATCACTCTTAAATATACGTAACTACTTAAGTAATCTTTTTCTACTTTCCTATTAAGAGACCTCAACTATCCACGACATCTGTCGATAAATATGCTCTGTAAGGTTACTTCATAATTTGTTAATGGTTCTGTGCTTCAAAATATTATGTTTTAAGTACGTTTTATTGGTGTTGTGGTGCAGTTCTTGTGATATTATTGAACAAACGTGGTGTATGTGTAACAGTATTCAGCAAATTTAACTGGATTAGCTGCAGTGGATTATAAATAACGCCTCGGGAAGTGAAATGTTCAAATAACTTTTACCTTTTTAATTTCAAATGTTATTACTACACCTATCATTATAGTCATAATATTGCTAACCTATCAATTAATTATTAACACTGTCATGTTCCTTTGCAATCCTCTTTAATTTGATATATAATACAATATATCTACTACCATTTTAACCATTTTAAAAGCATTATTGTGACACACCCCTACTTCCAATTTTCTGCCATGAATTTCTGTTTGGTCAGGACCCAATTTTTGTTTGGCACCGAAAGAGTTAATGATGACTCGATAAGGTGATGGGAGTTGTGATTTAACGGTGACAACACATGAAGATAGCTAGTGTACACTCGTTTCGATTCAAGGTCTACCCGGGAAGATTAGCCTGGTCAACAAATGTAGCGAAGAAGTCGGCTGTCAGTGAAAAGTGCAAATATCGCAGCTCTACTGTCAACTGCTCGTCGCTGTGTTGAAATGGCTACGAATGCAATGAAACACAGCTCCTGGCGATTTGAACGCAGAACGCCTTGTGGTAGTTTACCGGCATAATCTAGGTGGATACCACCGTTGCACCTTTCCGGGTGTGAACTGTACATCTTTCCTGTGGCACAATAATCTTGCGAATCTTTCCTATGTTCCCCCGAGGCACCCCCTACCTCCAGCGCCCCTACCCCCAGAGACCCCCTACCCACAGATATCCCTACACCCAGATACCCCCTACCCGCAAGCACCCCCTACCACCAAGGGTACACCCATGCACCCCCTACCCCTAAGCACCTGGAGACCCCTCTACTGCCAGAGACTCCCTACCCCTGGACACCCTATCCCCAGAGAAAATTTACTCTAGGGACCACCTACCCCCAGGGACCCCCTACCACAGGGGGTCCCTACTTCCTATCCCAGGCACCCCCTAACCGCGGAGACCCCCAAACCCCGGAGATCTTCAACCCCCGAAGACCCCTAACTCAAGGAGACCCCAACTCCCGGAGACCCCCCTCCCCCAGGAGACCCCCTACCCCCTAAGACCCCGCTACCCCCGAATATTCCTACCCCCGGAGACCCCTTCCCCGGAGAACCAATACTGTAAGCAACCCCTACCCCCAGGGACCCCCCTACACCCAGGGACTCCCTACCCACAGGGACCCCCCTAAACCCAGAACCCTCCCTCCCTAAGGGCCCTCCCTCCCCCTACTCCTAGGGACCCCTACCCCTTCCCTCCCCATACCCCCAGGGACCACCACCTCCTCGTACCCCCAGGGACACCCACCCTCCTCCTAACCCCAGATACCCCCCTATTCCAAGGGACCCCTACCCCCAGGGAACCCCTACCCCTACCCTCCCTCCCCAGGACCCTCCCTCCACCTACTTCCAGGGACCCCTACCTCCTCCTACCCCCAGGGACCCCCCCCCCTCCTCCTAGCCCCAGGGACCCCATTATCCCCAGGGGCCACCTATCCCCAGGGGCCACCTATCCCCAGGGGCCACCTATCCCCAGGGGCCACCTATCCCCAGGGGCCACCTATCCCCAGGGGCCCCTATCCCCAGGGGCCCCTACCTCCAGGGGCCCCCTACCCCCAGGGCAATGCCCTCCCTCCCCCTACTCCCAGGGACCCCCTTCCCTCTCCCTACCCCCAGGGACCACCTACCCATAGGCAGGGTCCCTTACCCCCAGGGACCCCCTACCTCCATGGAACCCCTACCTCCAGGGCAGGGCCCTTCCTCCCCCTACCCCCAGGCTAGGACCTCCTTCCCTCCCCCAGGGCAGCTACCCCCAGTGTCCTCCTACTCATAGGGCAGGGCCCTCCCTATTTCCAGAGCAGGGTCTTCTTTCCACTACCCCCAGGGCAGAGACCTCCTTTCCTCCCCACCGGGACTTAGACTCATATTACCGAATTGGGTTTGTTGAGCTTCATAAAGATTACCCTGGGTCTATTTATTCGATTTTGGTCAATCTACATTCTGTGGTATTTTGTGTTTTTGAGGATTAAATATGCTATGTGTTTTAATCGAACACATGTGATAGGAAAATATGTGTTCATGATCTAAAATAAGCTGTGCAATTTGTTGTAATAATTTTTTATATTAACTTAAATTTAATTATATTGACACTACATATAATGATTTTCATAATGATTTATTTTAGTTCAGGTTATATCCCTTTATTGTTAGTTTTATTGCAGATTCCATGGGAGATTATTTCTTATTTGAAATGTATGTCGATATATTTAATGAAATGGTTTGTTGAACATAATGACCAAGACAATTGTACAGTATATGAATAGGACAGGAAAATCAGTATGAGGAATTGAAAGCCGCTTTGATGAAACATTATGAAGTCACAGCACAAACGTATAGGAAGAAGTTTAGATCGTCTAGACGAGAGCCGGGAGAACTATTCGCCGCCTACAGTCTGAGGCTGAAATCCTATCTCCAGAAATGGATGGACTTGGCAGAATTCAAGAGGGATTATGAGAGTCTCGAAGAGATGATGGTGGTCGACCAGATGCGAAAGCAAATGTCGAAACCTCTCAGAACCTTCTTGGGAGAACAAGGGGCGGAACGGATTGAGGCTGTGACTAAACTGGCGGAAAGGTTCGTGGAAGTACATGGTGAAACTGAGGAACTAAGTACACAAACCAAAGGTCAGGAGAAACCAGAGAAAAAGAAACCTAAAAACTGGGAAGGAGAAAAAGTGGAACCTTATATAAAGCACACAGAGGAGAGTTCAGAGAAGGTGAAGGTAGGAAACCAGAGCACCTCGAATTCTCAAGCGAAACGACAGTGGTCTGAGAGGTGGTGTTCATTCTGCAAGGTACCATCTCATAACACGAAGGACTGCAGATCGAAACCTAAAAGTTCTTACTTCGCAGCATGCAAAGTGATTCCTACATCGGTGATCACAGACAAGGCTGAGGTCGGCGAAGGAGAAAGAAAAAAAAAGGACACACGGAAACCTAGGAAGGGAACAGGGTGCACACACTGCCAGTCGATAACACATAATACTGTGGACTGCAGATGCAAGGCAAACGACGCCACATGCATAACCAACCTCGAGGAATTAAAAGAGGAAGGCAAGGAAACGGTCAAGGAGATGAAAGGCACTCAGGACCAAGAGAGACCACCTGTGGTTGAACTGATTGAAGTAAATGGCCAACAGGTTGCTTGTCTCTACGATACCGGTTTGGATGGGGAAGCGGTGGTGGACGCCAGCTTGGTAAGCCCAGACCAACTTACAGGGGAGACCATAGAAATACAGCCGGCAATGAGGAGTGCTGTTACCATGACGCTGCCAATCGCCAAGGTGGAGATTAAATCCAGGTACGTCACGGGCATTATTCCAGCTGCTGTATTATCTGACTCCTTATTTCCCATGATCATTGGCACGAAATATGTCTTTTTGGGGATGCCCAAACAGCCAACCCACAAGGGAACAGAAGTCAGTGGATCTCAAGGGAAGGAAAAAGAGGCAGAGACACTATGCGACAACTCAGGGATAGGAGAATTGCATACTGCCCAGAGGAAGGATACTACGTTGCAGTCCTTGCTACAGGAAGCTGCAAAGAAGTGCTGAGCCACCAGAACGGGGACAGTACTTTCTGAAGAATCAACTACTCTATCGGAGAGCTGGGAGGGGAGATAACCTGCACGAGCAGTGGGTGGTTCCAGAGACCCACCGTCCTCACATTCTTCAGAGTGGACACATCATAGGCGAGAATCGGCATATGGGTGTCAGAGAGACCTTGCAGCAAATTTCCGGCCATTATTGCTGGCCCGGAATGACCGGAGATGTACGCCGGTGGTTGAAGTCTTGTTCGGAGTGCCAGAAAGCACCACCCAACAAGCGAATTAAGAGGAAACTAGCTCTTAAAGTGGAAGACAAAGTGGAAGTGTGGAGTCCAGCAGAGACCAATATACTCCAAGTAGGATGGAAAGGACCTTATCCTGTGGAAAAGGTGGTGTCCAAGAACATCTACAAAATACGGATCGGGGAAGAGAAGAAATATCTCCCTAGACATCTCATTAGGAAATATGAAGAGAGATCCGGGAGCAAAGCTTCGCACTTTATGGTGATGGCAGCCATTGGGACAAAGATTACCAGTCCAGACGAAGACCAGAGCTCGCCAGTACAACATAGGAGGGCCTATGGGACAGTACGTGATAGGTCATATTTACCCAACAACAGGAGGAGGGAAATCACAAGTCAGGGAAAGGACAAGAGTGACAGTTTCACAGGTAACCAAGTTCAGAAGGGGTGGGTAACGTCGGGAAAAGCGAGAATTACCCAGGACTCCAACCGAAGATTGGCTGACCAGATACAATATCGCCCAAGATGGTCCTGGAAGCAAAAGTCCAGGAGATTTGGGAAAGACGACTCGGTCCATCGAGGACGAGGTGGAACATCCCCAGAGGCAAAGCCGGGGGAAACCAAGAGGACATGGAAGCAGTGTTTACAATCAGGATGGGACAATCCATCTGTATTGTGAGCCATCGCTTACGCCAGTGGAAAGGAGGTCAACGGAACGTACAGGAGCGATGAGCCAACACTAGTTTCAGTCGTGAGTAGTATAGTAGGGTGTCAATTAGAGCGCCTACTGGATAATGAGGTGAGCCATGTGAGGATCCAATCATATCATCAACACGTGATGGTCATAGCTACTTAGCAGAAGCTCAATGCACGGTGGATGTGAGGGACGTTGATGCTGTAACTGGACTTCACCGTGGAATACATCCTTGGTAAGGAGAATGTAGGAGCATATTTCCTATCCAGACATCCAGCTCCGGAGGAAGAAGACTAGGGTTGTGGATCATGGGAATCAAACCTACGGTGAGAAAGATTCGACGCGGTCTAATCTCTTAAGAGGGAGCCTATGTCGTGGAACGCTGAGAGTTAATGATTCCCAGATAGACGACTTTATACACCGACTAACCAGGTAGGAGAAGGGTTAACAAACAAAACAGTAAGGATAACCAACAACGGTGTGACCGGAGTAAATGACCACTAATGTTGACGGGTTGAAGTGTTAACGTAGAAATTACAGCGGCACAGGTCAATGAGAGTGTAGGATGACGAGGTTAATTCACGGGTTAAAAACATCACGAAATGTCGGGTTGAGTGACCAGGCGCATGTGTTTATAGGTCAAGACACGGAAGTGCCCACCGATAGCACAGGTAACCTTCGCGTGGACAAATAGGTTTGCGACAAAGGCAGACAGCACTATTGGACAGGATCGCGGTCAGGTGATAAAGACAGGATTGGAAAACCCAGATAATGCCAGGTGTGTGTGGAGAGAGAGTTGGGGCTGAGAAGGAGGAGGAGAGATGGGTTACTGAGGAAAATTTCCACCGCATATTGCGGTCTATATATGACTCAGAGGGAAGGAACAAAACAATGAGGGTTTTATAAAATAACGGAAAAGTTTCAGATCAGTAATTTTCCACTAACGGGGATAATGAAGTATTGACTTGAGGTGTCAAGCAAGGTCAAGGACTATGCGGCAAAAATGGCCTATAAAGAGTAGCAACTGCTTTGTGGAAGTGAGTGTGATTCTTGATTTTCCATGAGACAAGGGAGTAGGGAAAGGGTGGTGCGGCGTTCGGAAGAACGTTTGTGTATCTATTGTGCATTAGTACCTCCAATTCAGACAAAGATAATTATAAGGTATTAATATATTAGAGTATAGTTTTAGCATAGGAATATAGATGTGTGTGAATAGCCTTTACCATTGCTTTCTATTAGTGCATAGTTTAGACTTTGGTGAATTCATATGTCTTATGCGGGTGTTTACTTCGGAAGCCTTCTCATTATGGCTGGAGAAGGACACTTGCATAGGTAGTAGTAAGGGGCGGACGCTTATCACGGGATCTGTTATACTTCTCCACAGGTTCCAATCTCCTAGTGAAAGCAGAGAAGAGATGAAGAGTACTACACTTGAACAAATAAAGTACTTACTTAGAACCAAACAGAACATAGACAAGTTTTAAGATGAAGAGAGGATAAAGTAAAGTCAAATACAGAACACTGTATGCTCAAACGAATATACCCCTAAAACACTTAAAAGGAAAAGATGGCAACCTGTGGCAAGCAGGGATACTTACAACTACATACGTCTTGTATGCATAGGGAAGAAAGAATAGACAAGTAAAAACATTGCTAGTAATAAAAGACAATAGGAAGAACTGTGACGATGTGGTGTTTTTTCGATGTTGGATACTTACCGTCATGAAACAGATCCGGGCGCATGCATAAACTTACGGGACTTTTATTACGGTACAGTGAATCAGGGGTGAACAGTTTTGTTTCATTCAATAACGGATTTACCATCAGATTCAAGCATGTGGATCATCCAGGGTGAGCTCTGTCCTGTTTGATGTGCTGTCCTGTGATCTTGAAGAATGAATGGGCGAGAAGCAACACAGCTGATAGACATTCAGAGTTCTTTCTAGCACCAACAATAGAATACACTATCAACTACGCTTACAAAATCCATATATACTCCAGACATAGTTTTTATTAATAAATCTTTTGTTTATCGTTGAAAGGAACTGTTGTCGGAGTATGTGTTGAGGGAATAACAGAGAGAGTGAAAGAAATAGATATATGGAAAAGAAAGACAGAAGGGAGGAGTGTAGACCAAAGTCAGTCAATAATCCCAACAGATAATAAGTTTGAAGATGTGCTTGTTGATTCCTACTTCCTCTCGGGAAAATAACAGGACAGTAGTGTGTGATGAGATTGAGAGGTTAAACATTCAAATTTTAGGAATTAGTGAACATCGCTGGAGCGGTAAGGGACATTTTACAACTGAAAATTGAAGTATTTTCATTTATTCTGGTAGAGATGTCGGAGGCCAGAGTGGAGTGGCATTTTGTTTAGATAAGACAACTGCAAAAACTTTAATGGGATATAATCCAGTTAGTGATAGAATCCTCACTATTAGACTTAAAGGCCGTCCAAAAAACACAACTCTCATACAGATATATGCACCCACTTCAGCAGCAGAGGAGGACGAAATTGAAGATTTTTACAACACACTACAAGACACATTAAATAAGATTGGTCATAATGATATAGCAATAATAATGGGAGATTTTAATGCAAAAGCAGAGCTGAAAATGAGAGACACGTTTTAGGAAAATTTGGATTAGGAAATAGAAATGATGCAGGTGACAAATTAATTGAATTTTGCACAGAAAATGAGTTAACGATAGCCAACACACTTTTTAAAGAACATCCAAGAAGACTCTTCACATGGAAGTCTCCAGACAGTTTTACCAAAAATCAGATAGATTATATTTTAATACATAGAAGATGGAGATCAAGCATAACATCTGCAAAAACCCTACGAAGTGCAGACTGTGATACAGATCATCAGTTATTAGAAGCAGATCTGAAATTAAAACTCAAAAAGCTTACCCGAGGACCAAGGCCACTTCGTTTTGATCTCACAAACATACCAGACGCATACAACATAGAAGTTAGGAATCGCTTTGGGGTCTTGATGTCTGTACAAGAAGAAATGACACCTAATGAACTGGCAGTACAAGCTAGAGATATCTTGATAACTGCAGCCAAAGATCTAATTCCGACCAAGAAAAAGCAACTTAAGCCATGGATTACATTAGACACGTTAGAATTAATAAAACAACGAAGGGAGCTGAAACAGAAATTAGAAGAATCAATTAACCGCAGGATGAAGTATAAATCTTTAACTCGAGAAATAAGAAAGAACACAAGAAAAGACAAAACTCAATATATACAAGATTGTTGTATCAGAATAGAGCAATATCATAAGGCTGGAAGAGATTATGAAATGTTCAAAGAAATGAAGTTATTGACAAGAAATGTTCAACCTCAATTGAACGTTATCTGTGACAAGATGGGAAATACCTTAACAGAATCTAGACAAATTCTAGAAAGATGGCAGGAGTACTGCAGTGAAATGTATGATATGAGTGACAGTGAGGATATGAATGAGATCCATGAGCCAATGACAGTAGAGACAGAACCTGAACCCTCATTAGATGAAATTGCTTGGGCTATAAAGAATCTGAAGAATGGTAAATCACCTGGATGTGATGAGATACAAGCTGAACTAATTAAAGCGGGAGGAGAAGAAAGCATACACATATATCATGCATTATGTACAAAGATTTGGAAATATGGTATATGGCCAAAAGATTGGAAGAGAACTATCTTCATTCCAATACCAAAAAAGGGTAACCTGAAATTATGCACCAAGTATAGAACTGTTGCCCTGATCAGTCATGCAAGTAAAATTCTGCTGAAAGTCATAATGCGAAGACTTAGTAAGAAAATGGAAGAAGAGATTAACGTGGTTCAAGCTGGATTTAGACAAGGAAGAGGAACAAGAGATCACATATTCAACATACGTTTAATAATAGAGAAGTGCAGAGAATTTAATGTAAACCTATTCTCATGTTTTGTGGATTATTCAAAGGCATTTGACTGTGTACAACATCATAAACTTTGGGAAATCATGAGGAATATGGGCTTCCCATCACATGTAGTACATCTCATAAAAATGCTATATCTAGACCAACAAGCAGCAGTTAGAATAGATGGCGAGGCATCAGATTGGTTTGACATCAAGCAAGGAGTCCGTCAGGGCTGCGTGCTGTCACCCTATTTTTTTAACCTGTACGCTGAAAATATAATGAGAAATGTAAGAGATGATATAAACAGGGAGCCATATGATGCCCTAAATATCGGCGGTCATGACATACCAGAGATTCGATATGCTAATGATACAGTATTACTATCCACAACACAGAATGGCATAGAAAACCTAATAGCCTCAACGAAATTGAATAGTGAAAATCACAACTTATATCTTAACATAGCAAAAACAAAGATAATGCATACAGATAAAACTACTATGGAGAAAGAAATATACATTAATGCGGGAAAATTGGAGGTGGTGGAAAATTTTGAATATCTTGGGTCATTGATTACCAATAACGGTGACATAATGAAACAAATTAAACGGCGACTAAAGCAGATGAATAAATTATGGAGTGGGACAGACAGAACTACAAAAATTAGATTTTTAAGAGCATGCATCTTTCTCATTGCAACATACGCCTGTGAGACATGGACACTTACTAAATAAGCTGAACAGCGCATAAACGCCTTTGAATATAAATGTTATAGACGTGTTCTAAGAATATCTTGGGTAAAGAAAAGAACAAATGCATCCATACTTAAAGAGTTGAATATTGAGGAGGGATGGCTATTAAAGACGATAAAACAAAGAAAATTGAAGTATTTTGGTCACTTGAAACGTCACGAAAGTTTGGAGAGAACAATAATGGAAGGGTATATGCCTGGGAAGAGAGGAAGAGGAAGGCCAAAGAGAAGATGGGTGCAGGATGTGACGGATGATCTCGAGATGGGTGTATCAGACGCGGGACATCTTGCTTGTGATCGAGAAGCTTTCCGGAAGGTTGTTATGGGAGCGAGGTTCTGCAAAGGACATGCTACTGAATGAATGAATGAATGTCTTTGATTAAAACACATAGCATATACAACCTCAACAAAACAAAATAACACAGAATGTAGATAGACGAATATCAAATAAAGAGATCCAATAAAATTACAAATTGCGAAGGACGAAAACCCAACTTCGTAACCGGAGGCTGAACAGGTAGGCCCTACACCTATCCCCGGGGGGAGAGAGGGTGGTGGCCCTACCCCGTGGGGAGAGAGGGTGGTGGCCCTACCCGTGGGGAGAGAGGGTGGTGGCCCTACCCCGTGGGGAGAGAGGGTGGTGGCCCTACCCCGTGGGGAGAGAGGGTGGGTGGCCCTACCCCGTGGTGAGAGAGGGTGGATGGCTACC
>JACEFZ010025095.1:0-65000 GCA_014155875.1 Cepaea nemoralis
GTTTTGTCACATGTTTTGTTAACATTATCAGCTGTCTTATCATACATCCCATAGTTAACATTATCAGCTGTCTTATCATACATCCCATAGTTAACATTATCAGCTGTCTTATCATACACCCCCATAGTTAACATTATCAGCTGTCTTATCATACATCCAAATGTTAACATTATCAGTTATGTTATTGTACACCACATTGTTGTAATATCAATCAATCAATCATGTGCCATGCCGGAAAGCGTGGGCAGCCATGACTCGCCATTTCACTCGATCACCAGCATCGTGGATCAGCTCAGTTTTCCTGCCTCGTCCATGCCATGTTGCCAAACCATCCAGGTATTTTTCTCTCGGTCTTCCTCTTGGTCTGTTCCCTTCGATCTTGCCAGTTGTCACTAAGTTCTCCAATCCATTTCTTCTCATAACATGTCCAAAAAATTTGACTGTCTACGTCTAATTTCTCTAATCAATTTACGATTTTCATTTGTCTCCTGTAGTACTTGGTCATTGGTGTTTCTGTCTGTCCATGGTATTCTTTGCATTTTCCTCAGAAACCACATTTCTGCAGCCATCAGATGTTTTTCAGCTTGACTGCACATTGTCCAAGTTTCACATCCATACAAAAGAACAGGCTCTATGTATCCCCTCAACACTCTTTTTCTCGTTTCAATTGACATCTTTTTATTGGTCAGAATATTTTTCATCTTGCTAAAGGCTACTTTCACCATGACGATTCTTGTTCTAAATTCTTCAAGGCATCTCCCATCAGATGTTATGACTGTTCCGAGATAATTGTACCGATTCACTTGTTGAAGAATATTCCCATTTACTTGTATATTACATTGTGGTACTTCATTCTTCCTAGTGACGACCATAACCTGTGTCTTCTTACAATTTAATTCCAACCCCAGCTGCTCACTGTGTACAACAACTGCGTCTACTAATTGTTGTAGATCTTGTGCATTGTCTGCAATCAATACTGTATCATCTGTATATCTAATGTTATTGATGTTGTAATATCAGCTATCTAATTATATATCACATTATGAATTCTATTATTATGCGTTGTCAGGATGTCACAAGATGAAGAATATTCTCTGTAATGTATCTTTGACAATTATGGTGAGGGAAAGAGGTCTTAAGAGATATATTGAGGCAATCCTGATGTACGGAAGTGAATCATGGACAATTAGCAGACAAGTGAGAAATTATGTGGAGCCTGTTCGTTCTTCGTATGTCAAGGCCTGTCCCGGGTCATCAGGTCCGGCTGATTCATGTTCCTCCTGAAAGGCTATTCTCTTCATAAGGCAAGGGCAAGCCAAGGACAAATCAGGTTCCTCCCGAAAGGCTATTCTCTACGTAAGGCAAGAGCAGGCCAAGGACAATTCAGGTTCCTCCAGAAAAGCTATTCTCTTCATAAGGCAAGGGCAAGCCAAGGACAATTCAGGTTCCTCCAGAAAAGCTATTCTCTTCATAAGGCAAGAGTAGACCAAGGACAATTCAGGTTCCTCCAGAAAGGCTATTCTCTTCGTAAGGCAAGGGCAAGCCAAGGACAATTCAGAGCCCGGCTGACTCAGGTTTTCCACGATTTTCCAACCCAGGTTCAAAATCTAAGGTCATGGCGCCAAAGTGCGATCCTCAGTGATGGCCGGGCATCACATGTCATGGAACAATCCTTTCAGGCACATTGTTTCCAATACAAAAATCAACAACTTTTGTTTCTCTGTCTAGTCTTGTGTACATTTGTCTTATTCTGCTCACTAGACAATTCTTTGTTATGTCTGTCTTCCTCTTTGTACTAGAAATGTCATCCTTATATTTGTTATTCTGTCTTCATTCCAGATGAAATCACTTTTCTTAGCTTATTCAAAACACAGCTTGTCTGGTTGACTTCAAGATGGCTTCTGCTCTCTTTGTTATTGTTACTATCCCACGTCTTTCCGTCAATAAAAATGTCTCGTCGTCCCTGGATACTAAAGTTTCTTCTATGTGAATCTAGTGCTTTTTAGTGGGCTTCTCTATATCATGTTCTGTGGCATACTATATTTGATTTTATCTATTTATTATTGTAATTCTAAGCCTGAGCTCTACCATGTCGTTCTATAACAGTCACTTTATATAACTCCTGTAACAGTCACTCTGTTATAGAGAACTGGTTTCTCTCATCAGAAGACAGTCCACATTCTTTGGGCTTGTAGTGTAAAGAGGGAAGCTGGAGTATGTCGTTACAATGTGAAACTGACGGGGAAGAGAGGCAGGAGGAGACCAAGAGAGAAGATGACATCATGGCTGGGAGGAACATCAGCATCGGAAATGATTGGCAGCTCAAGAGACAGAAGGTTATGGACAGACACGATCACTAATGCATATGGCATGGACTATGTGATAATTGGTAGTGTAGTCCCACCATGTGTGTCATATTGTGTTGTTTGATATCTGTATAATCCCGCCACGTCTGTATAATCCCGCCATGTCTATATAATCCCACCATGTCTGTATAACCCTGCCATATCTGCAGCTACGGCCAGCACCTGCAACGTCCTGTTGATGAGGAACAGTGAGCTGTACGAGGGCATCGAGGTTGTCGACAAGAGCAACCAAGTGGTGGGCACATCCAGAGTGGCAGCAAAGAAGGTAAGCTTCACATCGTGGAGACATCACCTTGTGCCTTTCCTGGGAGTCAAAGAAGGTAAGCTTCACATCGTGGAGACATCACCTTGTGCCTTTCCTGGGAGTCAAAGAAGGTAAGCTTCACATCGTGGAGACATCACCTTGTGCCTTTCCTGGGAGTCAAAGAAGGTAAGCTTCACATCGTGGAGACATCACCTTGTGCCTTTCCTAGGAATCAAAGATGGTAAGCTTCACATCGTGGAGACATCACCTTGTGCCTTTCCTGGGAGTTGAAGGTAAGCTTCACCTCCTGGAAACATCACCTTGTGTCTTTCCTATTGTTCAGGAAATGAGGTAAATAAGCCAGATCTGGCAACACATAAAATTTATGTGAGAGTCTGTCACCGGCCGCTAGAGTATTACAACTATCATAGGCAGAAATCCCTACTGAAGAGTTAGCCAACAGTCTCTTTCATTTTCGGCTCAATTCAAGAATGATGTCTAAAGGGATGGTCCCGATAGACGAGACAGGGATTCACTTGGTAGACAAAAGACAGAAGGTGAAGAACACTCGTATTTGTAGGAAGACCTAACACGAATGTCTAGTTTATCTGGCTGGGTGCTTTTATGATAAATTGCAGGCCCCTGTTAAGTAATACACTTTTATGCACTCACTTCCACACCTGGTGTTTCAAGAACCAAGAGTGGAGTACGTGGTGAAATTACAAAACATTGATATCTTTTAGTACAAAAGATTTATATGAAGATTCTTAGTTAAACTAGTGAACTAGAACCAATTATACTGTTAATTGAATACAGAGAAACTATGAGGACTATCTATGTTGAGATCATCACTTTAGCACAGCTGCAGACACAGACACTCGTAGACAATGTGACGCCACAGCTGCAGACACAGACACTCGTGGACAATGTGACGCCACAGCTGCAGACACAGACACTCGTAGACAATGTGACGCCACAGCTGCAGACACAGACACTCGTGGACAATGTGACGCCACAGTTGCAGACACAGACACTCGTAGACAATGTGACGCCACAGCTGCAGACACAGATACTCGTAGACAATGTGACGCCACAGTTGCAGACACAGACACTCGTAGACAATGTGACGACACAGCTGCAGACACAGACAATGTAGACAATGTGATGCCACAGCTGCAGACACAGACACTCGTAGACAATGTGACGACACAGGTGCAGACACAGACCACTTGTAGACAATGTGACGCCACAAGCTGCAGACACAGACACTTGTAGACAATGTGACGACACAGCTGCAGGCGCAGACACTTGTAGACAATGTGACGACACAGCTGCAGACACAGACACTTGTAGACAATGTGACGCCACAGCTGCAGACACAGACACTCGTAGACAATGTGACGCCACAGTTGCAGACACAGACACTCGTAGACAATGTGACGACACAGCTGCAGACATAGACACTTGTAGACAATGTGACGCCACAGCTTGCAGACACAGACACTTGTAGACAATGTGACGACACAGTTGCAGACACAGACACTTGTAGACAATGTGACGACACAGCTGCAGGACACAGACACTTCGTAGACAATGTGACGCCACAGCTGCAGACACAGACACTCGTAGACAATTTGACGCCACAGCTGCAGACACAGACACTCGTAGACAATGTGACGCCACAGATTGCAGACACAGACACTCGTAGACAATGTGACGCCACAGCTGCAGACACAGACACTCGTAGACAATGTGACGCCACAGTTGCAGACACAGATACTCGTAGACAATGTGACGCCACAGATGCAGACACAGACACTCGTAGACAATGTGACGCCACAGTTGCAGACACAGACACTTGTAGACAATGTGACGACACAGTTGCAGACACAGACACGTGTAGACAATGTGACGACACAGCTGCAGACACAGACACTCGTAGACAATGTGACGCCACAGCTGCAGACACAGACACTCGTAGACAATGTGACGCCACAGCTGCAGACACAGACACTCATAGACAATGTGACGACACAGCTGCAGACACAGACACTCGTAGACAATGTGACGCCACAGCTGCAGACACAGACACTCGTAGACAATGTGACGACACAGCTGCAGACACAGACACTCGTAGACAATGTGACGACACAGCTGCAGACACAGACACTCGTAGACAATGTGACGCCACAGCTGCAGACACAGAACACTCGTAGACAATGTGACGCCACAGCTGCAGACACAGACACTCGTAGACAATGTGACGACACAGCTGCAGACACAGACACTCGTAGACAATGTGACGCCACAGCTGCAGACACAGACACTCGTAGACAATGTGACGCCACAGCTGCAGACACAGACACTCTGTAGACAATGTGACGACACAGCTGCAGACACAGGACACTCGTAGACAATGTGACGACCACAGCTGCAGACACAGACACTCGTAGACAATGTGACGACACAGCTGCAGACACAGACACTCGTAGACAATGTGACGCCACAGCTGCAGGACACAGACACTCGTAGACAATGTGACGACACAGCTGCAGACACAGACACTCGTAGACAATGTGACGCCACAGCTGCAGACACAGACACTTGTAGACAATGTGACGACACAGCTGCAGACACAGACACTCGTAGACAATGTGACGACACAGCTGCAGACACAGACACTCGTAGACAATGTGACGACACAGCTGCAGACACAGACACTTGTAGACAATGTGACGCCACAGCTGCAGACACAGACACTTGTAGACAATGTGACGACAAAGCTGCAGACACAGGCACTCGTAGACAATGTGACGACACAGCTGCAGACACAGACACTCGTAGACAATGTGACGACACAGCTGCAGACACAGACACTCGTAGACAATGTGACGCCACAGCTGCAGACACAGACACTCGTAGACAATGTGACGACACAGCTGCAGACACAGACACTTGTAGACAATGTGACGCCACAGCTGCAGACACAGACACTTGTAGACAATGTGACGACACAGCTGCAGACACAGACACTCGTAGACAATGTGACGACACAGTTGCAGACACAGAAACTTGTAGACAATGTGACGACACAGCTGCAGACACAGAAACTTGTAGACAATGTGACGACACAGCTGCAGACACAGACACTTGTAGACAATGTGACGCCACAGCTGCAAACACAGACACTTGTAGACAATGTGACGACACAGCTGCAGACACAGACACTCGTAGACAATGTGACGACACAGGTGCAGACAAAGACACATGTAGACAATGTGACAACACAGGTGCAGACACAGACACTCGTAGACAATGTGACGACACAGCTGCAGACACAGACACTCGTAGACAATGTGACGCCACAGCTGCAGACCAGACACTCTGTAGACAATGTGACGACACAGCTGCAGACACAGACACTTGTAGACAATGTGACGACACAGCTGCAGACACAGACACACTGTAGACAATGTGACGCCACAGCTTGCAGACACAGACAATCGTAGACAATGTGACGACACAGCTGCAGACACAGACACTCGTAGACAATGTGACGCCACAGTTGCAGACACAGACACTTGTAGACAATAGTGACGAACACAGCTGCAGACACAGACACTCGTAGACAATGTGACGACACAGCTGCAGACACAGACACTTGTAGACAATGTGACGACCACAGCTGCAGACACAGACACTTGTAGACAATGTGACGACAACAGCTGCAGACACAGACACTTGTAGACAATGTGACGACACAGCTGCAGACACAGACACTTCGTAGACAATGTGACGACACAGCTTGCAGACACAGACACTCGTAGACAATGTGACGACACAGCTGCAGACACAGACACTCGTAGACAATGTGACGACACAGCTGCAGACACAGACACTCGTAGACAATGTGACGACACAGCTGCAGACACAGACACTTGTAGACAATGTGACGACACAGCTGCAGACACAGACACTCGTAGACAATGTGACGACACAGCTGCAGACACAGACACTCGTAGACAATGTGACGACACAGCTGCAGACACAGACACTCGTAGACAATGTGACGACACAGCTGCAGACACAGACACTCGTAGACAATGTGACGACCACAGCTGCAGACACAGACACTCGTAGACAATGTGACGACACAGCTGCAGACACAGACACTTGTAGACAATGTGACGACACAGCTGCAGACACAGACACTTGTAGACAATGTGACGACACAGCTGCAGACACAGACACTCGTAGACAATGTGACGACACAGCTGCAGACACAGACACTCGTAGACAATGTGACGCCACAGCTGCAGACACAGACACTCGTAGACAATGTGACGACACAGCTGCAGACACAGACACTCGTAGACAATGTGACGACACAGCTGCAGACACAGACACTCGTAGACAATGTGACGACACAGCTGCAGACACAGACACTCGTAGACAATGTGACGACACAGCTGCAGACACAGACACTCGTAGACAATGTGACGACACAGCTGCAGACACAGACACTCGTAGACAATGTGACGACACAGCTGCAGACACAGACACTTGTAGACAATGTGACGACACAGCTGCAGACACAGACACTTGTAGACAATGTGACGACACAGCTGCAGACACAGACACTCGTAGACAATGTGACGACACAGCTGCAGACACAGACACTCGTAGACAATGTGACGACACAGTTGCAGACACAGACACTCGTAGACAATGTGACGACACAGCTGCAGACACAGACACTCGTAGACAATGTGACGACACAGCTGCAGACACAGACACTCGTAGACAATGTGACGACACAGCTGCAGACACAGACACTCGTAGACAATGTGACGACACAGCTGCAGACACAGACACTCGTAGACAATGTGACGACACAGTTGCAGACACAGACACTTGTAGACAATGTGACGACACAGCTGCAGACACAGACACTTGTAGACAATGTGACGACACAGCTGCAGACACAGACACTTGTAGACAATGTGACGACACAGCTGCAGACACAGACACTCGTAGACAATGTGACGACACAGCTGCAGACACAGACACTCGTAGACAATGTGACGCACAGCTGCAGACACAGACATCTGTAGACAATGTGACGACACAGCTGCAGACACAGACACTCGTAGACAATGTGACGACACAGCTGCAGACACAGACACTCGTAGACAATGTGACGACACAGCTGCAGACACAGACACTCGTAGACAATGTGACGACACAGCTGCAGACACAGACACTCGTAGACAATGTGACGACACAGCTGCAGACACAGACACTTCGTAGACAATGTGACGACACAGCTGCAGACACAGACACTTGTAGACAATGTGACGACACAGCTGCAGACACAGACACTTGTAGACAATGTGACGACACAGCTGCAGACACAGACACTTGTAGACAATGTGACGACACAGCTGCAGACACAGACACTCGTAGACAATGTGACGCCACAGCTGCAGACACAGACACTCGTAGACAATGTGACGACACAGCTGCAGACACAGACACTCGTAGACAATGTGACGCCACAGCTGCAGACACAGACACTCGTAGACAATGTGACGCCACAGCTGCAGACACAGACACTCGTAGACAATGTGACGACACAGCTGCAGACACAGACACTCGTAGACAATTGTGACGCCACAGCTGCAGACACAGACACTCGTAGACAATGTGACGACACAGCTGCAGACACAGACACTCGTAGACAATGTGACGACACAGCTGCAGACACAGACACTCGTAGACAATGTGACGACACAGCTGCAGACACAGACACTTGTAGACAATGTGACGACACAGCTGCAGACACAGACACTCGTAGACAATGTGACGACACAGCTGCAGACACAGACACTTGTAGACAATGTGACGCCACAGCTGCAGACACAGACACATGTAGACAATGTGACGACACAGCTGCAGACACAGACACTTCGTAGACAATGTGACGACACAGCTGCAGACACAGACACTCTGTAGACAATGTGACGACACAGCTGCAGACACAGCCACTTCGTAGACAATGTGACGACCACAGCTTGCAGACCACAGACACTCGTAGACAATGTGACGCCACAGTTGCAGACACAGACACTTGTAGACAATGTGACGACACAGCTGCAGACACAGACACTCGTAGACAATGTGACGACACAGCTGCAGACACAGACACTCGTAGACAATGTGACGACACAGCTGCAGACACAGACACTCGTAGACAATGTGACGACACAGCTGCAGACACAGACACTCGTAGACAATGTGACGCCACAGCTGCAGACACAGACACTCTGTAGACAATGTGACGCCACAGCTGCAGACACAGACACTTGTAGACAATGTGACGACACAGCTTGCAGACACAGACACTCGTAGACAATGTGACGACACAGCTGCAGACACAGACACTCGTAGACAATGTGACGACCACAGCTGCAGACACAGACACTCGTAGACAATGTGACGCCACAGCTTGCAGACACAGACACTTGTAGACAATGTGACGACACAGCTGCAGACACAGACACTCGTAGACAATGTGACGACACAGCTGCAGACACAGACACTCGTAGACAATGTGACGACACAGCTGCAGACACAGACACTCGTAGACAATGTGACGACACAGCTGCAGACACAGACACTCGTAGACAATGTGACGACACAGCTGCAGACACAGACACTCGTAGACAATGTGACGCCACAGCTGCAGACACAGACACTTGTAGACAATGTGACGCCACAGCTGCAGACACAGACACTCGTAGACAATGTGACGCCACAGTTGCAGACACAGACACTCGTAGACAATGTGACGCCACAGCTGCAGACACAGACACTCGTAGACAATGTGACGACACAGCTGCAGACACAGACACTCGTAGACAATGTGACGACACAGCTGCAAGACACAGACACTGTAGACAATGTGTACGCACACAGCTGCAGACACAGACACTCGTAGACATGTGACGACACAGCTGCAGACACAGACACTTAGTAGACAATGTGACGACACAGCTGCAGAACACAGACACTTGTAGACAATGATGACGACACAGCTGCAGACACAGACAACTCGTAGGACAATGTGACGCCACAGCTGCAGACACAGACACTCGTAGACAATGTGACGACACAGCTGCAGACACAGACACTTGTAGACAATGTGACGCCACAGCTGCAGACACCAGGACACTTGTAGACAATGTGACGCCACAGCGTGCAGACACAGACCACTCTGTAGACAATGTGACGCCACAGTTGCAGACACAGACACTCGTAGACAATGTGACGACACAGCTGCAGACACAGACACTCGTAGACAATGTGACGCCACAGTTGCAGACACAGACACTTGTAGACAATGTGACGACACAGCTGCAGACACAGACACTCGTAGACAATGTGACGACACAGCTGCAGACACAGACACTCGTAGACAATGTGACGACACAGCTGCAGACACAGACACTTGTAGACAATGTGACGCCACAGCTGCAGACACAGACACTTGTAGACAATGTGACGACACAGCTGCAGGCGCAGACACTTGTAGACAATGTGACGACACAGCTGCAGACACAGACACTTGTAGACAATGTGACGACACAGCTGCAGACACAGACACTCGTAGACAATGTGACGCCACAGCTGCAGACACAGACACTCGTAGACAATGTGACGCCACAGCTGCAGACACAGACACTCGTAGACAATGTGACGCCACAGTTGCAGACACAGACACTCGTAGACAATGTGACGACACAGCTGCAGACACAGACACTCGTAGACAATGTGACGACACAGCTGCAGACACAGACACTCGTAGACAATGTGACGACACAGTTGCAGACACAGACACTTGTAGACAATGTGACGACACAGCTGCAGACACAGACACTCGTAGACAATGTGACGACACAGCTGCAGACACAGACACTTGTAGACAATGTGACGCCACAGCTGCAGACACAGACACTTGTAGACAATGTGACGACACAGCTGCAGACACAGACACTTGTAGACAATGTGACGACACAGCTGCAGACACAGACACTTGTAGACAATGTGACGCCACAGCTGCAGACACAGACACTCGTAGACAATGTGACGCCACAGTTGCAGACACAGACACTCGTAGACAATGTGACGCCACAGCTGCAGACACAGACACTCGTAGACAATGTGACGACCACAGGTGCAGACACAGACACTCGTAGACAATGTGACGACACAGCTGCAGACACAGACACTCGTAGACAATGTGACGACACAGCTGCAGACACAGACACTTGTAGACAATGTGACGACACAGCTGCAGACAAGACACTCGTAGACAATGTGACGCACACAGCTGCAGACACAGACACTTCGTAGACAATGTGACGACACAGCTGCAGACACAGACACTCGTAGACAATGTGACGACACAGCTGCAGACACAGACACTCGTAGACAATGTGACGACACAGCTGCAGACACAGACACTCGTAGACAATGTGACGACACAGCTGCAGACACAGACACTCGTAGACAATGTGACGACACAGCTGCAGACACAGACACTCGTAGACAATGTGACGCCACAGCTGCAGACACAGACACTCGTAGACAATGTGACGACACAGCTGCAGACACAGACACTCGTAGACAATGTGACGACACAGCTGCAGACACAGACACTCGTAGACAATGTGACGCCACAGCTGCAGACACAGACACTCGTAGACAATGTGACGACACAGCTGCAGACACAGACACTTCGTAGACAATGTGACGCCACAGCTGCAGACACAGACACTCGTAGACAATGTGACGACACAGCTGCAGACACAGACACTCGTAGACAATGTGACGACACAGCTGCAGACACAGACACTCGTAGACAATGTGACGCACAGCTGCAGACACAGACACTCGTAGACAATGTGACGAACACAGCTGCAGACACAGACACTCGTAGACAATGTGACGCCACAGCTGCAGACACAGACACTCGTAGACAATGTGACGACACAGCTGCAGACACAGACACTCGTAGACAATGTGACGCCACAGCTTGCAGACACAGACACTTGTAGACAATGTGACGACCACAGCTGCAGACACAGACACTTGTAGACAATGTGACGCCACAGCTGCAGACACAGACACTTGTAGGACAATGTGACGACCACAGCTGCAGACACAGACACTTGTAGACAATGTGACGACACAGCTGCAGACACAGACACTTGTAGACAATGTGACGCACAGTTGCAGACACAGACACTCGTAGACAATGTGACGACACAGCTGCAGACACAGACACTCGTAGACAATGTGACGACACAGCTGCAGACACAGACACTCGTAGACAATGTGACGACACAGCTGCAGACACAGACACTCGTAGACAATGTGACGCCACAGCTGCAGACACAGACACTCGTAGACAATGTGACGCCACAGCTGCAGACACAGACACTCGTAGACAATGTGACGCCACAGCTGCAGACACAGACACTTGTAGACAATGTGACGACACAGCTGCAGACACAGACACTTGTAGACAATGTGACGACACAGCTGCAGACACAGACACTTGTAGACAATGTGACGCCACAGCTGCAGACACAGACACTCGTAGACAATGTGACGCCACAGCTGCAGACACAGACACTCGTAGACAATGTGACGACACAGCTGCAGACACAGACACTCGTAGACAATGTGACGCCACAGCTGCAGACACAGACACTCGTAGACAATGTGACGCCACAGCTGCAGACACAGACACTTGTAGACAATGTGACGACACAGCTGCAGACACAGACACTCGTAGACAATGTGACGACACAGCTGCAGACACAGACACTTGTAGACAATGTGACGACACAGCTGCAGACACAGACACTTGTAGACAATGTGACGACACAGCTGCAGACACAGACACTTGTAGACAATGTGACGCCACAGCTGCAGACACAGACACTTGTAGACAATGTGACGCCACAGCTGCAGACACAGACACTTGTAGACAATGTGACGCCACAGCTGCAGACACAGACACTTGTAGACAATGTGACGACACAGCTGCAGACACAGACACTTCGTAGACAATGTGACGCCACAGCTGCAGACACAGACACTCTGTAGACAATGTGACGACACAGCTGCAGACACAGACACTCGTAGACAATGTGACGCCACAGCTGCAGACACAGACACTCGTAGACAATGTGACGACACAGCTGCAGACACAGACACTCGTAGACAATGTGACGACACAGCTGCAGACACAGACACTCGTAGACAATGTGACGACACAGCTGCAGACACAGACACTTGTAGACAATGTGACGACACAGCTGCAGACACAGACACTCGTAGACAATGTGACGACACAGCTGCAGACACAGACACTTGTAGACAATGTGACGACACAGCTGCAGACACAGACACTTGTAGACAATGTGACGCCACAGCTGCAGACACAGACACTCGTAGACAATGTGACGCCACAGCTGCAGACACAGACACTTGTAGACAATGTGACGCCACAGCTGCAGACACAGACACTCGTAGACAATGTGACGACACAGCTGCAGACACAGACACTTGTAGACAATGTGACGACACAGCTGCAGACACAGACACTTGTAGACAATGTGACGACACAGCTGCAGACACAGACACTTGTAGACAATGTGACGCCACAGCTGCAGACACAGACACTTGTAGACAATGTGACGACACAGCTGCAGACACAGACACTTGTAGACAATGTGACGCCACAGCTGCAGACACAGACACTTGTAGACAATGTGACGACACAGCTGCAGACACAGACACTCTGTAGACAATGTGACGACACAGCTGCAGACACAGACACTCGTAGACAATGTGACGCCACAGCTGCAGACACAGACACTCGTAGACAATGTGACGCCACAGCTGCAGACACAGACACTCGTAGACAATGTGACGACACAGCTGCAGACACAGACACTTCGTAGACAATGTGACGCACAGCTGCAGACACAGACACTCGTAGACAATGTGACGACACAGCTGCAGACACAGACACTCGTAGACAATGTGACGACACAGCTGCAGACACAGACACTTGTAGACAATGTGACGACACAGCTGCAGACACAGACACTCGTAGACAATGTGACGACACAGCTGCAGACACAGACACTCGTAGACAATGTGACGACACAGCTGCAGACACAGACACTTGTAGACAATGTGACGACACAGCTGCAGACACAGACACTCGTAGACAATGTGACGACACAGCTGCAGACACAGACACTCGTAGACAATGTGACGACACAGCTGCAGACACAGACACTCGTAGACAATGTGACGCCACAGCTGCAGACACAGACACTCGTAGACAATGTGACGCCACAGCTGCAGACACAGACACTCGTAGACAATGTGACGCACACAGCTGCAGACACAGACACTCGTAGACAATGTGACGACACAGCTGCAGACACAGGACACTCGTAGACAATGTGACGCCACAGCTGCAGACACAGACACTCGTAGACAATGTGACGACACAGCTGCAGACACAGACAACTCGTAGACAATGTGACGACACAGCTGCAGACACAGACACTCGTAGACAATGTGACGACACAGCTGCAGACACAGACACTCGTAGACAATGTGACGGCACAGCTGCAGACACAGACACTCGTAGACAATGTGACGACACAGCTGCAGACACAGACACTCGTAGACAATGTGACGACACAGCTTGCAGACACAGACACTTGTAGAACAATGTGACGCCACAGCTTGCAGACACAGACACTTCGTAGACAATGTGACGACACAGCTGCAGACACAGACACTTCGTAGACAATGTGACGACACAGCTGCAGACACAGACACTTGTAGACAATGTGACGACACAGCTGCAGACACAGACACTTGTAGACAATGTGACGCCACAGCTGCAGACACAGACACTTCGTAGACAATGTGACGACACAGCTGCAGACACAGACACTCGTAGACAATGTGACGACACAGCTGCAGACACAGACACTCGTAGACAATGTGACGACACAGCTGCAGACACAGACACTTCGTAGACAATGTGACGACACAGCTGCAGACACAGACACTCGTAGACAATGTGACGCCACAGCTGCAGACACAGACACTCGTAGACAATGTGACGACACAGGTCAGACACAGACACTTGTAGGACAATGTGACGACACAGCTGCAGACACAGACACTCGTAGACAATGTGACGCCACAGCTGCAGACACAGACACTTGTAGACAATGTGACGACACAGCTGCAGACACAGACACTTGTAGACAATGTGACGACACAGCTGCAGACACAGACACTTGTAGACAATGTGACGCCACAGCTGCAGACACAGACACTCGTAGACAATGTGACGCCACAGCTGCAGACACAGACACTTGTAGACAATGTGACGCCACAGCTGCAGACACAGACACTTCGTAGACAATGTGACGACACAGCTGCAGACACAGACACTTCGTAGACAATGTGACGACCACAGCTGCAGACACAGACACTTGTAGACAATGTGACGCCACAGCTGCAGACACAGACACTCTGTAGACAATGTGACGACACAGCTGCAGACACAGACACTCGTAGACAATGTGACGCCACAGCTGCAGACACAGACACTTGTAGACAATGTGACGACACAGCTGCAGACACAGACACTTGTAGACAATGTGACGCCACAGCTGCAGACACAGACACTTGTAGACAATGTGACGCCACAGCTGCAGACACAGACACTTGTAGACAATGTGACGACACAGCTGCAGACACAGACACTTGTAGACAATGTGACGACACAGCTGCAGACACAGACACTCGTAGACAATGTGACGACACAGTTGCAGACACAGACACTCGTAGACAATGTGACGCCACAGCTGCAGACACAGACACTCGTAGACAATGTGACGACACAGCTGCAGACACAGACACTCGTAGACAATGTGACGACACAGCTGCAGACACAGACACTCGTAGACAATGTGACGACACAGCTGCAGACACAGACACTCGTAGACAATGTGACGCCACAGCTGCAGACACAGACACTCGTAGACAATGTGACGACACAGCTGCAGACACAGACACTCGTAGACAATGTGACGACACAGCTGCAGACACAGACACTCGTAGACAATGTGACGACACAGCTGCAGACACAGACACTCGTAGACAATGTGACGACACAGCTGCAGACACAGACACTCGTAGACAATGTGACGACCACAGCTGCAGACACAGACACTCGTAGACAATGTGACGACACAGCTGCAGACACAGACACTCGTAGACAATGTGACGACACAGCTGCAGACACAGACACTCGTAGACAATGTGACGACACAGCTGCAGACACAGACACTCGTAGACAATGTGACGACACAGCTGCAGACACAGACACTCGTAGACAATGTGACGACACAGCTGCAGACACAGACACTCGTAGACAATGTGACGACACAGCTGCAGACACAGACACTCGTAGACAATGTGACGCCACAGCTGCAGACACAGACACTTGTAGACAATGTGACGACACAGCTGCAGACACAGACACTCGTAGACAATGTGACGCCACAGTTGCAGACACAGACACTTGTAGACAATGTGACGACACAGCTGCAGACACAGAAACTTGTAGACAATGTGACGACACAGCTGCAGACACAGACACTTGTAGACAATGAGACGCCACAGCTGCAGACACAGACACTTGTAGACAATGTGACGACACAGCTGCAGACACAGACACTTGTAGACAATGTGACGCCACAGTTGCAGACACAGACACTTGTAGACAATGTGACGACACAGCTGCAGACACAGACACTCGTAGACAATGTGACGACACAGCTGCAGACACAGACACTCGTAGACAATGTGACGCCACAGCTGCAGACACAGACACTCGTAGACAATGTGACGCACAGCTGCAGACACAGACACTTGTAGACAATGTGACGCCACAGCTGCAGACACAGACACTTGTAGACAATGTGACGCACAGCTGCAGACACAGACACTTGTAGACAATGTGACGACACAGCTGCAGACACAGACACTTGTAGACAATGTGACGACACAGCTGCAGACACAGACACTCGTAGACAATGTGACGCCACAGCTGCAGACACAGACACTCGTAGACAATGTGACGCCACAGCTGCAGACACAGACACTCGTAGACAATGTGACGACACAGCTGCAGACACAGACACTCGTAGACAATGTGACGACACAGCTGCAGACACAGACACTTGTAGACAATGTGACGACAACAGCTGCAGACACAGACACTTGTAGACAATGTGACGACACAGGCTGCAGACACAGACACTTGTAGACATGTGACGCCACAGCTGCAGACACAGACACTTGTAGACAATGTGACGACACAGCTGCAGACACAGACACTTGTAGACAATGTGACGACACAGTTGCAGACACAGACACTCGTAGACAATGTGACGCCACAAGCTGCAGACACAGACACTTGTAGACAATGTGACGACACAGCTGCAGACACAGACACTCGTAGACAATGTGACGCCACAGCTGCAGACACAGACACTTGTAGACAATGTGACGACACAGGCTGCAGACACAGACACTCGTAGACAATGTGACGACACAGCTGCAGACACAGACACTTGTAGACAATGTGACGCCACAGCTGCAGACACAGACACTTGTAGACAATGTGACGACACAGCTGCAGACACAGACACTTGTAGACAATGTGACGACACAGCTGCAGACACAGACACTTGTAGACAATGTGACGACCACAGCTGCAGACACAGACACTTGTAGACAATGTGACGACACAGCTGCAGACACAGACACTTGTAGACAATGTGACGTCCACAGCTGCAGACACAGACACTCGTAGACAATGTGACGCACACAGCTGCAGACACAGACACTCGTAGACAATGTGACGACACAGCTGCAGACACAGACACTCGTAGACAATGTGACGACACAGCTGCAGACACAGACACTCGTAGACAATGTGACGACACAGTTGCAGACACAGACCACTTGTAGACAATGTGACGACACAGCTGCAGACACCAGACACTTGTAGACAATGTGACGACACAGCTGCAGACACAGACACTTCGTAGACAATGTGACGCCACAGCTGCAGACACAGACACTCGTAGACAATGTGACGACACAGCTGCAGACACAGACACTCTAGTAGACTAATGTGACGACACAGCTGCAGACACAGACACTCGTAGACAATGTGACGCCACAGCTTGCAGACACAGACACTTGTAGACAATGTGACGACACAGCTGCAGACACAGACACTTGTAGACAATGTGACGACACAGCTGCAGACACAGACACTTGTAGACAATGTGACGCACAGCTGCAGACACAGACACTGTAGACAATGTGACGACACAGCTGCAGACACAGACACTTGTAGACTAATGTGACGACACAGCTGCAGACACAGACACTTGTAGACAATGTGACGACACAGCTGCAGACACAGACACTTGTAGACAATGTGACGACACAGCTGCAGACACAGACACTTGTAGACAATGTGACGCCACAGCTGCAGACACAGACACTTGTAGACAATGTGACGCCACAGCTGCAGACACAGACACTCGTAGACAATGTGACGACACAGCTGCAGACACAGACACTCGTAGACAATGTGACGCCACAGCTGCAGACACAGACACTTGTAGACAATGTGACGACACAGCTGCAGACACAGACACTCGTAGACAATGTGACGCCACAGCTGCAGACACAGACACTTGTAGACAATATGACGACACAGCTGCAGACACAGACACTTGTAGACAATGTGACGACACAGCTGCAGACACAGACACTTGTAGACAATGTGACGCCACAGCTGCAGACACAGACACTTGTAGACAATGTGACGACACAGCTGCAGACACAGACACTGTAGACAATGTGACGCACAGTTGCAGACACAGACACTTGTAGACAATGTGACGACACAGCTGCAGACACAGACACTCGTAGACAATGTGACGACACAGCTGCAGACACAGACACTCGTAGACAATGTGACGCCACAGCTGCAGACACAGACACTCGTAGACAATGTGACGACACAGCTGCAGACACAGACACTCGTAGACAATGTTGACGACACAGCTTGCAGACACAGACACTCGTAGACAATGTGACGACACAGCTGCAGACACAGACACTCGTAGACAATGTGACGCCACAGCTGCAGACACAGACACTCGTAGACAATGTGACGACACAGCTGCAGACACAGACACTCTGTAGACAATGTGACGACACAGCTGCAGACACAGACACTTGTAGACAATGTGACGACACAGCTGCAGACACAGACACTCGTAGACAATGTGACGACACAGCTGCAGACACAGACACTCGTAGACAATGTGACGCCACAGCTGCAGACACAGACACTCGTAGACAATGTGACGACACAGCTGCAGACACAGACACTTGTAGACAATGTGACGACACAGCTTGCAGACACAGACACTCGTAGACAATGTGACGACACAGCTGCAGACACAGACACTCGTAGACAATGTGACGCCACAGTTGCAGACACAGACACTCGTAGACAATGTGACGACACAGCTGCAGACACAGACACTCGTAGACAATGTGACGACACAGCTGCAGACACAGACACTCGTAGACAATGTGACGACACAGCTGCAGACACAGACACTCGTAGACAATGTGACGACACAGCTGCAGACACAGACACTCGTAGACAATGTGACGACACAGCTGCAGACACAGACACTTGTAGACAATGTGACGACACAGCTGCAGACACAGACACTCGTAGACAATGTGACGACACAGCTGCAGACACAGACACTCGTAGACAATGTGACGACACAGCTGCAGACACAGACACTCGTAGACAATGTGACGACACAGCTGCAGACACAGACACTCGTAGACAATGTGACGCCACAGCTGCAGACACAGACACTCGTAGACAATGTGACGACACAGCTGCAGACACAGACACTCGTAGACAATGTGACGACACAGCTGCAGACACAGACACTCGTAGACAATGTGACGACACAGCTGCAGACACAGACACTCGTAGACAATGTGACGCCACAGTTGCAGACACAGACACTTGTAGACAATGTGACGACACAGCTGCAGACACAGACACTTGTAGACAATGTGACGACACAGCTGCAGACACAGACACTTGTAGACAATGTGACGCCACAGCTGCAGACACAGACACTCGTAGACAATGTGACGACACAGCTGCAGACACAGACACTCGTAGACAATGTGACGCCACAGCTGCAGACACAGACACTCGTAGACAATGTGACGACACAGCTGCAGACACAGACACTCGTAGACAATGTGACGACACAGCTGCAGACACAGACACTCGTAGACAATGTGACGACACAGCTGCAGACACAGACACTTGTAGACAATGTGACGACACAGCTGCAGACACAGACACTTGTAGACAATGTGACGACACAGCTGCAGACACAGACACTTGTAGACAATGTGACGTCACAGTTGCAGACACAGACACTTGTAGACAATGTGACGACACAGCTGCAGACACAGACACTCGTAGACAATGTGACGACACAGCTGCAGACACAGACACTCGTAGACAATGTGACGCCACAGCTGCAGACACAGACACTCGTAGACAATGTGACGACACAGCTGCAGACACAGACACTCGTAGACAATGTGACGCCACAGCTGCAGACACAGATCACTCGTAGACAATGTGACACCGCAGCTGCAGACACAGACACTTGTAGACAATGTGACAACACAGGTGCAGACACAGACACTTGTAGACAATGTGACGACACAGCTGCAGACACAGACACTTGTAGACAATGTGACGCCACAGCTGCAGACACAGACACTTGTAGACAATGTGACGCCACAGCTGCAGACACAGACACTCGTAGACAATGTGACGACACAGCTGCAGACACAGACACTCGTAGACAATGTGACGCCACAGCTGCAGACACAGACACTTGTAGACAATGTGACGACACAGCTGCAGACACAGACACTCGTAGACAATGTGACGCCACAGCTGCAGACACAGACACTCGTAGACAATGTGACGACACAGCTGCAGACACAGACACTTGTAGATAATGTGACGACACAGCTGCAGACACAGACACTTGTAGACAATGTGACGCCACAGCTGCAGACACAGACACTTGTAGACAATGTGACGACACAGCTGCAGACACAGACACTTGTAGACAATGTGACGACACAGCTGCAGACACAGACACTTGTAGACAATGTGACGACACAGGTGCAGACACAGACACTTGTAGACAATGTGACGACACAGCTGCAGACACAGACACTTGTAGACAATGTGACGCCACAGCTGCAGACACAGACACTTGTAGACAATGTGACGCCACAGCTGCAGACACAGACACTCGTAGACAATGTGACGACACAGCTGCAGACACAGACACTTCGTAGACAATGTGACGACACAGCTGCAGACACAGACACTCGTAGACAATGTACGCCACAGCTGCAGACACAGACACTTGTAGACAATAGTGACGAC
This sequence comes from Cepaea nemoralis, assembly GCA_014155875.1. Classification (NCBI taxonomy): domain Eukaryota; kingdom Metazoa; phylum Mollusca; class Gastropoda; order Stylommatophora; family Helicidae; genus Cepaea; species Cepaea nemoralis. Next base: position 21,332 of record JACEFZ010025095.1, read on the forward strand.
ACAGCTGCAGACACAGACACTTGTAGACAATGTGACGACACAGCTGCAGACACAGACACTTGTAGACAATGTGACGCCACAGCTGCAGACACAGACACTCGTAGACAATGTGACGACACAGCTGCAGACACAGACACTTGTAGACAATGTGACGACACAGCTGCAGACACAGACACTCGTAGACAATGTCACGCCACAGTTGCAGACACAGACACTTGGAGACAATATGACGACACAGCTGCAGACACAGACACTTGTAGATAATGTGACGACACAGCTGCAGACACAGACACTTGTAGACAATGTGACGCCACAGCTGCAGACACAGACACTTGGAGACAATATGACGACACAGCTGCAGACACAGACACTTGTAGATAATGTGACGACACAGCTGCAGACACAGACACTTGTAGACAATGTGACGCCACAGCTGCAGACACAGACACTTGTAGACAATGTGACGACACAGCTGTAGACACAGACACTTGTAGACAATGTGACGCCACAGCTGCAGACACAGACACTTGTAGACAATGTGACGCCACAGCTGCAGACACAGTTACTCGTAGACAATGTGACGACACAGCTGCAGACACAGACACTCGTAGACAATGTGACGCCACAGCTGCAGACACAGACACTTGTAGACAATGTGACGAAACAGCTGCAGACACAGACACTCGTAGACAATGTGACGCCACAGTTGCAGACACAGACACTTGTAGACAATATGACGACACAGCTGCAGACACAGACACTTGTAGATAATGTGACGACACAGCTGCAGACACAGACACTTGTAGACAATGTGACGCCACAGCTGCAGACACAGACACTTGTAGACAATGTGACGACACAGCTGCAGACACAGACACTTGTGGACAATGTGACGTCACAGTTGCAGACACAGACACTTGTAGACAATGTGACGACACAGCTGCAGACACATACACTCGCAGACAATGTGACGACACAGCTGCAGACACAGACACTCGTAGACAATGTGACGCCACAGCTGCAGACACAGACTCTCGTAGACAATGTGACGACACAGCTGCAGACACAGACACTTGTAGACAAGTTGACGACACAGTTGCAGACACAGACACTCGTAGACAATGTGACGACACAGCTGCAGACACAGACACTCGTAGACAATGTGACGCCACAGTTGCAGACACAGACACTCTTAGACAATGTGACGACACAGCTGCAGACACAGACACTCGTAGACAATGTGACGACACAGCTGCAGACACAGACACTCGTAGACAATGTGACGACACAGCTGCAGACACAGACACTCGTAGACAATGTGACGACACAGCTGCAGACACAGACACTCGTAGACAATGTGACGACACAGCTGCAGACACAGACACTTGTAGACACTGTGACGACACAGCTGCAGACACAGACACTCGTAGACAATGTGACGACACAGCTGCAGACACAGACACTCGTAGACACTGTGACGACACAGCTGCAGACACAGACACTCGTAGACAATGTGACGACACAGCTGCAGACACAGACACTCGTAGACAATGTGACGCCACAGCTGCAGACACAGACACTCGTAGACAATGTGACGCCACAGCTGCAGACACAGACACTTGTAGACAATGTGACGACACAGCTGCAGACACAGACACTCGTAGACAATGTGACGCCACAGTTGCAGACACAGACACTTGTAGACAATTTGACGACACAGCTGCAGACACAGACACTCGTAGACAATGTGACGACACAGCTGCAGACACAGACACTTGTAGACAATGAGACGCCACAGCTGCAGACACAGACACTCGTAGACAATGTGACGACACAGCTGCAGACACAGACACTTGTAGACAATGTGACGTCACAGTTGCAGACACAGCCACTTGTAGACAATGTGACGACACAGCTGCAGACACAGACCCTCGTAGACAATGTGCCGACACAGCTGCAGACACAGATACTCGTAGACAATGTGACGACACAGCTGCAGACACAGACACTTGTAGACAATGAGACGCCACAGCTGCAGACACAGACACTTGTAGACAATGTGACGACACAGCTGCAGACACAGACACTTGTAGACAATGTGACGTCACAGTTGCAGACACAGCCACTTGTAGACAATGTGACGACACAGCTGCAGACACAGACCCTCGTAGACAATGTGCCGACACAGCTGCAGACACAGATACTCGTAGACAATGTGACGCCACAGCTGCAGACACAGACACTCGTAGACAATGTGACGCCACAGCTGCAGACACAGACACTCGTAGACAATGTGACGCCACAGCTGCAGACACAGTCACTCGTAGATAATGTGACACCGCAGCTGCAGACACAGACACTTGTAGACAATGTGACAACACAGGTGCAGACACAGACACTTGTAGACAATGTGACGACACAGCTGCAGACACAGACACTTGTAGACAATGTGACGCCACAGCTGCAGACACAGACACTTTTAGACAATGTGACGCCACAGCTGCAGACACAGACACTCGTAGACAATGTGACGACACAGCTGCAGACACAGACACTCGTAGACAATGTGACGCCACAGCTGCAGACACAGACACTTGTAGACAATGTGACGACACAGCTGCAGACACAGACACTCGTAGACAATGTGACGCCACAGTTGCAGACACAGACACTTGTAGACAATATGACGACACAGCTGCAGACACAGACACTTGTAGATAATGTGACGACACAGCTGCAGACACAGACACTCGTAGACAATGTGACGCCACAGCTGCAGACACAGACACTTGTAGACAATGTGACGACACAGCTGCAGACACAGACACTTGTGGACAATGTGACGTCACAGTTGCAGACACAGACACTTGTAGACAATGTGACGACACAGCTGCAGACACAGACACTCGTAGACAATGTGACGACACAGCTGCAGACACAGACACTTGTAGACAATGTGACGACACAGCTGCAGACACATACACTCGTAGACAATGTGACGACACAGCTGCAGACACAGACACTCGTAGACAATAGTGACGCCACAGCTGCAGACACAGACACTCGTAGACAATGTGACGCCACAGCTGCAGACACAGACTCTCGTAGACAATGTGACGACACAGCTGCAGACACAGACACTCTGTAGACAATGTGACGACACAGTTGCAGACACAGACACTCGTAGACAATGTGACGACACAGCTGCAGACACAGACACTCGTAGACAATGTGACGCCACAGTTGAAGTCACAGACACTCTTAGACAATGTGACGACACAGCTGCAGACACAGACACTCGTAGACAATGTGACAACACAGCTGCAGACACAGACACTCGTAGACAATGTGACGACACAGCTGCAGACACAGACACTCGTAGACAATGTGACGACACAGCTGCAGACACAGACACTCGTAGACAATGTGACGACACAGCTGCAGACACAGACACTTGTAGACACTGTGACGACACAGCTGCAGACACAGACACTCGTAGACAATGTGACGACACAGCTGCAGACACAGACACTCGTAGACAATGTGACGACACAGCTGCAGACACAGACACTCGTAGACAATGTGACGACACAGCTGCAGACACAGACACTCGTAGACAATGTGACGACACAGCTGCAGACACAGACCCTCGTAGACAATGTGACGACGCAGCTGCAGACACAGACACTCGTAGACAATTTGACGACACAGCTGCAGACACAGACACTCGTAGACAATGTGACGACGCAGCTGCAGACACAGACACTCGTAGACAATGTGACAACACAGCTGCAGACACAGACACTCGTAGACAATGTGACGCCACAGCTGCAGACACAGACACTCGTAGACAATGTGACGCCACAGCTGCAGACACAGACACTCGTAGACAATGTGACGCCACAGCTGCAGACACAGACACTCGTAGACAATGTGACGACACAGCTTCAGACACAGACACTTGTAGACAATGTGACGCCACAGCTGCAGACACAGACACTCGTAGACAATGTGACGCCACAGCTGCAGACACAGACACTCGTAGACAATGTGACGCAACAGCTGCAGACACAGACACTCGTAGACAATGTGACGCCACAGCTGCAGACACAGACACTCGTAGATAATGTGACGACGCAGCTGCAGACACAGACACTCGTAGACAATTTTACGCCACAGGTGCAGACACAGACACTCGTAGACAATGTGACGGCACAGCTGCAGACACAGACACTCGTAGACAATGTGACGACACAGCTGCAGACACAGACACTCGTAGACAATTTGACGCCACAGCTGCAGACACAAACACTCGTAGACAATGTGACGACACAGCTGCAGACACAGACACTCGTAGACAATGTGACGCCACAGCTGCAGACACAGACACTTGCAGACAATGTGACGATACAGCTGCAGACACAGACACTCGTAGACAATGTGACGCCACAGTTGCAGACACAGACACTTGTAGATAATGTGATGACACAGCTGCAGACACAGACACTTGTAGACAATGTGACGACACAGTTGCAGACACAGACACTCGTAGACAATGTGACGACACAGCTGCAGACACAGACACTCGTAGACAATGTGACGCCACAGTTGCAGACACAGACACTCGTAGACAATGTGACGACACAGCTGCAGACACAGACACTCGTAGACAATGTGACAACACAGCTGCAGACACAGGCACTCGTAGACAATGTGAAGACATAGCTGCAGACACAGTCACTCGTAGACAATGTGACGCCACAGCTGCAGACACAGACACTCGAAGACAATGTGACGACACAGCTGCAGACACAGACACTTGTAGACAATGTGACGACACAGCTGCAGACACAGACACTCGTAGACAATGTGACGACACAGCTGCAGACACAGACACTCATAGAAAATGTGCCGACACAGCTGCAGACACAGACACTCGAAGACAATGTGACGACACAGCTGCAGACACAGACACTTGTAGACAATGTGTCGACACAGCTGCTGACACAGACACTCGTAGACAATGTGACGACACAGCTGCAGACACAGACACTCGTAGAAAATGTGCCGACACAGCTGCAGACACAGACACTCGTAGACAATGTGACGACACAGCTTCAGACTACAGACACTCGTAGACAATGTGACGACACAGCTGCAGACACAGACACTCGTAGACAATGTGACGCCACAGTTGCAGACACAGACACTCGTAGACAATGTGACGACACAGCTGCAGACACAGACACTCGTAGACAATGTGACAACACAGCTGCAGACACAGACACTCGTAGACAATGTGACGACACAGCTGCAGACACAGACACGTGTAGTCAATGTCACTTCACAGTTGCAGACACAGACACTTGTAGACAATGTGACGACACAGCTGCAGACACAGACACTCGTAGACAATGTGACGACACAGCTGCAGACACAGACACTCGTAGACAATGTGACGTAAAAAGCTGCAGACACAGACACTCGTAGACAATGTGAAGCCACAGCTGCAGACACAGACTCTCGTAGACAATGTGACGACACAGCTGCAGACACAGACACTTGTAGACAATGTGACGACACAGTTGCAGACACAGACACTCGTAGACAATGTGACGACACAGCTGCAGACACAGACACTCGTAGACAATGTGACGCCACAGTTGCAGACACAGACACTCGTAGACAATGTGACGACACAGCTGCAGACACAGACACTCGTAGACAATGTGACAACACAGCTGCAGACACAGGCACTCGTAGACAATGTGACGACACAGCTGCAGACACAGTCACTCGTAGACAATGTGACGCCACAGCTGCAGACACAGACACTCGAAGACAATGTGACGACACAGCTGCAGACACAGACACTTGTAGACAATGTGACGACACAGCTGCAGACACAGACACTCGTAGACAATGTGATGACACAGCTGCTGACACAGACACTCGTAGACAATGTGACGACACAGCTGCAGACACAGAAACTCGTAGAAAATGTGCCGACACAGCTGCAGACACAGACACTCGTAGACAATGTGACGACACAGCTTCAGACTCAGACACTCGTAGACAATGTGACGACACAACTGCAGACACAGACACTCGTAGACAATGTGACGCCACGGTTGCAGACACAGACACTCGTAGACAATGTGACGACACAGCTGCAGACACAGACACTCGTAGACAATGTGACGGCACAGCTGCAGACACAGACACTTGTAGACAATGTGACGACATACCTGCAGACACAGACACTTGTAGACAATGTGACAACACAGGTGCAGACACAGACACTTGTAGACAATGTGACGACACAGCTGCAGACACAGACACTTGTAGACAATGTGACGACACAGCTGCAGACACAGACACTCGTAGACAATTTGACGCCACAGCTGCAGACAAAGACACTCGTAGACAATGTGACGACACAGCTGCAGACACAGACACTCGTAGACAATGTGACGCCACAGCTGCAGACACAGACACTTGCAGACAATGTGACGACACAGCTGCAGACACAGACACTCGTAGACAATGTGACGCCACAGTTGCAGACACAGACACTTGTAGATAATGTGACGACTCAGCTGCAGACACAGACACTTGTAGACAATGTGACGCCACAGCTGCAGACACAGACACTTGTAGACAATGTGACGACACAGCTGCAGACACAGACACTTGTAGACAATGTGACGTCACAGTTGCAGACACAGACACTTGTAGACAATGTGACGACACAGCTGAAGACACAGACACTCGTAGACAATGTGACGACACAGCTGCAGACACAGACACTCGTAGACAATGTGACGCCACAGCTGCAGACACAGACACTCGTAGACAATGTGACGCCACAGCTGCAGACACAGACTCTCGTAGACAATGTGACGACACAGCTGCAGACACAGACACTTGTAGACAATGTGACGACACAGTTGCAGACACAGACACTCGTAGACAATGTGACGACACAGCTGCAGACACAGACACTCGTAGACAATGTGACGCCACAGTTGCAGACACAGACACTCGTAGACAATGTGACGACACAGCTGCAGACACAGACACTCGTAGACAATGTGACAACACAGCTGCAGACACAGGCACTCGTAGACAATGTGACGACACAGCTGCAGACACAGTCACTCGTAGAGAATGTGACGCCACAGCTGCAGACACAGACACTCGAAGACAATGTGACGACACAGCTGCAGACACAGACACTTGTAGACAATGTGACGACACAGCTGCAGACACAGACACTCGTAGACAATGTGACGACACAGCTGCTGACACAGACACTCGTAGACAATGTGACGACACAGCTGCAGACACAGACACTCGTAGAAAATGTGCCGACACAGCTGCAGACACAGACACTTGTAGACAATGTGACGACACAGCTTCAGACTCAGACACTCGTAGACAATGTGACGACACAGCTGAAGACACAGACACTCGTAGACAATGTGACGCCACAGCTGCAGACACAGACACTTGTAGACAATGTGACGACACAGCTGCAGGCGCAGACACGTGTAGACAATTTGACGACACAGCTGGAGACACAGACACTTGTAGACAATGTGACGCCACAGCTGCATACACAGACACTTGTAGACAATGTGACGCCACAGCTGCAGACACAGACACTCGTAGACAATGTGACGACACAGCTGCAGACACAGACACTCGTAGACAATGTGACGACACAGCTGCAGACACAGACACTCGTAGTCAATGTGACGACACAGCTGCAGACACCGACACTCGTAGACAATGTGACGACACGGCTGCAGACACAGATACTTGTAGACAATGGGACGACACAGCTGCAGACACAGACACTTGTAGACAATGTGACGTCACAGCTGCAGACACAGACACTTGTAGACAATGTGACGCCACAGCTGCAGACACAGACACTCGTAGACAATGTGACGACACAGCTGCAGACACAGACACTCGTAGACAATGTGACGACACAGCTGCAGACACAGACACTCGTAGTCAATGTGACGACACAGCTGCAGACACCGACACTCGTAGACAATGTGACGCCACAGTTGCAGACACAGACACTCGTAGACAATGTGACGCCACAGCTGCAGACACAGACACTCGTAGACAATGTGACGCCACAGTTGCAGACACATACACTCGTAGACAATGTGACGCCACAGTTGTAGACACAGACACTCGTAGACAATGTGACGATACAGCTGCAGACACAGACACTCATAGACAATGTGACGACACAGCTGCAGACACAGACACTTGTAGACAATGTGACGACACAGCTGCAGACACAGACACTCGTAGACAATGTGACGACACAGCTGCAGACACAGACACTCGTAGACAATGTGACAACACAGCTGCAGACACAGACACTCGTAGACAATGTGACGACACAGCTGCAGACACAGACACTTGTAGACAATGTGACGCCACATCTGCAGACACGGACACTCGTAGAAAATGTGACGACACAGCTGCAGACACACACACTTGTAGACAATGTGACGACACAGCTGCAGACACAGACATTCGTAGACAATGTGACGACACAGCTGCAGACTCAGACACTCGTAGACAATGTCACGACACAGCTTCAGACTCAGACATTCGTAGACAATGTGACGCCACAGCTGCAGACACAGACACTCGTAGACAATGTGACGCCACAGCTGCAGACACAGACACTCGTAGACAATGTGACGACACAGCTGCAGACACAGACACTTGTAGACAATGTGACGACACAGCTGCAGACACAGACACTCGTAGACAATGTGACGACGCAGCTGCAGACACAGACACTCGTAGACAATGTGACGACACAGCTGCAGACACAGACACTCGTAGACAATGTGACGCCACAGCTGCAGACACAGACACTCGTAGACAATGTGACGCCACAGCTGCAGACACAGACACTCGTAGACAATGTGACGCCACAGTTGCAGACACAGACACTCGTAGACAATGTGACGCCACAGCTGCAGACACAGACACTTGTAGACAATGTGACGACACAGCTGCAGACACAGACACTCGTAGACAATGTGACGCCACAGCTGCAGACACAGACACTCGTAGACAATGTGACGACACAGCTGCAGACACAGACACTCGTAGACAATGTGACGACACAGCTGCAGACACAGATACTCGTAGACAATGTGACGACACAGCTTCAGACACAGACACTTGTAGACAATGTGACGCCACAGCTGCAGACACAGACACTCGTAGACAATGTGACGCCACAGCTGCAGACACACACACTCGTAGACAATGTGACGCAACAGCTGCAGACACAGACACTCGTAGACAATGTGACGACGCAGCTGCAGACACAGACACTCGTAGACAATGTGACGCCACAGGTGCAGACACAGACACTCGTAGACAATGTGACGGCACAGCTGCAGACACAGACACTCGTAGACAATGTGACGACACAGCTGCAGACACAGACACTTGTAGACAATGTGACAACACAGGTGCAGACACAGACACTTGTAGACAATGTGACGACACAGCTGCAGACACAGACACTTGTAGACAATGTGACGACACAGCTGCAGACACAGACACTCGTAGACAATTTGACGCCACAGCTGCAGACAAAGACACTCGTAGACAATGTGACGACACAGCTGCAGACACAGACACTCGTAGACAATGTGACGCCACAGCTGCAGACACAGACACTTGCAGACAATGTGACGACACAGCTGCAGACACAGACACTCGTAGACAATGTGACGCCACAGTTGCAGACACAGACACTTGTAGATAATGTGACGACACAGCTGCAGACACAGACACTTGTAGACAATGTGACGCCACAGCTGCAGACACAGACACTTGTAGACAATGTGACGACACAGCTGCAGACACAGACACTTGTAGACAATGTGACGTCACAGTTGCAGACACAGACACTTGTAGACAATGTGACGACACAGCTGCAGACACAGACACTCGTAGACAATGTGACGACACAGCTGCAGACACAGACACTCGTAGACAATGTGACGCCACAGCTGCAGACACAGACACTCGTAGACAATGTGACGCCACAGCTGCAGACACAGACTCTCGTAGACAATGTGACGACACAGCTGCAGACACAGACACTTGTAGACAATGTGACGACACATTTGCAGACACAGACACTCGTAGACAATGTGACGCCACAGCTGCAGATACAGACACTCGTAGACAATGTGGCGACACGGCTGCAGACACAGACACTTGTAGACAATGTGACGCCACAGCTGCAGACACCGACACTTGTAGACAATGTGATGACACAGCTGCAGGCGCAGACACTTGTAGACAATGTGACGACACAGCTGCAGACACAGACACTTGTAGACAATGTGAAGACACAGCTGCAGACACAGACACTCGTAGACAATGTTAAGCCACAGCTGCAGACACAGACACGTAGACAATGTGACGACACAGAGTCACCTGGGGTCTGTGCATCCTGTCTATGGCTAAATCAAATCAAATCAAATCAACTTTATTAGGGTCACAAATTGGGCGCGCAGGCCCGTCTTACATTCGGCCCTTCCAATCACTCGTCTTTCGTTCATCAAGAGCATTATGCATTTACATAGGAAGAAAAATAAACATTGTGAAATGAATGTTGTAAACATAAACAAGGCTAATTACAATGTTATGAAGCCCATCTCCCACCTACCCATACATCACCCCACCCACACACACACCCCCACCTATCCATACATCACCCCACCCACACACACACCCCCACCTATCCATACATCACCCCACCCACACACACACCCCCACCTATCAATACATCACCCCACCCACACACACACCCCCACCTATCCATACATCACCCCACCCACACAACACCCCCACCTATCCATTACATCACCCCACCCACACACACCCCCCACCTATCCATACATCACCCCACCCACACACACCCCCACCTATCCATACATCACCCCACCCACACACACACCCCCACCTATCCATACATCACCCCACCCACACACACACCCCCACCTATCCATACATCACCCCACCCACACACACCCCCACCTATCCATACATCACCCCACCCACACACACCCCCACCTATCCATACATCACCCCACCCACACACACACCCCCATCTATCCTTACATCACCCCACCCACACACACACCCCCACCTATCCTTACATCACCCCACCCACACACACACCCCCACCTATCCATACATCACCCCACCCACACAACACCCCCACATATCCTTACATCACCCCACCCACACACACCCCCACCTATCCTTACATCACCCCACCCACACACACCCACCTACCCACACACGCGCGCACCAAGGGACACATACACACCCCCACCTACCGACACACACGCACACCAACGGACACATACATACCCCCACCTATCCTTACATCACCCCACCCACACAACACCCCCACCTATCCTTACATCACCCCACCCACACACACACCCCCACCTATCCTTACATCACCCCACCCACACACACACCCCACCTACCCACACATGCGCGCACCAAGGGACACATACACACCCCCACCTACCGACACACACGCACACCAAGGGACACATACATACCCCACCAACCGACCCATCCCCCTCCCGCACATCCCCCACCCACACACACTGCCCTCACCTGATCCCCCAACCAAAACACACTCGCCACCCACAAACATTCCCCCACCAACCCACACATCCCACGCCCATCCACATCCTACCCCACACATCCTCTCCCCACCCACACCTCAAACCAACCATCCCCCAGCCACATCTCCATCGACAACATAGTCCTCCAGGTTAGTATGGTATACTAACTACTAACTATACTATAAATATGGTATATATATATATATATATATATATATATTATATATATATATATATATATATATATATATATATATATATAGATATATATATATATATATATTATATATATATATATATATATATACGGTATCCTCCAGGTTAGGTATACAATGCTCCTCCACATTCTGTGTTCACTCTCCACTAGATAGCAAATCAGCTTCTCTGTAATGCTCCTCCCAGTTCTAGTTTAATCAGTAACAACAACGAGGCTCCTTAAATGAAAAAAAAACAGTCGCGTACCCCTCAGTATAGGTCAAGTGCCTGAGGGCTGGTTTTGTATGTGTCTGTTTGTGTGTCTCAGGGGCAGATTAGAAACAAGACATAGTTCCTATTTGCTAGGCTTTCATCCTTTACTACTTTAAACAGTGTGTAAGGACTACGCTCGAGTTTAAGCGAGCGAACAAAAAGAAGAAAGAAGATCTAAAACGACAATTCAATATATAGCTTGGTGATACATTTTATGTCATGATTTTACAAGGTGTAACAATGTTACCAATGAGAAAAAGGTTTAAAAAGTGAAGAAAATTTGTCAATCGGGTTATAACAGGTACACAGATGTTGGTGTGGAAAGAAAAAACTTTACAAAATGTACACGTTTGCAAACTTGGTGGGACTCAGAGGTGTTAATTACCTGCTCCTATTTTCTTAGTAAGAACATTATGGGGAGGTTCTGGGGCAGCCAGGATGGTTCACTAGATAGAACATTAGGGGGGGGGGGGGGGGGGGGTTCTGTGGCAGCCAGGATGGTTCACTAGATAGAACATTATGGGGAGGTTCTGGGGCAGCCAGGATGGTTCACTAGATAGTTAAGAAGAGACCAACAATAATACAGAGTACTCACACATCAAGCCTTAGATATAGAACAATTGATTGTTTCCCAGGAGTGGTGAAGTATAACCCAAAGAATATAGGAGATAGTACGTAAGAATAAGGCAATCAGGCAAGGTGGCTGAGGCATTCAGGAAGTCTAGCTTTAGGATGTCTCAATTATCCCCTTTGAATTCTTGTTTTCCCAAATTCAGTTTTCCCAACTCATGGTTTATAAGTTATTCTTCACACCAGTAATGTCACGCTGTTTGGCATGCCATTAGATGATGGTTAAGTAAAATTATATTTTTATATAAATCGCCTGGTAATATTGCCTGCATGTGAGAATCATGTTCGATACATTTCTTCTACCTCTCTATTCAGACAATCGCCACACACTATCAATTATTGAATCTATTTCAACAACTGTCATAATATCAATTATTGAATCTATGGCAACAACTCTCACACTATCAATTATTCAATCTATGGCAACAACTGTCACACTATCAATTATTGAATCTATGGCAACAACTGTCACACTATCAATTATTGAATGTATGGCAACAACTGTCACACTATCAATTATTGAATGTATGGCAACAACTGTCACACTATCAATTATTGAATCTATGGCAACAACTATCACACTATCAATTATTCAATCTATGGCAACAACTGTCACACTATCAATTATTCATTCTATGGCAACAACTGTCACACTATCAATTATTGAATCTATGGCAATTACTTTCACACTATCAATTATTGAATCTATGGCAGCAACTGTCACACTATCAATTATTGAATCTATGGCAACAACTGTCACACTATCAATTATTCAATCTATGGCAACTACTGTCACACTATCAATTATTGAATCTATGGCAACTACTTTCACACTATCAATTATTGAATCTATGGCAACTACTTTCACACTATCAATTATTGAATCTATGGCAACTACTTTCACACTATCAATTATTGAATCTATGGCAACAACTGTCACACTATCAATTATTGAATGTATGGCAAAAACTGTCACACTATTAATTATTGAATCTATAGTAACAACTGTCACACTATCAATTATTGAATCTATGACAACAACTGTCACACTATCAATTATTCAATCTATGGCAACTACTGTCACACTATCAATTATTCAATCTATGGCAACAACTGTCACACTATCATTTATTCAATCTATGGCAACAACTGTCACACTATCAATTATTCAATCTATGGCAACAACTGTCACACTATCATTTATTCAATCTATGGCAAAAACTGTCACACTATCAATTATTCAATTTATGGCAACTACTGTCACACTATCAATTATTGAATCTATGGCAACTACTGTCACACTATCAATTATTCAATCTATGGCAACTACTGTCACACTAACAATTATTCAATCTATGTCAACAACTGTCACACTATCAATTATTCAATCTATGGCAACAACTGTCACACTATCAATTATTCAATCTATGGCAACAACTGTCACACTATCAATTATTGAATCTATGGCAACAACTGTCACACTATCAATTATTCAATCTATGGCAACTACTGTCACACTATCAATTATTCAATCTATGGCAACAACTGTCACACTATCATTTATTCAATCTATGGCAACAACTGTCACACTATCAATTATTGAATCTATGACAACAATTGTGGGAATATCCAAAACAATATATTCCATCAGTGAATTTAAACACATAAGTCACAAACAACACGTTGCATGATTTATTCCCTGGCATATTTAGCTGCATCTTGTCACAGTAAACGAACAGTAAGTTGACTAAGTTCAGAGATCATGTCGATTATGTCATAACGAAAGCTCGAAAAGGTTTGTCAGCAATGAGAGTCATGGCGACTGCCAATATCGAGCAAACACTGCTAATACTTCTGTTCTAAGGACTGGTGCTTTCACGCTTCGAGTATGCCCTGGCCATCCTCACTGTCAGCCCTACACAGATTGGAAGACTTGAAAAGGTACAAAACGAAGCCATGCGCATCATTTTGGGCTGCATGAGAGACACCAGCTGTGTAGCAATGAGATACCTCCTTGACTTCCCGACAATGGAACACAGGATCAAGATCTGGAGAGCTCGTGCATACTTAAAAATAAGTGCAGATGAGCAGCACCCTCTGCATGACGCTATATTCAGAGAAAAGGGTGACAGGCTAAAGAGGGGCAAATCATGGATGGGTCGGGCAGTCTTACCAGTATCAACCACGGCAAGGAATGGGTGCCGGTGCCTCCGTCTTTTAAGTGCACTTTTTACTGCATTATCACACTCGACAGACGGTGCAGAGAGCAGAACCCTGCCGCTGTCAATGCAGAGGTTAACGCGCTCATCTATGAACGCTCAGATAGCCCCGAAGTGCTCATCTATACAGATGGATCTGTTGTAAAGCAGCAGAGAAGTGCGTGGGAATTTACGGCCCGTTCAGCGGGCAGAACCGTTCAAGAATCCAGTGGTGCCCACTCTATGACCACGAGCAGCATGACGATGCAGAAAGAGCACGGGGAAGACAAAGAGAGGAATACCCGGATGATTTGGTCGCCTATTATAATCGGGACAAGAACACTGACCTGATACAAGACTGATGATTGTGTGAGATCACGAACCATGACCTTCCACGCTTATCGGCATTGCACCTGATGATGATGATTATGATAATGATGATGATGAAACAACACTGCGAAAATGCGTTACTGGTTGTTTTTTATTTCTTCAAGATTATTACTAAAGCTGATATATTAACCAACATTCTGCTGTGTTTCGTATTGTAGCATCACCCAATGAGGCCCTGTTTTACACCTAAGCGTTATCTCCCGAATTAGACCAGTCTGTCGGAAGAGTGCCCATTGTTGGATCATCTCTTGCATGATTGTTGTTGTTGTGATTGATTATTGGAGTCTTGTCTTGCATGATTGTTGTTATTGTTGTTGTGATTGATTATTGAAGTTTTGTCTTGCATCATTGTTGATATCATTGTTGTGATTGATTATTGGAGTCATATCTTGCATGATTGTTGTTATTGTTGACGTGATTGATTATTGGAGTCATCTCTTGCATGCTTGTTGTTATTGTTGTTGTGATTGATTATTGGAGTCTCGACTTGCATGATTGTTGTTATTATTGTCAATGTTATTGATTGTTGTAGTCGTGACTTGCATGATTATTGTTATTATTGTCAGTATTATTTATTGTTGGGTCATCTCTTGCATGATTGTTGTTATTGCTTTTGTTGATTGTTGTAGACTTGACCAGCATGTTAATGTTATTGTTTGTTGGATCATCTCTTGGATGATTGTTGTTATTGTTGTTGTTGTTGTTGTTGTTGATTGTTGTCGTCTTGACTTGCATGATTGTTGCTATTGTTGTTGTTGTTGACTGTTGTAGTCTTGACTTGCATGATTGTTGTTGTAGATTGTTGTAGTCTCGACTTGCATGATTGTTGTTATTATTGTCAATGTTATTGATTGTTCGGTGATCTCTTGCATTATTGTTGTTGTTGTTGATTGTTGGAGTCTGGACTTGCATGATTATTATTTTTTGTTGATTACTGGAGTATTGTCTTGCATGATTATTGTTATTGATTGTTGGGCCATCTCTTGCAAAATTGTTGTTGTTGTTGATTGTTTTAGTCTTGTCTTGCATGATTGTTGTTATCAATTGTTGGGCCATATCTTTCATGATTGTTGTTGTTGTTGTTGATTGTTGTAATCTTGACTTGTATGATTGTTGTTGTTGATTGTTTTAGTATTGACTTGTATGATTGTTGTTATTGATTGATCAACTCTTGCATAATTGTTGTTATTGTAGCTGTTATTGTTATTGATTGTTGTAGTCTAGAATTGTATGATTGTTGTTGTTAATGTTATTGATTGTTGGATCATCTCCTGCATGGTTGTTGTTGATGTTGTTGTTGTTGTTGTTGTTGTTGTTTATTGTTGTAGTCTTGACTTGCATGATTGTTGTTGTTGATTGTTGCAGTCTTGACCTGCATGATTGTTGTTGTTGTCATCAATGTTATTGATTGTTGGATTATCTCTTGCATGATTGTTGTTATTGTTGTTGCAATTGATTATTGGAGTCTTGCCTGGCATGATTGTTGTTATTGATGTTTGATTAATTATTGGAGTCTCGACTTGGATGATTGTTGATTATTATAGTCAATGTTATTGATTGTTGGGTCATCTCTTGTATGATTGTTGTAATTTTTTGTTGTTGATTGTTGTAGTCTTGACTTGCATGATTGTTGTTATTGTTGTTGTTGTTGTTGATTTTTGTAGTCTTGACTTGCATGTTTGTTGTTATTGTTGTGTTGTTGTTGATTGTTGGACCATCTCTTTCATGATTGTTGTTATTTATTGTTGGGCCATCTCTTTCATGATTGTTGTTATTTATTGTTGGGCCATCTCTTTCATGATTGTTGTTATTTATTGTTGGGCCATCTCTTTCATGATTGTTGTTATTTATTGTGGGGCCATCTCTTTCATGATTGTTGTTATTTATTGTTGGGCCATCTCTTTCATGATTGTTGTTATTTATTGTTGGGCCATCTCTTTCATGATTGTTGTTGTTGTTGTTGATTGTTTTAGTCTTGACTTGTATGGTTGTTGTTATTGATTGATCATCTCTTGCATAATTGTTGTTATTGTTGCTGTTATTGTTGTGTTATTGTAGTCGATTGTTGTAGTATTGACTTGCATGATTGTTGTTATTGTTGTTGTTGATTGTTGTAGTATTGACTTGCATGATTGTTGTTATTGTTGTTGTTGATTGTTGTAGTCTTGACTTGCATGATTGTTGTTCATTGTTGTAGTATTGACTTGCATGATTGTTGTTATTGTTGTTGTTGATTGTTGTAGTATTGACTTGCATGATTGTTGTTATTGTTGTTATTGTTGATCGTTGGATCATCTCTTGCATAATTGTTGTTGTTCTTGTTGATTGTTGCACTTCCTACCATAACAGAAGTTAAGTGTGCTATAAATGAACTTGCATCTGGCAAGGCTCCAGGTAAGGATGGGATTCCAATAGAGGTTATCAGGAATGGGCAAGACACACTCACTATACAGATCCACCAGCTAATAGAGCTATGCTGGCGTGAAGGACAAGTCCCACAGGATTTCAAAGATTCAAGCATCATAACACTGTACAAGAACAAGGGCGATCGGAGCGACTGCAACAGCTACAGGGGTATCTCACTTCTATATATTGTTGGAAAAGTGTTTGTCAGAATTGTTCTGCGCAGATTTCAAGTCCTAGGAGATCAAGTCTACCCTGAATCACAATGCGGCTTCCGACAGAACCGGTCTACCAATGATATGATATTCTCATTGCGACAAATGCAAGAAAAATGCCAGGAGCAAAATCAACCACTGTTTATTGCCTTCATCGACCTCACAAAGTCATTTGATTTGGTCAGTCGTGAGGGTCTGTTCAAGGCACTAAAGAAGATTGGCTGCCCACCAACTCTTCTGTCCATTGTGGAATCGTTCCACACAGGCATGAAGGGTATAACCAAGTTTGATGGTGCAACTTCAGAAGAGTTTGAAATCAAGAGTGGAGTTAAGCAAGGTTTTGTACTAGCTCCCACCCTCTTTGGAATATACTTTTCACTTCTACTGAAATATGCCTTTCGTGATCAGGATGACGGTGTATACATTCACTCACGCTCAGATGGTGGCCTCTATAATGCTCAGAGATTGAAGGCCAAGACCAAAATTAGGAGGGTACTAATCAGAGAGTTGCTTTCTTGCGGATGATGCTGCGATTACGACCCTCCTTCACGCGCTGGTCAGGTTCACACCTGACGGCCTGAAACACTCTTTCATGTGCTGGTCAGGTTCACCCTGACTTCCTGAAACACTCCTTCATGCGCTGGTCAGGTTCACACCTGACGGCCTGAAACACTCCTTTATGTGCTGGTCAGGTTCACACCTGACGGCCTGAAACACTCCTTCATGTGCTGGTCAGGAGACAAGTGTCACCACAACAACAATAACAACAATCATACAAGAGATGATCCAACAATCAGTAACATTGACAACAACAACAATCATGCAAGTCAAGATTACAACAATCAATAACAATAATCATGCAAGTCAAGACTACAATAATTTACAACAACAACAACAATAATCATGCAAGTCAAGACTACAATAATTTACAACAACAACAACAATAATCATGCAAGTCAAGACTACAATAATTTACAACAACAACAACAATAATCATGCAAGTCAAGACAACAACAACAACAACAACAACAACAACAACAACAACAACAACAATCATGCAAGTCAAGACTACAATAAATCAACAACAACAACAACAACAACAATTATGCAAGAGATGACACAACAATCAATAACATTGACAATAATAACAACAATCATGCAAGTCAAGACTACAACAATCAACAAAACAACAATAACAACAATCATGAAAGAGATGATCCAACAATCAATAACAAAAATCATGTTAGTCAATACTATAATAATCAACAACAACAACAACAACAACAACAACAACAACAACAATCATGCAAATCAAGACTAAAAAATCATCAACAACAACAACAACAATAACAACAATCATGCAAGTCAAGACTACAAAAATCAACAACAACAATAACAACAACAATCATGCAAGAGATGATCCAACAATCAGTAACACTGACAACAACAACAATCATGCAAATCACGACTGCAACAATCAACAACAACAATCATGCAAGTCAAGACTACAACAATCAACAACAAAAACAACAACAAAAACAACAACAACAACAACAACAATCATGCAAGAGATGATCCAACAATCAATAACAACAATCATGCAAGTCAAAACAACAACAACATGGGCACCTTTTCGTCTTCACAGACAATAGTTTGGTGCATTGTGTTTCGAAAAGGCTTAATAACTACAACCCATGGCGATGGCGAGTGTGGCTGATAAGGCCAATTTGTGCTGTAAATGTTTGTCCACAGTGGATGCATGTGAACACATGGCCATTTCCACCATCATGCACCATCTTACGTCTCTCACGCTCGGTGTGTGCTTTATCTACAATCATTTTCTCCTTTGTCTTTATTCCATTTCTGATAGTTGCCCTCCATGCAACACGTTCAGCTGCGACTTGCTCCCAATGTGCATTATCAATGCCTGTATCAATCATGTCCCGCTTACAAACATCTTTGTATTGTAGTATAGGCCGACCCTGAGATCCCCTACCCATCTGTAATTCACCAACAAAGATGTCTTTTGGTATTCTACCCTTCCAAAAAAAGGTGTAATTGTTTTCTCTGAGTGACCCTTCCTCAGCGAGGCGAGTCTCCTGCAGGCCAGCAATATCAATGTTAAGACGATTGAGTTCAGCATCAATCACAGCCGTTTTACTCACATCGTCAATATTTGTCAAGTCAGTGGAAAATCCTGGACACATGGTTCTTACGTTCCAGGTTGCAAGCCGTAGCTTGAGGTTTCTATTATTCTTTTTATTAGTACCTAGTGCATTGGTTTTACAGCCTGCAAATCAGATTTTGTCCTAGCCCCAAGCACCCATTGAAGCAGGCAGGCTGTTGCGGATCAGCACCCAATTGGCCGGGGCTGCCCAGCTTGAGGCGGGCGGTAGCTGATCAGTGACACCTGTAGGTGTCTCCCACCGTCAGAGGCAACGCGTGGCGCCTCATGTCTACGCCAACTGACTAGGACTTATAACCCGTAACAGTTGCCTCTCGCTTTGATTCCGAGACCGGTTAAGACCAGGGATGGAGTTATTGCCTCTCCATAGCACAATGCCTGGGCTAAAATAAAGAAACCATGTGTTGCCCATGCAGCATGATCCCTCTCTCGGCCTGCCTAGTTCACTCCAGTGGAAAGGTAACACCCCTAGTCAGACCTGGCCTTCTCGCCCACGTGCGTCCCGTGTATCACGATGACAACTGGGCGGCAATTGCGTCGTGTCTGCTCGGTGACACCGGTGACACCTTGCTGTCGGTGACGTTGGCTGTCGTAAGTTGTCGTTCACCTCCAGGCCGTGGAGATCCTGACACATGATGTCCTATTTCTCGTGGGAAGACGGAAAATTGTATTGGTGAGCAGGAAATCGTGTTTGGCACAGGTCTGAAGGAGGAGGAGTCCATTGCTGTTACAATGTCTGACTCCGTACTTTCCAATGATGCCACTCCAAGCCGCGGTGTCCTTGTCTACTCTGGCATTGAAGTCCCCAAGGAGTATAAGTTTGTCTCCTTTGGTAACAGATGTTAATACGTTTTGCAGGTCTTCATAGAACTTGTTTTTGACGTCATCGCCATTTATCATGGTTGGTGGCGTAGACACTCACGAGGGTTGCATGCTTCTTTCCTTTCAACAGGGGTAACTTAATAGTCATAAGGCTATCATTTAGTGCCTTCGGAAATTCAGCTAGTTTGCCAACCAGGGCCGACTTAATGGCAAATCCCACACCGGATTGGCGTCTTTCCTCGCTTCTCCTTCCACTTAAGAAGAATGTGTAGCCGGCATTTACTTCACAGATTTGGCCTTCTTCTGCAAGTCGTGTCTCGCTCAAGGCTGCAATGTCGATGTTGTATCTACCCAGCTCTCTCCCAATCAGTGCTGTTCGTCTCTCGGGGCCCGACGCGCCGTCTCTAACAAGTAGGCTGCGTACATTCCAAGTTCCGATTGTCAAGGGAATATGGTTAGCTCTTTTAGCTTTACCTGTTTTTACTTTGTATGTGGACCACAGTATAGGGTGCCCACCAACCGCGGCCAGCTGGTTAGATAATGATGGAGCAGACAACGTGTAGGGCACCTTTTCTAGCCCGTTCCTCATGCTATAGAGGTGAGCAGTGATTTCCTACAGAGGGCTTCTTAGTCACTCAGGGGTTTGCCGAATCCCACTGCTGCTCCGGTCAGTAGAAGATGACCATATGGCCTGAGCCGACTGTGTGCAGGTCTGCGACTGCGACTGCCAGCGTACCCAAGACTGACGCTTCGCCGCTCGCCCATCGCCACAGGGCTTGAAGGTGATATATGAAGTTGGATGAAGAATGACTTGCGCGATGAATTGGATTAAAGTGGGCAAGAGTTGCGCAATTCATCGACCTCACTCTTTCGCCTGAGTCCATCTAACTAAAAGTTAAAGTAAGTTCTTCCTTGGGTGGGTGCAATATATATATATATATATATATATATATATATATATATATATATATTATATATATATATATATATATATATATATATATATATTATATATATATATATATATATAATGGGTCATGATGTATATAATATTAGGTCATGGCATGTGATACTTCTAGGAGCGATACCGAACGCCGCAGTGGTTCGACGCGTGATAACAATGCGTTACCGTCGCGATGTAAACATACGTTCTTGATCTTTCTTTACTGCCCTGTTCTTTACAGTATGTAAAGTACGAGTCAGTGCTGATGTGAGAGAAGTATGGAAGGACAAATGGAGGTTGAATGAGGCACGGGGACAAATGGCATATGGGGACTGAATGCAAGTTATGAAAGTATTGGACTGGCAGACCAGGCCAGCCATGAAGTTTGGCCACGGCCAAGGCTAATCCACTTGGTAGGTCAGAACTGGAGAGAACCTTTGAACATGTAGAGCAACATGTTTTACCAGGAGGACTTCTTGACTCGAGGACAGAGTCTAACAAGAAGAGTTTCGCTACAGAGTGGGCAGTATGTCCCACCAGCCAAATGGAAAGTGTAAATACTTTATGTGGTCAGGTATTGTTACTATATCCCAAGTGGTAATTCCTTGATCGTTATTATGTTTACGAATGGATATCATGTAAGGGACGAGTCCAGGGACTCTTTGCCTTAATCTTTAGTTCTGTTAACTCTAGAACTAGGATAACGGATTACTATAGTTAGTGACTTTAGTGGCAACCGGTATACGAATAGGGATATGTGAGACGTACGATCAGACTCGTCATTCTTGTCATTTACTCTGTTTGACGGGCTGTTCTTGTGAGGCCATCTGACATTGACGGATGCACATGCTCTACTACTCTCAACATAGAGATAATGCTCTAGTTAGTTGAATAACTAATTATCAGGACTGAGGGTTGAGTAGTCAGTGATAGGATGCATGTGGACCAATGTTTGGAGCCGAATACTCTAACATGTCGCTCTTCCTTTCAGGGGTTGCCTGTTAGGAACCAGCCTGCTACGAGTGTTGTTTGCTGAAACCACTTCGTGTTCCATGGTGAATGGTAGAGACACTTACTTACCACGCCTGACTAAACCACATCATGTGAAAGGGTGAATCATCCTAACTGAATGAGACTGATCAACTTGATTACAGTGTCCTGAAACTGCACATGTGGGACCAGATGGTTTGTTTCTATTTCTGACAATTTGAAGTTGCTCTATTTCAGCAATGATATGTTCAGCAACCTGTGCAATCATGCTTAAGGGTACGAAGCAATTGACACTGTGCGGAAAGATGTTGCTATGTTTGCCCAGTGAGGTGTACCAAGGTTGGGTAACCTCAGCTCTGGGAGCTCATCAAGTCCACGTCGACTGTTGATCCGCCTAAACGTTGGAAACTTTAAGCAGAGATTGGCATAACCTTGTGCCGTACCTACGTTCAGCTATAGGGCAGGTCATGGGAAGACCTACACCAGCTTGCGTATTTTGACTATTACAGGTATCACGGACAACTCATTATTGTCCAACAGAACATTGTTGCAGTGAACTATGAAATAGGTGCTTGATCTAATTGTGTAACTATTGATTCAAAGAACTGTGAATTAATATACTATTACCCAACCAGGGGTACGTGCTACTACTTTGGGACCATTAGATTGGTCGTTGGCTACAGACATTTGTTCAAGTCTAGTGTAACCGGGAACACCTCAAGGAGGAGGGTCTTCCAGCCATGCTGTTTAGTGAGAGCTGTTTAGTGACTTTAACAGTGACTCATCAGGAAGTGATATAGTGCAGTTCGTCCAGTTGATTGTGTTCCAATTGGTAAACTCCTTTTGTTGTCGATCCAAGCTCTGGTGACGGAGTGGTCTCCAAGATTCTGATCATCTCACTGGAAGGAAGCCGGGTGAGTGGCGGATGTCTATTGCAATGAGGTTAGACAAACAGAAGTGGTCTTCGAAACTCTCCCAGGGACTTCGAGGCACCCGTTATGAAGTCTATGCATGCTTGCCACCGGAGTTGCAGAACGATTACCCGGCATTGAAAGCGGCTCTTTTAAAGAGATTTGAAATCACAGCGCACTCGTACCGACGGAAGTTTAGAACTTCGAAGCGGGAACCTGGTGAATTGTTTTCAGTCTACAGTGTGAGATTGAACTCATACCTTCTTAAATGGATGGCCTTGGCCGGATTTAAAGAGGAGTATGAAAGTTTGCGTGAGTTGATGGTTGTAGATCAGATGCGAATGCAAATGTCGAAACCCTTGTGAAACTTCTTAGGTGACAATGGGGCTGAACGATTGGATATAGTCATCAAGTTAGCTGAAAGATAAGTTGAAGTCTATGGCGAGACTGGAGACACCAGTCCAACAGATCCGAGATCGAAAGATAAGGATCAAGGTAAGTCAAGTAAGGTATCAAAGAAGGTCAAAGGTTCTAGTGAACCGACGAAACAGGTAAACTTCTTAGAGAAGACCTCTAACATCAACCCAGGTAAGAATAGCCCACCCAGCTCTCCAAAGAGGAAGTGGAGTGAACGGTGGTGTAAATTCTGCAAGTCCAGCACTCACAACACAAGTGAGTGCAAGAGTAAGCTAAAGGACTTACACTTTGCTTGTCTTGCAGAGGTTAGGGATAGACCAAGCAGGAAAGTGAAGTGGGGTGATGGAAATTCTGAACCTAAGAGATCTCCAGTGGTTGAGAGAGTAGAAGTCAACGGGCAATAGGTGATGTACCTATACGGCACTGGATTGCAATTTCCTACTGTAATTGCAACCCACCTGACAGGCCCAGAGCAACTCACCGGGGAGATAACGGAGATACAGCCAGCCAGTAGGAGTGCGGTAGCGTTACGTTGCCCGATTGCCAATGTGGATTCGGAGCAAGTACGTTACTGGGTGCATTCAGGCGGCAGTAGTACCGGACCCATTCTATCCCCTGATTCTTGGCCAGAAGCACGTGTCTTTGGGCGAACTAAAGCACCCTAGCAACCATAAGCCTAGGCATGTCAGATCTACCGAGGAAGAGGGTCTAGAAAATGTAAGTCTCCGGGAAAACAACCGGATGTGATGAGTACTGCTCGGAGCAAGGATGCGACGCTGTGTCCTTGTTCGACAAGGTTGTTCAACGGTATGAACCCGTTAAATCAGGGTAAGTTCAGCTCTGGCAACCGGTCGCAGTTAATCCGGACCAGATCAGAGAAGCAGCAGTGGGAACGTAAGATGGTTCCTTAGAGAACACAACATGAAAGGATACTCCTTTCATTAAAAAGGGGGCGGGAGAATGTCATAATCCCCCACCAGATCTGCCGCGTCTGCATCTTCGACACCTGGCAACTACGGCCAGGTACACTGAGCGACACTAACCACGCAGTGACAGGAATGGTCAGTCGGTGCATGCGTGGGACACTAAGTCCACGCCGGGAGATAACCCCGACTAACGAGGACTCACGGTGGTTAGAAGTCAGACGGCATCGGACGGTGGTACTGGACAGACGGATTGAATGGTGCTCGTATGGCTTGTATGTGTGAACTCTAATAGAGAGAACGCCTGTTTGAAGATACAAGACTGTGCGCCTGATACTAGGATTGTAAGTTGTGTATTGATGCATTGCATGTATGTATATTGATTGTACCATGGCATCGCTATTGTGATTGCGCGATGCATGAAATGTTTGGGGCGAGTGAGAAGTGCGAATAAAGTGTTTGAATCGTATTCGCTGTGTGTCACATAAAGTCATTCTGTGACAGTGTTTGTTAACACATCTGTTAGTTATTACGAGTCTGTGTTATTGCTGATTGCAAGATCCTGACAGTCGTCCTTCATGATGTTTAAGTAGGATAGCTGATA
The DNA here is from genome assembly GCA_014155875.1 of Cepaea nemoralis. Taxonomy (NCBI): domain Eukaryota; kingdom Metazoa; phylum Mollusca; class Gastropoda; order Stylommatophora; family Helicidae; genus Cepaea; species Cepaea nemoralis. Next base: position 47,145 of record JACEFZ010025095.1, read on the forward strand.
TTGCATAAGAGCTTGCATCAATCTGTAATATGAAATCTTGTATTATGTCTGGTAATTTTAGGATTGGTTGGTTACTGAACAGTTCTTTGATTTGTTCTAGAAGTTCGTTGTGTTTGTCCGTCCATCTGATTTTTGCAGGTTGTCCTTCCTTAAGAAGTTCTGAGAAAGTAGCTGTTATGTCAGAGAAGTCTGGGATGATATTCGTTTATCTATCTCAACACACTCCGGATTGTCTTCCCTTGGTGTTGGTAGCTTTAATAATTTATAATTTTGATAACCAAACTTGAGCGTATTTTCCACATTATTTCTTATTAATAAACCAAAACAATGGGAAGTAAAATAAATTTTAAATGTGTTGCGTTTGTTGACTCGAAAAATGTCAGAGTTGTAAGACAGATGTGTGTTGCAGAAAATAGTTGAAATAGTATGGTAAGAATTACTATTCTTAAGGTTCTGACGAGTTTAAATTGATTTCTGTGTTCACACTTTAATGTATACAACCATGTTGTGATGTATTCCCTGGTGTGTGAATACATGTGTTTAACCACCCATTCGAACCAGTTAACTGCACATTCACCATTGGTGATGTTTAAAGTTATTAGCATCATAATGTGCAATATGAATATGGCATTGACCTTCCATTTATGGGGTGTTATTGAATTTATTTGTTGTTTATCAATACAATTTAATTTAGTCTTGGCTGATATTATGAGTTTTAATTTATATTTCTGTGTTATTTGTTGGTACGTTTGGATAATTTCATTTGGAGATGAAAGACCCTCTGTATTTGTTTGATCATGTTGTTCAAACCCAGTCGATCTTTGTAAAACTCGAGGCGTTGTAGTTTTTTTTGGTAAACATTAGAGTGAACCCTGTCTGTTGACCCGGATAAGGTATTAGCTCCGTTATGCGAGACTTATAGCTTGTGCCACTATCTTGTTTGTCCTGTTTGGATGAGTTAACTTGGTGGAAATCTGGTCGTAATGTTATGTCGTGTTTATGTTGTGTAGCACAGTCTTTTGTCAATGTTAGTGGTTGTTGTCTATTGTCTGTATTTGTGTCGGTCGTGATGTGGTGTGATCTGTTCATATTTCTCTTCTATACTTTTGAGTTGCCTTCCCGTACATGCGTTAGTTGACATACACCTCATTTCCCACTGTATTGCTTCTTGTTCAGTACAATCTATTACATTTGGGATGTTACCAATCATCAAACCTGCACATGGGTAGGCGGTACCGCTGCGCAGAGTCTTCCTTCATAATAGGGACATTTTATGGAGACCCATGCGATATCATATATCTCTACCGTTCCTCCAAACGTTCTGCAGTTAACACTACTACCTGTGTAGTCTTTCCTATCTACTAGTCTTTGGTCTTCCCCTACTATGGATACGCCAGTGTCTCTGACACACGTTGTTGGCGCTCGCTTAACCCATGCATGGTGAACCTTGAGGGTGCCATTTTGGATACTAACTGCATTAGCTTCATGTATCTGCACGCTATGGCCACACACTAGGTTGCCGTGTTCGTGAAAGTCTCTACAAGTATCGCACTGTGTGGTGTCAGGGACTGTCTCTACTGTGAGTGCATTCGTGTCTTCAAACTCGTCAGCGTCACTACTGGTGATTACTTAAGCAGTGCTGGCTTCTTTCCATCCCTGTCTTATTTTACACTGTCTTGCTATATGCCCGAAAACTATTACATAAAAAACATTTGAGGTTGTCTTTGTAGTGAGCATATTTGTTTACTTTTCTGCGCTGTTACATTTTAATGTAGAAGTCATAGTTCGGGTTCTTGTCGCACATTTCAAGCGACCCGTGTTGTCTCTTACAAATGTGGCATTGCACTATATACCCCTTTGTTGTCTTATATGGATCTCTTTGTGGGTTGTTTCTTGCATAGTACGACTCTCTAGCTCTCCACTGTTGAGGATATAGTTGACCTCTGTTTGCTGCACTGTTGTATCTTTGACCAGAGAATCTGGCAGCCGCCCCTATAGCTAAATCAGGTTGTGCCCCCTCAGCAAAAATATCCCTGTGGGCATTGAAATAGGCTTCGCCTTTGGAATCCATTTCAGGCAATGATGTACATTTATTCTCGATCAGGAACGTGGACATGGCTTCTGGCACAGATGATATTAACTTGTCCCTCAACATGAGGTCTCTTAATTTATTGAAGTCAGAGCCTACATCGGCTGACTTTAGCCATTAGTCAAAAATGTATTGTGTTTCAGAAGCATAATCTAAGAAGGTCTGATTTGCCTTCAGTGCCAGAGCCTTATATACTGTAAGCAAACCTGCTTGGTCGAGAGCAAAATGCGCTACTACCCGTTCTCTGATGTATTGATAATTTGGTCTGAGGTTCTCAGGTACGACCTCTACGACCTTCAAAGGTTGAGGGCTAAATGTCGATGGAAGAGTATTGCCCATTCCTCGGTCGGCACCTTATAATGATTCATAAGAACCACAAAGGTTTTTTTTTTACCCAGGCTGATATGGAATCGCCTTCGAAAAGTTCCTGATGATGCCCTGGTATCTTTCTTTTTTAGGAATGTCATCATCGATGTGTTGATTACGCATGTCAATGTATGGACTGTGTACTGCTGTCGATTACTTGTCTTCCCTTTAGATGATGGGGCTTCTCCGCTGTTACTATTTTCTTTCTTTCTTTCTTTCTTTGGGCGGTAATTTCCTACGGCCAGATAATGTTTGTATTCTTGGACCCTATAAGCATTAGGCTCCTGTTGACGGTCCCGATTAATTCAATTCAGCAGAAGACTGCTCTTGAGTGGTAGACATTTGTAGCATAACATATCACAGTACTGCCGACACAAACGTGGTCACAGCCAAGGTTGTTCATCTTGACAATAATTGTTGTGTGCTAGCAGCTGTTGAAATTGTTACTGTGCATCTCTTGAAAATGAAAGCCTGTTATTTCAATTTACAATCAGTCATGGCGTCGAAGGTGACCTTCACTGTTGTTGTTCGTCTTGTTTTTCGTGTCTAAGAGCCGCCCAAGAGTGCCATACATCAACTTTGTACTGGCTACTGCTACAGCTACAGCTACTACTACTACTACTACTACTACTACTACTACTACTACTACTACTACTACTACTACTACTACTACTACTACTACTACTACTACTACTACTACTACTAGTAGTAGTAGTAATACAACAACAACAATTACTAATACTATTTCTACTACTACTGCTGTTGCTTCTACTACTACTACTACTACTACTACTACTACTACTACTACTACTACTACTACTACTACTACTACTACTACTACTACTACTACTACTACAACTACTACTACTACTACTACTACTACTACTACTACTACTACTACTACTACTACTACTACTACTACTACTACTAGTAATTCTACAATAATAATAACAACAACAATTACTACTACTACTACTACTACTACTACTACTACTACTACTACTACTACTACTACTACTACTACTACTACTACTACTACTGCTGCTGCTGCTGCTATTACTACTGCTACTACTACTACTGCAACTACTACTACTACTACTACTACTACTACTACTACTACTACTACTACTATTACTACTACTACTACTACTACTACTACTACTACTACTACTACTAGTAATACAACAACAACAACAACTAATACTACTACTACTTCTACTGCTGCTGCTGCTACTACTACTATATATCTTCTTCTTCTTCAGCGTTCCGAGCCATTGAGGTTCTTTGATGCAGATACAATCCGTCTCCATTCGTCTCTCTGGTTGACCTTCTCTTGCCAGTCGTTGATTCCAAGTTTTTGTAGGTCTATTTATATATTATCTCTCCACCGTCTTCTTGGTCTACCTCGGGGTCTACGGTCATTTGTATCCTGAGTGTAAGCGAGTTTTGTTTCCCTATTATCTTCCATTCTTTCTATATCCCCCAGCCATTGTAGTCTATTAGCCTTCATGATACAAGTGATTAGCGGGGACTTTTACAGATCATAAATGTCTTTGTTACTTCTTCTTTTCTACTCTCCACTTTGTGTATCCCTAATGGGTCCAAAGATGCGTCTTAAAACTTTGTTCTCAAAGGTTTGTAACAAGGCTTCGTCTCCTTTCGTTGTACTCCAGGTTTCAGAGCCATACAGCACAACTGGTCTGATCAGTGTTTTGTATATTGTGATTTTGGTGTTACGAGATAGCGCCTTTGATTTTAGTAGATGTTGTAGTGCATAGTATATCTTATTTCCAGAATTGATTCTAGTTTGTATTTCTTCCCTTATGATGTTGGAGCAGTTGAAGATTGTACCCAGGTATTTGTATGTTTCCGTTCTTTTAATGGTCATATTATCTATTTGTATGTGGCCAGAGTTTTAGCCATTCCTTCTCTTGAAATTACCATATATTCTGTCTTATCTTGGTTGATAACCAGCCCCATCTGTTGGGCTTTTTCCTTTAAGTGAGTCAATATTTCCAATGTCTTTTGTTCATTTTCCCTATAATATCTATATCATCTGCATAACCAAGCAGCTTGGATGTTCCTCCAATATCACATTCCTCCTTTACCTTCCTTACAACTTTCTCTAGAGCCAGATTGAAGAGTAGCGGCGATAGTGCATCACCCTGTTTCAAGCCAGATGTTATGTGGAAAGAGTCTGATTTCCTGCCTTTATATGTTACTATATTATAAGTATTTTCCATGCATAGTCTGGTCATGTTGATTAACTTCCTTGGCATTCCAAATTCCCGCATAGCATTCCATAGACTATTCCTATGGACACTGTTTAAAATTCACAAAAATGTTATGGAGATCTCTTTTATATTCCCAATTTTTCTCGGCTATTTGTCGTAAGATAAATATCTGATCTATTGTTGATCTGTTTTGTCTCACACCCGCCTGGCAGTCACCTAATATGTATTCTGAATATGGTTTTAGTCTATTTAATAATACTGCGAATAGTATCTTATAGCTTATGGACAGTAGTGATATTCCTCTATAATTTTCACACTGGTACTTGTCTCCTTTCTTAAAGATAGGTATCCATAATGACTCTTTCCAGGGTGTCAGAATCTCCAATAAGGGTTTAGAGAGTTAATAAGAGTTAAGACAAGTCTAGTAGGGAGACACCAGACAGGAGAGACACCAGCGGTATAAATAGCTTCACCAGGGGACACATTTGTGTCAACCAAGGGAGCAATAAGGACAGTTGAGCGAGGGCTTCCCCAAGCCATTGGGAAGCTTGGCCCTACGAGTAACCGTGGAGTACCCGGTTACTCAAGTTCACGAGCCAGCGTGCTGGGGACGCTATGCACGCAAGACTCGCTAATGCACGGAGGGTACAGCGTCCGTGCTTGACCACGCAATGTGTAGCGTGTGGACAGACCAGACTGGAGACGATTAGAGAGTAGACGTGTTCTTGGCAAATGCTATAGGTTTCTAAACAATAGTTAATATTAGGCTTTAGATTTAGATTGTGATTACTAGTATCATTTCTCACCACTTCATTACATTAATGTTGTGTAATGTCAATGAAGCATACCGCTTGCAGAGCTTATAAATTGCCAGCTCTAAATAAATTGCATTCCTTTTGCAAATGACACGAGTTGTTATTTCGTGCGGTGCAAAAGTAGGGGAGTCCTGAAAGACCTGTCGCAAACAAGTTGCTGACACAGGGGTAATTCTTCAGTCCTCCAGATTTTTATTATTAGTTCGTATAGCTTTAGCTGTAATGCATGGCCACCCGCCTTTATAAATTCAGCAGCAATTCCATCAGCCTCAGTTGCCTTATTGTTTTCTAAGTCGTGTGATTACATATTTCATCTGTAAAGGACATGCTACTGAATGAATGAATGAATGAATGATTACATATAGGATTTCTTCAAATGCAGGTTCTTCAATTTGTGGTTCACACGTTAGAACCTCTTCCTGTGGGAAAGTGTTACTTGGAGCTTCACAGTTTAGTAATTCAACAAAGTATTCTTTCCATGTGTTGCACATTTCCTCATTTTTAGTTATCATATTCCCATTTTTGTCTTTTAAACCATATGTTTTGTGTTGGTGCCCTCGTTTCATTGACTTCAGTTCTTTAAAAAACTTTCTGGATTCGTTTTTCTGGTGATTATTTTCCATATCTTTGATTATATTAATCATATATTCTGGCTTTTGCTGTCGAACTATTTTTGTAGCCTCTTTACATTCATTTCTATATTGCTCTTCCTTTTGGATGTTGTTGATGTCATTTAACCATAAATGTCTGGCATTCTTTTTCCTAATGACTGCTTCTTCACATTTTGGATTGAACCATCTGTTCTTTCTAAGCGTGGTTAACACACCGAGACATTCTTCTGCGGTAGACTGAATTGTATTCTTGATGTTCAACCTTCTTTGATCAACGCTTTCCTCCAACGGGTTTTGTAGAATTTCAAGTTTACATTTTATTTCATCTGCAAATTTCTCTTTGACTGTAATTTCTTGTAATTTTTCTCTGTTATATGTTGGGTGTAACCTTTGTAGTTTAGCATAGAAAGCACTCTTAAGTTTTATTTAAAATTTTGCCCCAACGTGGAAGTGGTCGCTGTGGCACTCAGCTCCTCTATAGCTTCTAACTTCTTTTGTTGTTAATTAAAATGTAATCTATTTGATTATAGGTTCTCTTGCCACATGATTTCCAAGTTTGTTTATGTATATCCTTTCTTTGCAGTCTGGTACTGCTGATCTGCAGTCCTTTGGCTTCTGCCAGGTTGATGACTCTCCATACATTATCATTTGAAGTTGTATGTAGGCATTCCATACCGGCAACTTTTTTATGAGTTTGCTCTCTACCTATTTTTGCATTGAAGTCTCCCAGCACAATCAGGATGACCTTTTTGGGGGTTTCTTTTATGACATCTTCCAGATCATAATAAGTCTTCTTTAATATCGTCTTCTTTCTCTTCAGTAGGTGCATGTACATTAATCATCGTTATATTTTTCCATTTACCTTTTATTCGTAATTTACTAATCATGTCATTAACAGCTTTAAAGTTTAGAACGTTCCCCCATAACTCTTTTTTGATGACAAATCTTGTTCCTAATTCATGTTTATTTTGAGTGTTTCCTCCATATATTACAATCATTCTATTTTGCTCCAAAGTACCCTCTCCTAGCCACCCTATTTATTGAATTGCTGTTATATCCATTTTATACTCAACCAGCTCCCGGGTTAATTCTTCGGCCGCTCCAGCTCGATATAGTGTCCGTACATTCCATGTTCCAAGTCTCAAAAGTCAAATCTCATTCCAAGGTCGATGTCCAAATAAGTCAGTCCGAATACGAGGATCATGTATCTGTTTCGTAACAAAATGGATTTTACAAGGGTGGGGATGTTAATCCCACGCTTGAACCCCCAACCTGGAGGACCAGGGTGTTTCTCTTTGTCTGTTGTCTACCCTTTGATCTGTCTGGCTTGAGAGGCCCTGCTAGTAGCTACGCTACCGCCGGCATAGCTCTCAGGGTCATTGAGAAACTCAAGCTCTCCTACCACAATATATATATATATATATATATATATATATATATATATATATATATATATATATATATATATATATATATATATATATATATATATACATATATATACACATCATATGATCACAAAGAGTCAGTACCAAGGCTAGTTGATCCTTGTTTTCACATATTTTCAATACACCCTTCTAGGGGCAGTCCGTTTTCCTTTGTCACCAGAGAATGGGAAATGTTACCAATACAGAGGGCAAATGTTCATTAAGCTATTAAGGACAAAGGAATTTTGAAACACACACAACACTGCCTTGAGCACCCCCTCCCACCATCTCCCTTATCAAACATTCGGCGCTAACAGAAAGTCTAGGAGTCTGTGTCATCAATCAATCAATCAGGTGCCGTCTCCACCTTGAAGGTTGGCGGCAATGGATCTCGATGACAGCGTCGCGGATGACGTTCTCTAGGAACACCTTGAGGACACCTCAAGTTTCCTCATAGATGCCCTGAGGTGTACTGACGGTGATGGTTGAGCAATCATTTGCTCTCATGCATACGAAATCTTTCATTAGAAATTCTTTCATTCTTCAAGTATTCTCAGTCACACTGAGTTTTATTTAAGCCAGTTTAATGGTACCGCTGAATCTTTCATACTCCAAATATTCTCATTATATGGAGTGAGTACACATCTAACAAACTTATGTAGAAGTTTATACAACATATACAACAACAGTGAATGCATAGTGAGAGCAACTGGAGGACACTCAGAACACTTCACCATAAGATCTGGAGTACGACAAGGTTGTGTCCTGTCCCCTCTCTTGTTCATAACATATATAGACAACATATGTAAAGAAACCAGCTGTCAGAGTCTCACATGGAGTCGGTAGAAACATAAAGATAGAAGGGAATTAGAGAAGGGGCATAACCCCAATACAAGGGAGACACACTCGAATGCTCGAACAATCCAGAGCCTTCGAGGAGCATAGGTCAGTTCGCCTACAGCTCCGTAGACACGCTGACCGCGTGCCAGGACCTGTTCCACGAGAAGCTCAAGGAGAGTTACAGCCCGTGTCCGATCGAGACACGTTAGAGGGCAGACACGGACTGGACATCGAAGAAGCAACAGGGTTTACCTTAAGGGGGACTTGATAGCTTAAACCCCAAGTGTATTTAGGGGTCTTATGCATACGTTAGATAGCTGATAGAGTTGTTGTATTGATCATGTATTATTGGTTTATTGTAAACTCATGTGATATGCAATTCGAAGGTTGCTGGCTGCGAAAACCTTTCTTCGCCAGCTTAATGTAACATAATATAAATAAATGATGTTCGATTGTATCTGAACGGAGTTTGTTGCCTGTATAAGCCCGGGTTTCATTCCCCTAGGTATCCAGGACGGTGACACCAGCCAAGCAGAGACAGCAAGAATACCGCATGACGAGAACACAGAAGAAGAACCATCTGCAAATCTAACCATTAGAGAACTCCTGTTTGCGGACGACCAAGCACTAATAGCAAAATCAGAAGCTGAATTACAAGACCACATGAATAGTCTAAACGAAATGTGTAGGGAACATAACATGAAAATTAGCACAAGCAAAACAGAGGTAATGACTATAACTAAAGACGAACAAACAGCAACAATTCACCTAAACGAACATCCCTTGAAACAAGTAAAGAGCTTCAAGTACCTAGGAAGTATAATATCATCAAATGGCAGATCAGAAGACGAGATCGAAAATAGGTGCAATAAGGCAAATCAACTCATTGGACAAATGGCACCAATACTAAAGAACAAACATGTATCAGTGACAGGTTGGCCCACCTCTCAGATCGTTTTGGTACTAGATGGAGATAGCCCTCAGTAAACCCCTCTATGTATCCTGTATTAATTTTTATTTTTATCTATATTTTCAAATATGAGATAAAATCGTCTTTGGTTAGTGTATTTATATACATAAAACTATAGAGAGAGTTAAATACTATTTCTTCTTATAGTTAGAAGTAGATGTAGGGTAGAGTTCGTTTACAAGCCAAGAAATCCAGTCAGACTGAATTTTATATTCAGATTTGGCTGTGAAAAATAATTTGGCCACAGGAAGGGAACTCTCCTGGATGAGAAGTTAACTTCCGGTAGCACCCTAACATCTACCATTTTTTCTAGCAACCTGGAAGGAGCAGGAGCTACTATCACGTCAATTGGCTAAAATTGAACACCTGTCTGTGTTTAAACATATTTTATTGCTGGCTCTTGTTAAGCCGAAAAACCCTCAAAAACATAGAAAAGCCAATGATAGTCTCCACTCCCGATAGGCCAGTCAAAATCTAGTTGCAGGGTGAGTTAATAATAATTTTGTTAAATATTTTTCTGTGTGTCGAAATGCCGGCAAAATCTAAAGGCCATGCCGATCGATAATAGATAACATTACTTAAAACTAGTGTTAGTTAACTAATATTAGAATTAGGACCATGTTTGCGCCATGTGGCTTGCCGACAAGGGTAAAACGCAAAGCTCGTCACATGTGGCATTAAAAACATGGACAAATTACATTACGTGATTCTCGAAATTAGGTATCCGCCTGCGGAAGGACACCTGAGTTAGTCAGTAGACGATTAGAGTTAAGATAAATTAATTATGTGCTTAACTTCGGAACTAGCGTATTTCTCTAGATAATATACTTATTAGTTGAAGGAATTAGTTCAGAGAGTGAATAAGTTACAATTAATTATTCTTTATTAATCTCTATCTTGCCCATAGTCAGATTACTACCATGTGTCCAAGATGGCCCACTTAACAAAGTTCAAACCTTGGGGGAATTCTCGAACCCTATATTGTTCTTGTGTATAGTGAAAATAATCTTAAACCTAGCTAAGAAATCTTCTAGATAATTAATTATGTTTGAATTAATATAAGGAAGACTTGCTAGTAGTACAACTCATAACTCCTTAAGTGAACTTGGGGTGTTTCATTGATTTTAATGGTTCACTCGCATACATCGTGAAGTTATAGTTGTTGTGTGTGATTTCATTTCATTCTATGGAATTCATCATGTGATGTTAATTCATCGTGTGGAGTGTAGTTTGTGTGTTTCCATACTTGGAAAATGATGTGTGGTGTTTCATCGATTTAATGGTTTGTTAATGTATATGGGACGTCGGAGTTGTGGCGTGTGAGTTTCATTCCATTGAAGTCATCCTATATGTACTGTTAAGTCATTATGTGAATTGTGATTCATGTTTCCATGATTAATCATGACTTAGAATATATATTTGGAATGTGGTATTTGAAGTAGAGCATTGTGATTGTACATGTTTGATCTAAATGTCAGCAGAGAGAATAGGATATCATTTGTGTGCTGTTTCCATTAGATCAGTGTGCTGTTGTAGATTTCAGATAAGGAATCAAAATGTGTAAATTGAGATAATACATGCTATTGAAATTTATGAGACAAGATGCCATGCAGGACATGGCCAAAAGAATTTACAATTCTGTCTTGAAGGATTATTCACTCCTTCTCACTGTCACTCACAGAGCCTGCACCCTGATCATCTGTAGCCGTAGTCACGGACCGGTGATTGAGCTACGAACCACTCACTTGATGCAGCAGAGAGTGGAGTCCATACCACGATCCAGTCAGCACTGACAGCTTACCATCCAGGAGGCTAAGGATTATCAGATGAGTGGCTACCCACCCGTTTGCCACCGCACAGGCAATCCTAATTTGTCCACTATTGGCTAGAAGGTCTATGATTATGGCCTCTAGCTGAACATCTTGTAGAAAGTTCAGGGATCTGCGTATCTCTTATGTGTCAGTGAGTTCCCAGTGGGGCTCACGTAGTGTTCTTTAGTATTAAACGTTATATTATCTTTGTACTTTAACAACTGCGTCTGTCATTATAGGATTAGCATTAGCATCATCATATTGTGTGACGAGTGAAAGATTACATCTATACTTATCATTCTGTCTTATCTCCTGTTGTGTGAGAATACATTAGGCAGTGGGGGCTCATTATTCTTCCAGGCACGTTAGCAGGAATAACTTGACATACTGTCTTCTTGTGTTAGTACAGTTAGTCGTCATAACTTTCCGCCTGGCACTGTTTAGAAGTAGTGATCCATTCTGGGACTTTGAGAATCATTCTTCTAGAATTGCGAGCCATTTGATCGCTTCTTCAGCAGTGGTTAGATTCTCTATTAGTAGAAGTCTATTAGTATCTACTTTGATCTAATTCCATCCTAGTAGAATACGTTACACGACACTGTGGGCTCGGTCCGGGCATGACAATCCTATAGATTGTTGGGTTCAGTCGAGTATCCAACTTCATAGATAGTTTCTAACTTTCAGTCACGAAACAGAGATAGCTACTAATCATACTAGTTGATATATATATATATATATATATATATATATATATATATATATATATATATATATATATATATATATATATATATATATATATATATACTTATAATATAGGATAATATACTAACTAGGATTATAATATAACACATACATAGGATTAGTATAAGATAACATAAGTTAGGGCAAAGGTGAATTGCTGGCAAACGGGTAAGTGTTGTGTCAATGTGTAACATTTTTTATGCTTGTCATTGAAGATATTTGTGAATCTTTGCGACAAACACATTCTTGATTAAGTGAGTGAGTTATCCAGGTGTATCAACAGATATCATCTTAGTACATAGCTAACATGTCTTCCGAAAAGCCACCTACTAAGGAGGAACTGCGAGAACAAGGAACATTGTTAGGTTATGAGGGTGTAGAGTTGAACAAATATGTAATAGAAGAAGGAAGAGATGTGGCGCCGAGAACAAAGGGACATCATCAAGGATAGAGAGAAGGAAGAACGAGAGGAAAGAATTAAATTACAAATCCAGATGGCGGAAATTGAATCCAGAGGAGAAGATGCGACAAGCTGAATTGGACAACCAGTTGAAACAAGCTGAATTGGACAACCAGTTGAAACAAGCTGAATTGGACAACCAGTTGAAGCAAGCAGAACTGGACAAGGACTTGAAATTAGCTGAGCAGTTAAGACAGCACGAGTTAGACCTGAGGAGATTGGAACTACAAAATCCTGAGGCCTCCAGATTTAGCAGTGCCAGCTCTCCAACTGACAGTCAAGACATTTCCTCAGGACCACATATTGCTCCAGGATCAATGAGTTTTCCACTGGCCCACTTCGACCCGAAGGAGGATCAGATGGATGAATATCTTGACAAATTTGTGTTAATGTGTGAAGCCTACAATCTGCCTAAGGATAAATTTAATATTAAACTCTCCCAAGCACTTCGCGGTCCGGCGTATGACGTGTTTGCAAAGCTCCCTCCAGGTCTTGAGAAGGACTTTGTTACACTCAAAAATGCTCTCTTGAAACGATATCAGTTAACCTTCCAGTGCCTACAGGTTGAAGTTCCGTACAGCCAAACGGTCACAAGGAGAATCATTTCCTCAGTTCGCCTCACGGTTACACACTTATTTTAACAAGTGGGTAGAACTGAGTGATTTGGATGCTACTTATGACGGGCTGGAGGAACTAATACTTGTTGAGCAATTTAAGATGTTCTTCCAAACAGCTACAAACCTTTATTGCAGAGAATGGTGGTGCTCGGCTAGAGGAGGTTATCTCACTAGCCGAACGATAGTTAACTGCCCATGGCGAAGTAGCTGCTCACTAAATCTTGTAATTCTTTCCACTGCCTCAAAATACTCCTGCAACACAGAATAAGGGTTTTCAGCAGAACAACTCTTACGGTAAAGACACCAGAAGGCACACTGGGGGTCCGCACCAAAATCCTGGTTCACAACAAAAGCCCCAGCAACCAATAGTGGATGGGGTAACCTTACTGCAAGAACTGCAAAAGTAATGATCACCACACGAGCGTGTGCAGAAATAATCCCCCTACCCAGTATGCTGCATGTATGATTACGGGGGCAAGTACCCAACAGAGCATATGTTCTAGTAATGGAACTAGGCCACCACAGTTGAAACTATTCTGGTTAACGGTAGTCCAGTACTATGTCTCTATGACAGTGGACTCCAGTGTGATGCAATAATAGCTAAGCAGTTAGTGAAACCATCACAGTTAACAAAGCAAAACAGTTTTAGTTAAAGGGGCTACCAGGAGCTCTCCAACTATAATAGCTAAGATAGCCAAAGTACATGTGACATCTAAGTATGTCACTGGACTCATTTCAGCTGCAGTGATCGATGATCCGGTATATCCTTTCATGCTTGGTCGTAAGTATGTATATTTAGAAGAACCATCCTCACCAATGATAATGGCAGCAGTGGAGACCCGGAGTCAGGTTGCACAGTCACATGAACCTCTACTCTCAATCAACCCTCTACCTCGGAGATTAGGGCTGCACAAAATGAATGTCCGACTTTAGTATCTTGTTTTGGCAAACTGTCAAAAGGTAGAAATCCTCCAGCAGCTGGAAATTTCTATTTAAAGGACAAGTTGTTGTACCATAGGGCAGGAACTATGGGTACCGAACATGGGCACTTGTCGTGCCGAAACAATATCGTAATCAGATATTGCATATGGGACATACCATATCTTTCAGTGGACATATGACTGTAGGAGTTACTACCCAGCGTATTTCTTGTCACTATTTTTGGCCGGGAATGACTGCTGACATACGAAGATACGTCCAGTCTTGTCCGGAGTGTCAACAGGGCTCCCCCAAGCAGTGGTCTACTTCTGTTTCCATAGGGGAGGGTTAGTTTTGAACACTCCTTTTGAGCGAGTAGCTATAGACCATTATTGGTCCACTGCTCACTTCTAAGAAGAAAAATACTTATATTTTAACTGTAGTAGATACAAGTACAATGTGGGCTGAAGCTACGGTACTGCCCTCCATCAATGCAACTAGGTTAGCAGAGGCTCTCTTAGAAATATTTACAAGAGTAGGATTCCCTATTCTTATTGTAAGTGATAGTGGGTCATCATTGAATGAGAAGTTTTAAGAGGAGAAATCTCCAACATCTTCAGGATGCACCATGTCAACACAGGTTTTAGTCTCACAGAGAATAAGCGACTTGTGGTCAAATATACAGGGACCCTCAAATCGATCGTGAACAAGTTAGTCCAGGAGAAACCAGATAGTTGGGACACGTACTTATCAGCATCCATGTTTGCCTATCGAGAAGTACCACATGTCGCCACCGGTCTTCACCTGCTACACTATTGTTCGGACGACCAATTAAAGGACCGCTTGAGGCTCTTTTGAGAACCTGGACTGATGAAGGAACAGATGAGAGTGTCGTCAAGTCTTCACGGTATGTAGAGGAACTAAAACAGAAACTGCACACGGGATGGAAATTAGCTAACTCCACTCTCCGTCGTGCCAGAAAGCAACAGGCTTCCTTCTATAATAAATCTATTAGAAACCAGTCTCTAGAGGTAGGAGATAAAGTGCTAGTCTTATTAACCAAAGGGGATAATAAGTTAGAAATTGCTTGGCAAGGACCATTCATCATTAAGAGAAGGTGTCCAGCAACAAGTACTCGGTTTCTATTCGCGGGAAAACTACAGTCTTCCACGTGAATCTACTCAAAAGACATTTTGAGAACAACACGAACCCACCAGTTCATATTATGACTCTGGCTGTGGTTGATAATGGATCCAAAGGGGATCAATCCAGATGGGAAGACAACCCAGACAGATGTGAGGAAGATGACGCGGCGGAACACGATCCCAACTTAGAGACGTCTAAAGGGAAAGTAAGGACGACGCGCATGAAGTATAGGGATCGAGACCAAATTGGGTCAAAAGAGAGAGGTTGGAATTGTAGGACCTTTAATCAGTGACAGACGAAGGACACCCCGACCAACGAAAGCAAAGTTTCCAGAGAAGATTTCCATGGAAGCGACATCAAGGGAGGAGGTTTCTTAGAAGGTGCCTTAGAACGAGAGTCTGAGAATTGTGAATAGACATTGTGCTATTGAGGAAGAGGGTGACCTGTCCAAATGACCCATAAACGTCAGAGTAAGGGCTGACAAAACTATATGAGAGTTCGGGCTGGAGAAAAAGTTGCTTCTCCAACTTTTTTTGAACGATGGGCATTTGTGACAGGTTGGCCCACCTCTCAGATCGTTTTGTTACTAGATGGAGATAGCCCTCAGTAAACCCCTCTATGTATCCTGTATTAATTTTTATTTTTATCTATATTTTCAAATATGAGATAAAATCGTCTTTGGTTAGTGTATTTATATACATAAAACTATAGAGAGAGTTACATACTATTTCTTCTTATAGTTAGAAGTAGATGTAGGGTAGAGTTCGTTTACAAGCCAAGAAATCCAGTCAGGACTGAATTTTATATTCAGATTTGGCTGTGAAAAATAATTTGGCCACAGGAAGGGAACTCTCCTGGATGAGAAGTTAACTTCCGGTAGCACCCTAACATCTGCCATTTTTTCTAGCAACCTGGAAGGAGCAGGAGCTACTATCACGTCAATTGGCTAAAATTGAACACCTGTCTGTGTTTAAACATATTTTATTGCTGGCTCTTGTTAAGCCGAAAAACCCTCAAAACATAGAAAAAGCCAATGATAGTCTCCACTCCCGATAGGCCAGTCAAAATCTAGTTGCAGGGTGAGTTAATAATAATTTTGTTAAATATTTTTCTGTGTGTCGAAATGCCGGCAAAATCTAAAGGCCATGCCGATCGATAATAGATAACATTACTTAAAACTAGTGTTAGTTACTAATATTAGAATTAGGACCATGTTTGGCGCCATGTGGCTTGCCGACAAGGGTAAAACGCAAAGCTCGTCACATGTGGCATTAAAAACATGGACAAATTACATACGTGATTCTCGAAATTAGGTATCCGCCTGCGGAAGGACACCTGAGTTAGTCAGTAGACGATTAGAGTTAAGATAAATTAATTATGTGCTTAACTTCGGAACTAGCGTATTTCTCTAGATAATATACTTATTAGTTGAAGGAATTAGTTCAGAGAGTGAATAAGTTATAATTAATTATTCTTTATTAATCTCTATCTTGCCCATAGTCAGATTACTACCATGTGGTCCAAGATGGCCCACTTAACAAAGTTCAAACCTTGGGGGGAATTCTCCAACCCTAATATTGTTCTTGTGTATAGTGAAAATAATCTTAAACCTAGCTAAGAAATCTTCTAGATAATTAATTATGTTTTAATTAATATAAGGAAGACTTGCTAGTAGTACAACTCATAACTCCTTAAGTGAACTTGGGGTGTTTCATTGATTTTAATGGTTCACTCGCGTACATCGTGAAGTTATAGTTGTTGTGTGTGATTTCATTTCATTCTATGGAATTCATCATGTGATGTTAATTCATCGTGTGGAGTGTAGTTTGTGTGTTTCCATACTTGGAAAATGATGTGTGGTGTTTCATCGATTTAATGGTTTGTTAATGTATATGGGACGTCGGAGTTGTGGCGTCTGAGTTTCATTCCATTGAAGTCATCCTATATGTACTGTTAAGTCATTATGTGAATTGTGATTCATGTTTCCATGATTAATCATGACTTAGAATATATATTTGGAATGTGGTCTTTGAAGTAGAGGCATTGTGATGTACATGTTTGATCTAAATGTCAGCAGAGAGAATAGGATATCATTTGTGTGCTGTTTCCATTAGATCAGTGTGCTGTTGTAGATTTCAGATAAGGAATCAAAATGTGTAAATTGAGATAATACATGCTATTGAAATTTATGAGACAAGATGCCATGCAGGGACATGGCCAAAAGAATTTACAATTCTGTCTTGAAGGATTATTCACTCCTTCTCACTGTCATTCACAGAGCCTGCACCCTGATCATCTGTAGCCGTAGTCACGACCGGTGATTGAGCTACGACTCACTCACTTGATGCAGCAGAGAGTGGAGTCCATACCACGATCCAGTCAGCACTGACAGCTTACCATCCAGGAGGCTAAGGATTATCAGATGAGTGGCTACCCACCCGTTTGCCACCGCACAGCAATCCTAATTTGTCCACTATTGGCTAGAAGTCTATGATTATGGCCTCTAGCTGAACATCTTGTAGAAAGTTCAGGGATCCTGCGTTATCTCTTATGTGTCAGTGAGTTCCCAGTGGGGCTCACGTAGTGTTTTTTAGTATTAACACGTTATATTATCTTTGTACTTTTAACAATTGCGTCTGTCATTATAGGCATTAGCATTAGCATCATCATATTGTGTGACGAGTGAAAGGATTACATCTATACTTATCATTCTGTTTTACTCTCTGTTGTGTGAGATACATTAGGCAGTGGGGGCTCATTATTCTTCCAGGCACGTTAGCAGGAATAACTTGACATACTGTCTTCTTG
>JACEFZ010025095.1:75000-307500 GCA_014155875.1 Cepaea nemoralis
CTATTTTTCATGGGGAGACGGAAAATTGTGTTCGTAATCAGGAGATCATGTTCGGCACATGTCTGAAGGAGGCGGAGTCCATTGCTGTTACATTTTCCGACTCCATGCTTTCCAATAATGCCACTCCAAGAGGTGGTGTCCGTGCCTACTCTGGCATTGAAATCCTCAAGGAGTATAAGTTTGTCTCCTTTGGGAACAGATGTTAATACATTGTGCAGGTCCTCATAGAACTTGTTCTTGACATCATCTTCGTTGGTCATAGTTGGTACGTAGACACTCACAATGGTTGCATGCTTCCTTCCATTCAGCAGGGGCAACTTCATGGTCATGAGTCTGTCGTTTATAGCCTTTGGAAATCAAGCTAATTTGCCGACCAGGGCCGACCTAATGGCAAATCCCACACCGGATTGGCGTCTTTCCTCACTTTTCCTTCCACTCCAGAAAAATGTGTAGCCGGCACCTATTTCACAGATTTGGCCTTCTTCTGCAAGTCGTGTCTCGCTCAAGGCTGCAATGTCGATGTTGTACCAGCCCAGCTCTCTCCCAATCAGTGCTGTTCATATCGCTCTGTACACTTTTATTAGAAGGTGCACTGCTTTATACATTTTTTCTAGGTGAGTACAATCATTCGTTCGTTCTATCGATATGTCTGTCTTTTTGTGTCTGCTTCTCAATCTATTTATCTATATATTTTATTATGTATCCATCCATGCATCTATAATTATCTACCTGTCCATCGATTCACATACCCATCAACCCACCCACCCTCGCACCCATCCCGTTTGGATTAGTTGGTATTCAATTTTCAAAATTGAGAAATTTCAACAGGTCGCTGGTCATGAATGGTTCCCCAAAAATTAAAGTTGCTGGATCACTAGGAAGTTTGTCAAAAACAATGTGCTGACACTAGATGCTGCTACTTTGCATGCGGACAGTACAAAACACGGCTCAGAGACGAGGCAATAACATCTCTATATTTATCACTGACAGAAGGCGTGGCGAGCATTGCCTCGCGCTGGAGATAGCAAGTTATATTTACATCAAATCAAATCAAATCAAATCAACTTTATTGTAAAAGGGTCACAAATTGGGCACGCAGGCCTGTCTTACATTCGGTCCTTCCAATCACTCACCTTCCGTTCATCAAGAGCATTATACATTCACATAGGGAAAAAAAACAACATTGTGAAATGAATGTTGTAAACATAAACAAGGCAAATTACCATGGTATGAGGCCCATATCCCACCTACCCACACATTACCCCAACCACGCACACTCCCCCACCTGCCAACACACACCCAGGGACACATACATACCCCACCAACCGACCCAGCCACCTCCCACACATCCCCAACCCACACACACTGCCCTCACCTGTTCCCCCAACACAAACACACTCGCCACCCACACAAACATTCCCCACCTAACCCACACATAACAAGCCCACCCACATACACATCCTAAGCCACACACCCATCCCAAACCCACACATCCTCTCCCCACCCATACCTCCAACCACCCATCTCCCAACCACACCTCCATCGACCACATATTCCCCACCCATGCACACATATCCCCCACCAACCCACACATCCACTCACACATCCCCAAACCATACACAGAATCCCCACCAACTGACATCTCCCTACCCACCCAAACACACACACATCTCGCTAACCATCTATACATCCCCAATCCACTCACACACACACCCCATTACCCTCACATACATCCTTCACCCACCCACACATGCCATAACCCCCATCCCCCACCACACGCATCCCCCACCCGCACATCACACACATCCCCTACCACACAATATTCCCAACCCACGCACCACACACACATATCCCTCACGATAACACCTCGCTGTGAAACCTCCTAAAACATGCGACTGTGAACTTATGCATCCTCCTTCCACACCGATAATCAACCAGTTATTGAGAAACTGAACAAAATAGGGAAATACACTCTTGGAGGTCACGGTCAGAAACAAAGAGTATACACCTGAAGAAGACATCAATTCATAAAGTGAAGAATTTAGGTCACTTGATGACCATGTCCCGGTGTACACATATAAGTTATCGTATGACATAGCAAGTTATAAGATCTAGTGGAACAAGAAAACAGGCACAATGCAGAATGTGGCTTAGATAATAACATCCAAAAAACGAAAACTATGATAATTAGCAATGAAAAGGAAAGGTCATCAATGAACATCACAGTAAACTGGCAGATACTAGAGCAAATAACAAGTTTCTACTATCTTGGACATATAATAACAGATAGTGGCATAAGTGAAAAAGAAATAAAAAAGGGAATAGGAATGGCCAAAAATGCTTTCAATGGCATGAAATCAGCATTAACATCTAGAGATAATAATGCATTAAAAATGAGAATTGTCAAATGGTATGTATATTCAACGCTGCTGTATGGCGCGGAAGCCTGGTCATTGAACAAGTAACTAGAAAGTCGCATAGAGGCCCTGGAGATGTAGATATACAGACGAATATGTCGTATTTCATGGTACGTCTAACATATTGATGAAAATGCTTGACTTCTCCTACAAGATTCATGTCCACATCTTCAGGATATGCTTGACATAACGCACTAACTCCTTCATGAATCTCTTCTTCTGTAGCTTCTAGTTTTGTTAAGAATGAAAACACTTTTGCAGCATCATTGTATACTGAGGCCCTCTGTGCCAGACTTGACTCTAATGCATCCATCACAGGTATAAATGTTCTGATTCTGAACTTGTCTCTTGGCTCAAGGTTCTTTAAAGCATCATCTTCATCATCATTGATATGCCTTCTTCTATATCTTCTTTTCTTGTAATCAACATCAGGCAACTTTTTCTTTCCTTCTTCTTCAAAATGATCGAAAAGTTCCCTGGAACCTTTAACAAAATCCGAAAGTTAAGCATATAATTTCCTACATACATCTAGACTAATTTGGGGGTCTTGCAGTGATTGACTAGTCTTGTGAAATTCATCTAGCAAGTAACTCCACAAATATAACAATACCATAAATTCAAACTCCTCTATTGTATTCAAAATGTTTATGGCTTGATTTCCTGTTACGCCTTTCTCTGTAGTATCAATATGCAGCTGATGCAATGCAGAAATTATTCCATCATAACTATCAAGTATTGCACTTATGGCCATTGAATGTGCTTCCCATCTAGTCTTTGACAAAGACTTTGGAACTTTTGAATCATCTTTGAAGAATGACAACAGTACTGCCCATCTATGTGTAGATGATGAAAAGAAATTATATATTTCTTGAACAATTCCAAACAAGTTTGATTGATTGATTTAGGAATCGACATCACAGCATTCGGGGGATTCCCATAAGTGCTCCGTCCCCATCCTCAGCAGCCAGCGAAGAGTTCCAACACTAACAGTACCAGTAGCAATCTGATTATAAGTCCGTCTCGCCTTTCCTCTGAGCGTTGAGCGTCGGCCAGATCCCCTCGTCACTCCTCGCTGTCTCATTCTTGCCAGACCATGGTAATCCATTTGCTCCTCCGAGGTGTGCACGTGCTCCCACAAGGCCGCAACCACATCTGCCTTGTCATGTATCAATACTCCACCAAGTTCTGCAGAGCCAGCCAATCTGTCCGCCTGTTCATTTTCCAGCACACCGGCATGCCCCGGAGAAAAGATCCAGGCGATGCTTGTCACCCGTGACCTCCGAAGCGAAGCAAGCCACTCCGCACGAAGCCTGCCGTTCTTCACCCTCGTCAGCATGCTTTCTGAGTCAGTTACAATCACGATGTGTGTGTGTGTGTGTGTGTGTGTGTGTGTGTCGTATTCTCCATCCAGCGGAGAGCCGCAGTGATTGCCTCCACCTCCATTCTTAAGCTGAATGTTGTGGTATCATATGCCAGGCTCTCCTGCCCCAAACATCGACCATTAGCTTTGGCTATGAACCCCCAGCCACTTCTCTCACCTCTTGACACCGAACCATCTGTGTAGATAATCACATCACCCGAGTGAGCATTGTCCTGAATTAGTTGCTGGATTTCCACTTCCGTGGCCCCTGCTGGTCACTCCCTGGACTCCCGGCTTAATGTGATTATAACTCTGCACAAGTCTGACTGATCCGCTGGCACTTTGATCCACTCCTCTCCACGCCTAATGTTCTCCAAGGGGCATACCTGTCTGATCATATCCTCCGCCTGAGCCATCCATGATTTCCCTCTTATCAGTCGCTAACCCTTAACTGCATCCAGCGCCTCATGCAGTGGGTGGTCTGTGTCTGCAGCTACTCTGAGGTATGCCTTCGCCTGCATCACCTTGAGTCTACCAGCAACAGTCGGCAGACCAAGGATGTAACGCATATACACTACTGGGGTGTCTCTAGTGCATCCCAGAATGACCCGCATAGCTTCGTTCTGTATGCGCTCTAACTTCACCAGCTGACTCTCTGAGACAGTGAGCAGACCTAATCCATAATCAATTACTGAGAGGATCAAGTGCTGGTATAGTGTGAAAAGCATTCTCTGCTCTGTGTCCATTGCAGCCATAGTTTTAAGTGCACTGAGTCCCTTTTGAGATCTTGTCACAACCGTCTCCACATGGTCCTTGAAGGATAGGCTCCTGTCAAATGTGATCCCCAGATACTTCAGTTTGTTCTCTCTGCTGACATTTCTACCATCTATAGCGAGGCTTGGGACATCAGCTCTTACAATCATATTGTCCAGAGAGCACCACAAAACAGCCGCCTTTTCCGGGTGGATGACAGCACTCATTTCTGTGCACCAGTCAATCACTTTATCTACTGTCGCCTGTAACTCCTGGGCTGTTTGCTCCCTATCTCTTCCCTGCCTATATGCAAGAATATCATCTGCAAATGTTAGTATTCTTCCAACCCCTGGTGCTTCTAGATTTGCAATCTTGCTCGTATACACATTAAAGAACACTGGTGAGACTGCAGATCCCCGTGGCAGTCCCGGGTTAACATATGTGGCTCTGAGGTCCATGCACCCAGACGGAGAGCAACCCGACGAGAGTGCAGGACGGCTGCTATCCAGTTCACCAACCAGGGATCGACCCCCTTCTCCATCAGTGCGGTCATCAAAATATCATATCGAACTCTATTGTACGCATCCTCGAGATCAAGCGCTACCGCCATAGTCTCCTGTCTACTCTGGAACCCCTCATAAACATCAAAGGCAAAAGTGGCTGCATTTGACCAGATATCTTTTCATGGCCTGTAGCTCCCCAGGCCTCTTGGAAGAAGCTTCCCCCTTTCCAAAAATCCTGCAGCTTAACAGCGACTATCTTCTCAGAAAAAAAAAAGTTTATTGCTACGGTGTAGTGCTGGGTGTATGCAATATACGGGTGCTGAGTGTATGCAAGATGTGGTTGCTGCGTGTATGCAAGATATGGTTGCTGGGTGTATGCAAGATATGGTTGCTGGGTGTATGCAAGATATGGTGCTGGGTGTATGCAAGATATGGTTGCTGGTGTATGCAAGATATGGTTGCTGGGTGTATGCAAGATATGGTTGCTGGGTGTATGCAAGATATGATTGCTTGGTGTATGCAAGATATGGGTGCTGGGTGTATGCAAGATATGGTTGCTGGGTGTATGCAAGATATGGTGCTGGGTGCATGCAAGATATGGTTGCTGGGTGTGCAAGATATGGTTGCTGGGTGTATGCAAGATATGGTTGCTGGGTGCATGCAAGATATGGGTGCTGGGTGTACGCAAGATATGGTTGCTGGGTGTATGCAAGATATGGTTGCTGGGTGTATGCAAGATATGGTTGCTGGGTGTATGCAAGATATGGGTGCTGGTTGTATGCAAGATATGGTTGTTGGGTGTGTGCAAGATATGGGTGCTGGGTGTATGCAAGATATGGGTGCTGTGTGTATGCAAGATATGGTTGCTGGGTGTATGCAAGATATGGTTGCTAGTTGTATGCAAGATAAAGGTGTTGGGTGTATGCAAGATATGGTTGCTGGGTGTATGCAAGATATGGGTGCAGGGTGTATGCAAGATATGGTTGTTGGGTGTGTGCAAGATATGAGTGCTGGGTGTATGTGCCACATATCAGTCACTGACACATAGCAGACTGAGAAAGGCTGAAGGGAGCTTCCCTAAAAGATGCACCGAAATGTACAATTATAGAGTGCACAGAGAAACTAGGGAAGCGTCTCGAAAAACGTCACTGAAGGAGTTAGACTTGGGCTGCCGTCCTGTTCGGACGCAGCATGTCTTTTAAGCATGGCTACCATTCCGTTATGCCGCTTTTGTGTTAATCCAATGTGTATGTTCTAAAGTTCCTGTGGAGCAATTGAATGTGGTCGACATGTGACAGGAGTCGTCAGATTAAAGTCTGGAACATATAAAACCATATCGTCTTGTAAAGGTTTGTTGGTGACCGTTATTTGTTTGAATAGGCAGAAATGTATTATTCCTGAACCCCTAGGACGAGGCCCGCAACATCACATCGTGACAAATGATCCCGGACGAGCCCCCATTTGCCACGATGTGATGTTGCGGGCCTCGTCCTATTGGTTCAGGAATAATACATTTCTGCCTATTCAAACAAATAACGGTCACCAACAAACCTTTACAAGACGATATGGTTTTATATGTTCCAGACTTTAATCTGACGACTCCTGTCACATGTCGACCACATTCAATTGCTCCACAGGAACTTTAGAACACACACACTGGATTAACACAAAAGCGGCATAACGGAATGTTAGCCATGCTTAAAAGACATGCTGAGTCCGAACAGGACGGCCGCCCAAGTCTAACTCCTTCAGTGACGTTTTTCGTGACGCTTCCCTAGTTTCTCTGTGCACTCTATAATTGTACATTTCGGTGCATCTTTTAGGGAAGCTCCCTTCAGCCTTTCTCAGTCTGCTATGTGTCAGTGACTGATATGTGGCAGTATGCAAGATATGGTTGCTAGGTGTATGCAAGATAAGGGTGCTGGGTGTATGTAAGATATGATTGCTTTGTGTATGCAAGATATTGTTGCTGGGTGTATGCAAGATATGGTTGCTGGGTGTATGCAAGAAATGGTTGCTGGGTGTATGCAAGATATGGTTGCTGGGTGTATGCAAGATATTGGTGCTGGGTGCATGCAAGAGATGGGTGCTGTGTGTGCAAGATATAGGTGCTGGGTGTATGTAAGATATAAGTGCTGGGTGTATGCAAGATATGGTTGTTGGGGGTGTGCAAGTGTGACGAAACGACGCATTATCTGTCTTTTGTCCACGGGATTCCACACTATTTTGGCGTGTCATCGGGGACTTTCCCGGTTATAAATAGACCGAGGGAAGTCGATGGGATTTTCCGTCTTGAATCGTCTCGAAACACCGGGATTTGAGTGACCCCAGTTACTGTGCGCACCACTAAATTCCCGTGCAGAAAGATCTAGAAATTCTAGGCCGGGGAATGAATGTTGTCCGAGAAGTTGACTTTCCTCAAGGAGCACTCATTTCTCGTGCGCGTGAGTTCGCACGTTGGGGAATTGCGGCTGGAATAGTCATTCACTTTCTGACTCTCAAGGAGAGAAGACGCATGGCTCTGTTAAGCCAATTGTATAGCGTCTCACCTCAACCAAGTTGCAGCTGACTGTTATCACATTACGGCATGTTTGCCCACGAACAGTTCCGGTAGCTGACTGGAGTCTGGTTCAAGTCATTCAGGTATTTACTTAGTTAATTAATTAACTTTGTAACTGATCACAAAACACAATCGTTCTAATCTAATTAAATATGCGGTTGTCTTTGCATCACTAATGAGAAACCGATCGATAAACCTGTTGAGGAACCAGTCTACTACAATTGTTGTTTGCCTGAAACCACTTCGTGTACCACAGCGAAGGGTAGAATTACTTACTTACCACGCCTGACTAAACCACACCATGTGAAAGGGTGAATCATCATGACAGAAGGTGTATCATCAAGTTGATTCCAGTGCCCTGGAAGTGCACATGTGGGACGTGATGGTTTGTGTCGTTTTTCTGAATTTGCAGATGCTCTATTTCAGCAATGAGATGTTCAGCACCCTGAGCAATCACGCTCAATTATAAGAGACAATAGACTGTATGTAGATTGATGTGGCTAGGTTAACCCAGTGAGGTGTATCAAGTTGGGGTACTCTCAGCTCTGGGAGCTCATCAAGTCCAAGTCTATTGTGGTTCCGCCTAAACGTCGGAAACTTGAAGCAAGATTGACATATAAACTTGTGCGGTTCCCACGGCAGCTATAGTGGCAGGTCATGATGAGACCTACACCAGCTTACGTATAGTAACTCTTTCAAGTGTTATCAGGTGTAACGGACAACTAATTATTGTCCAAACTGAACAGTGTTGCCACAGGGTGAAATAGGTGCAGGATCCAAATGGTGTACTTTTAGAGTCTAGAAACTGTGAACTGTTTTCTCGTAGGACTCTAGTGAAGTATCAGCAGAACTATACTATTACCCTGCCAGGGGTACTTACTACGACTTAGGGACCATTAGATTGGTCATTGGCTTATTACCCAACCAGGGGTCTGTACTACTACTTAGGGACCATTCGATTGGTCATTGGCTACAGACATTTATTAACGTCAAGAGTAACTGGGGTCACCTCAAGGAGGTGGGTCTCCCAGCCAGGCTGTATACAGAGAACTGTTTATTGAGTTAACAGTGACTCAGTAGGAAGTGCTGGAGTTGCAGTTCGTCCAGTTGAGTGAGGTCCAGGTGTAACTCTATTGTTGTAGATCCAAGCTCTGGGGACGGAGTGGTCTCCAAGGTTCTAGTCATCTCACTGGAAGGAAGCCGGGTGAGTGGCGGACCGACTGGACGGAACATCTGCATCCAATCTACTTCTCAGCCTTATGATGATTGAATCCTATCTCTGATTCTGTCTCTACTCTATCCTCTACTTGTGTAAATAAATTATTCTATCAGGGTGTTCAATTCAGTTCTATATTCTCAAGGGTAGAATAAACTTTGTGTATGTTGACTTACTCTTTGTACAATTATTGAGTGTGGTCTCGGACGATGCCTCAGTGTTCATTATTCCAAGGGAGTAGGTAGTTAGTGGGGGTCTAGAATCTGGAGGGGCTTGTAGACATAATTAACTAATACGAGGTCAACAGCAGAGTAAACAGTGTATCTACCTGTCCAATCTGGTAATACACGGGAGTGCTAGAGACACCTCGGGTGTGGTTAACTCTCAGTACCCAAGGCGATCTTGTCACAGCAAGATATGGGTGCTGGGTGTATGCAAGATATGGGTGCTGTGTGTATGCAAGATATGGTTACTGGGAGAATGCAAGATATGGTTGCTAGGTGTATGCAAGATAAGGGTGCTGGGTGTATGCAAGATATGGGTCCTGGGTGCATGCAAGATATGGGTGCTGGGTTATGCAAGATATGGTTGCTGGGTGTATGCAAGATATGGTTGCTGGGTGTATGCAAGATATGGGTGCTGGGTGTATGCAAGATATGGTTGTTTGGTGTGTGCAAGATATGGGTGCTGGGTGTATGCAAGATATGGGTGCTGTGTGTATGCAAGATATGGTTGCTAGGTGTATGCAAGATAAGGGTGCTGGGTGTATGCAAGATATGGTTGCTGGGTGTATGCAAGATATGATTTCTTGGTGTATACAAGATATGGTTGCTGGGTGTATGCAAGATATGGTTGCTGGGTGTATGCAAGATATGGTTGCTGGATGTATGCAAAATATGGTTGATGGGTGTATGTACGATATGGTTGCTGGGTGTATGCAAGATATGGTTGCTGGGTGTATGCAAGATATGGGTGCTGGTTGTATGCAAGATATGGTTGCTGAGTGTATGCAAGATATGGGTGCTGCGTGTATGCAAGATACGGGTGCTGGGTGTATGCAAGATATGGTTGCTGGGTGTATGCAAGATATGGTTGCTGGGTGTAAGCAAGATATGGTTTACTGATTGTCTTCCATTATTGTGGGGATTTGCTGGTTTTCTCTTGCAATCTCTCAGTGCGAACAGTTTGTCATCTTTAGCAGAATTCTTCAGGGCAGAGACTGTCCTCCCTTAGTTTGCCAGACTAGTATCCATTTCCCATGATGTCCTGTGAGGAAGATGAGTGGCCTGGGTTGGTGTGATTGCTTGCATGTCAGCCCCTTTGTGTCCTGTTATCAACGTTAGTCATTATGTTTCTTCATTGTGTCAACGTTTTATTGTAATTACTGATATAAAGTGGGATCCATTGGTAGTGCAGTATCTAGCACACTTGCCTGACAACCCGGTGGTCATGGTTCAGATCCTCATTGAGACATATTTGTTTTTTTTATTGACCTGGCTCCCAGATCAGCCTAGGTTAAAATGGGCACGAGGTAATGTCCTGAAGATAGTCGGTGTGATGTTAACATCACCCATCGAATGCCAATGGTTTTTTTTTTGGTGCATATCCTTTACAGGACATCGCTGTCAACGCCAGCATTTTACTGCTGTTGTGATCTCCTGGCAAGTTTACGCTCAGTAATTTGCCATTGCTTTATGAACAACCAGCTGTCATACCAATTTGTTAAAACCCAGCTTAGCGCGGTCTGCTGCCAAATCAAGCACATCTTTTAAGCGACTGTGTTTCGAATGCA
Organism: Cepaea nemoralis; assembly: GCA_014155875.1. Taxonomy (NCBI): domain Eukaryota; kingdom Metazoa; phylum Mollusca; class Gastropoda; order Stylommatophora; family Helicidae; genus Cepaea; species Cepaea nemoralis. The sequence goes on from JACEFZ010025095.1 coordinate 85,602, forward strand.
CGTAAGCAGAATTACAAACCGCATCCGTAACGCTTTTTCTGCGGAGACTGGCGAGTGCCAATTGATCTAGAAATACAAGGGGCTACCACCATGTATGCCAAATACCCTCATAGCATGTAATATAAGGTCCTTAATACAATCATAGCATGTAATATAAGGTCCTTAATACAATCATAGCATGTAATATAAGGTCCTTAATACAATCATAGCATGTAATATACGGTCTCTAATACCCTCATAACATGTAATAAGGTTTTTAATACCCTCACAACATGTAATAAGGTCTTTAATACCCTCATAGCATGTAATAAGGTCACTGACAACATGTGACTTTGATTGGTGGAATCAGGAATCCAGCTTGACACTGGTGGGGAGGATCATGGCAGAGGACACAAGTGTGTGTGCCAACTGGTTTCTGGAACTTTAAGCATCTACACTTCTCGTCTTATGAGGGAAACGGTGCACATATGGACATGTCCGGAGTATGGTGGCATCAATGTCGGGTGACAAATTCTGACTATATGCGTCTGCACTCATCAGTGACCAGAAGCATAGAGTGAGAAGATTCTAAGCGTGTATGTTTCTACAGTATCGTTAGGTTAATTTACTCTTTTATCACTCTGTAGTTATATAAATTATAGTTTAAACATGTTTTTTTTTTGTTGGCATTTATATGCACTGACAAATAAAAACGGATGTTCTTTGTTTTTAATGCAATTTTGGGAGTGGGATGGGAGGTGTCTAACCTACAGTTTCTATAGCATTATTGGTTCATTTTTATTTTTTAAATATCTTTGTAGGTCCTGTGCTAGATAATTAAACGGTAGTTTCTAACTCATTGTGGTCCACTTATATGCAGAGACAAGCAGGAAAAGAGAGTTCCTTTTTACTTTTATATTTTTGGGGGGGGGGGGGCGGGGTGGAGGGTGGGGGAGTTGTCGTTGTCTGGTTTCATATTACACCATACTTTTAAGTGAGGTCTTACTGGTGTTGCCATTTAAAGCTTGTAACTGTTGATTCTTTTGCTGTGTTACAGTTTAAATGCTTACATTAAATCTGTGATGAACTATCCGTTTTTCTTTCAGTGATTGATTATGTGTGTGTTGTTTTGTGTGTGTATGTTTTGTTTGGGGAACTATTCCCTCGTGGGTCCATGATATTATTGACATATTCCAGTAAAAGAAACCATGCAATTATCTACACAGATACAACAGACTGAGATGCTTGAGCTTTGTTGAATGAATTAACCTTGATCATCCTGTAGCAGGAGAAGCCCTGGCAGCACCCAGGTCAACCCCACTAACACAGGTGCCAGGAAATCATGTGAGAAGTAACGGCGACCAGCATGATACTGAGCACATCACCCACCGATTGGTTTAAACATAATGGGGCTGGCAGTATACAATATGTTTATAAAATCTTACTACTCTTTGTATGTCATTGGCACCTTGCCGTCTTGACAGACGATAGTTTGTGCTTCAAAAAGGCATAATAACTTTTACCTATGGCGGTAGCGAATGTGACTGATAAGGCCAATTTGCGCTGTAAATGTTCGTTCACAGTGGGTGCATGTGAACACGTGGTCATTTCCACCATCATGCACCATCTTACGTCTCACACGCTCGCTGTGTGACTTATCTGCAATAATTTTCTCCTTTGTCTTTATTCCATTTCAGATGTTTGCCCTCCATGCAACACGTTCAGCGGCGACTTGCTCCCAATGTGCATTATCAATGCCTGTATCAATCATGTCCCGTTTACACACATCTTTGTATCGTAGTAGAGGCCGTCCCTGAGATCTCTTACCCATCTGTAATTCACCAAAAAAGATGTCCTTTGGTATTCTACCATCATCCAACCGCCTAAAATGTCCTATCCATCTCAGTCTACGAAGTCTGAGCATGGAATAAACCGTCACACAACCTGATCTTTCCAATACTTCAGTATTTGTGATTTTGTCTTGCCTCTTAATACCAAGAATTCTTCGCAGACACCGCATATGAAAGCTGTTTAAACGTTTCTCTTGGTGTGAGTAAGTTGTCCAGGTTTCACTGCCATAAAGAAGAGTACTAAGGACACAGGCTTGATAGACAAGGACTTTTGTTTTGGCAGTAAGCTTCCTGTTATCCCAGACTCTTTTTCTTAACCTGTTCATTGTTGTTGCTGCCACACATTGTTGTATATTACCATCCTGATTACGAAAGGCATGTTTCAGTAAAGTGAAAAGTATATTCCAAAGAGGGTGGGAGCTAGTACACAACATTGCTTAACTCTACTCTTGATTTCAAACTCTTCAGAAGTTGCACCATCAAACTTGATTATACCCTTCATGCCTGTGTGGAACGATTCCACAATGGACAGAAGAGTTAGGTGGGCAGCCAATCTTCTTTAGTGCCTTGAACAGACCCTCACGACTGACCAAATCAAATGCCTTTGTGAGGTCGATGTAGGCAATAAACAGTGGTTAATTCTGTTCACGGCATATTGTCTTGCATTTGTCGCAATGAGAATATCATATCAATAGGTAGGCCGGTTCGGTCGAAAGCTACACTGTGATTCGGGGTAAACTTGATCTCCTAGGACTTGAAGTCTGCGAAGAACAACTCTGGCAAATACTTTTCCAACAATACACAAAAGTGAGACTACCCCTATAGTTGTTCGCAGTCGCTCCGATCGCCCTTGTTCTTGTACAGTGTTATGATGCTTGAATCTTTGAAATCTTGTGTGACTTGTCCTTCTCGCCAGCATAGCTCTATTAGCTGGTGAATCTGTATAGTGAGTGTGTCTTGCCCACTCCTGATAACCTCTATTGGAATCCCATCCTTACCTGGAGCCTTGCCAGATGCAAGTTCATTTATAGCACACCTAACTTCTGTTATAGTGGGAAGTGTGTCCAGGTGGTCAAGAGTTGGTAGGGCCTCTATGGCGTTGAGGGCATCATACACTAGTTTGGTCTCACTTGAGTAAAGCTCCAGTTTAGTTTAGTTTAGTTTAGTCGACGGACTAACATCACAGCACACAGGTGCAACCCATAAATGCTCCGTTTTTCTCCTAACTTAAACCTGAGTCTGGAGAAACTCAGCTCATTGCACGAACTCCGTAGCACCGGCGTGGATCCTGAGAATACTTTGATAGTTTTTAACTCGAAATTTTGGCCGGGCAGCGCCGTTAGGCTACTCTTTTTCGAATTCCAACTGCCAAGGGATTTTTTACGTGCGCAACAATACACACGGGTGTCCGATCTCACTACCCAGAGACCAGGGGAAATTTATTACTAGAAGTCCACGTGAAAAAATCCCGGCATCACCGGGGCTTGAACCCGGGACCTCCAGCACTCGAGGCGGACACCATACCTCGAGACCACGCAGCTCCCCAAAGCTCCAAATAGTGCTCTGTCCATCTGTCCATCTGCTGTTTCTTATCAGTGATGATTTCTCCAGTCAAGGTTTTCAATGGTGCACTTCTTTTGATCATTGGACCACAGGCTTTCTTTATTCCTTCATACATGCTTCTGATATTTCCTTTATCACTTGCGATGTCGTTTCTTCTTCTTCTTCTTCGTCTGCTTCTTCTTCTTCTTCTTCTTCTTCTTCTTCTTCTTCTTTCTTCTTCTTCTTCGTCTTCTTCGTCTTCTTCGTCTTCTTCTTCTTCTTCTTCTTCTTCTTCGTCTTCTTCTTCTTCTTCTTCTTCTTCTTCTTCTTCTTCTTCTTCTTCTTCTTCTTCTTCTTCTTCTTCTTCTTCTTCTTCTTCTTCTTCTTCTTCTTCTTCTTCTTCTTCTTCGTCTTCTTCTTCTGCTGCTGATGCTGCTGCTGCTGCTGCTTCTTCTTCTTCTTCTTCTTCTTCTTCTTCTTCTTCTTCTTCTTCTTCTTCTTCTTCTTCTTCTTCTTCTTCTTCTTCTTCTTCTTCTTCTTCTTCTTCTTCTTCTTTATCACACGATTTTCTTACAATAAGGGCGTGTGATGGTCGTTGTCTAGGTAACGATACTCCTGGTGTGTCAATTGAGCTCTCTCACTGTCTTACACTATGACTCACCCCCGCAGTGCACATTCACCAGTCAGTAAACAAGATCGATTTTGGCGCACATAATCCTTTAATACAGAAATAACACAGACCCACGGACAAACGGAACATGTTTATAAATCCAGAACACAATGTAATCCACCGAAGAGATATATATTCCTCACACCTCTACACGTCAATGCCTTCTCACGGCCTGCTGAATCTCAAATTCATAGACCTCCCCCGATGTGTCTCCACCTTGCCGTCGTGGGGGAGCTTGCGTGTCCCATCGACCCCGTGTGCTTGCCGATGGGTGAAAACTACATATCGAACGGCTCATGGGATAGGGACCAGACTAAGAGAGACACAACCTGCTGCTCTGCAGGTGAGACTGAGGATAGCAGTCTAAAATCTAAATCAGGCGCACGAAGGCAGAATATCTTGGTCCGGACAAAACACTAAAGGCTCCCTGTCGAGGGCTGTGGCTGAACGCCTCTAAGCCACAAACCCTCGGACCTGAGAGCCGGGCCGATATCCACCTTTCGAAAAATTAAAGGCGTGATACTGAGCAAGCTACATGCTCAGGTCTGATACAAGTTCGAAGGCTCTCAGCTGGGGGATATGAGAGATTCCCGGATGAGAGGGCCAGGCCGTTTCTCGCTCACCGCTGCACGAAGTTAAGGTGCTGAGCCGGCAGCACAAGTAGCCTACCTCGTGAGCGAGTACAAAAAAGTCAAAAAAGTGCCCCAGCCGAAGAAAATGGCTGCGAAAACTGTATCTAACTCATATAGAGTGTAGACAAAAGTGGAAGAACGTCTCAATGACGCAAAATGGAACGCACGGCGAGCGAACCTATTGCGTGGTCCGAAGTCAAAAAGCAAAAGCTTACCGAGTGGGTGTCGCTCGCAGTCTGACCGTCCCTTGAACAGACCCTCACGACTGACCAAATCAAATGCCTTTGTGAGGTCGATGAAGGCAATAAATAGTGGTTAATTCTGTTCACGGCATATGTCTTGCATTTGTCGCAATGAGAATATCATATCAATGGTAGGCAGGTTCGGTCGAAAGCCACACTGTGATTCGGGGTACACTTGATCTCCTAGGACTTGAAGTCTGCGCAGAACAACTCTGGCAAATACTTTTCCAACAATACACAAAAGTGAGATACCTCTATAGTTGTTGCAGTCGCTCCGATCGCCCTTGTTCTTGTACAGTGTTATGATGCTTGAATTTTTGAAATCTTGTGTGACTTGTCCTTCTTGCCAGCATAGATTTATTAGCTGGTGAATCAGTAGAGTGAGTGTGTCTTGCCCACTCCTGATAACCTCTATTGGAATCCCATCCTTACCTGGGGCCTTGCCAGATGCAAGTTCGTTTATAGCACACTTAACTTCTGTTATGGTGGGAAGTGTCCAGGTGGTCAAGAGTTGGTAGGGCCTCTATGGCGTTGAGGGCATCGTACGCTAGTTTGGTCTCACTTGAGTAAAGCTCCAGTTTAGTTTAGTTTAGTTTAGTTTAGTTTAGTCGACGGATCAACATCACAGCACACAGGTGCAACCCATAAGTGCTCCGTTTTTCTCCTAACTCAAACCTTAGTCTGGAGAAACTCAGCTCAGTGCACGATCTCCGTAGCACCAGCGAGGATCCTGAGAATACTTTGGGTAGTTTTTAACTGGGCAGTGCCGTTAGGCTACTCTTTTTCGATTTCCAACTGCCAAGGGATTTTTTACGTGCGCAACAATATACACGGGTGCCCGATCTCACTACCCAGAGACCAGGGGAAATTTATTACTAGAAGTCCACGTGAAAAAATCCCGGCATCACCGGGGCTTGAACCAGCATCGGGGCTTGGACCTCCAGCACTCGAGGCGGACACCATACCTCGAGATCACGCAGTTCCCCAAAGCTCCAAATAGTGCTCTGCCCATCTGTCCATCTGCTGTTTCTTATCAGTGATGATTTCTCCAGTCAAGGTTTTCAATGGTGCACTTCTTTTGATCATTGGACAACAGGCTTTCTTTATTCCTTCATACATGCTTCTGATATTTCCCTTATCACTTGCGATTTCTTCTTCTTCTTCTTCTTCTTCCTCTTCTTCTTCTTCTTCTTCTTCTTCTTCTTCTTCTTCTTCTTCTTCTTCTTCTTCTTCTTCTTCTTCTTCTTCTTCTTCTTCTTCTTCTCTTCTTCTTCTGCTGCTGCTGCTGCTGCTTCTTCTTCTTCTTCTTCTTCTTCTTCTTCTTCTTCTTCTTCTTCTTATTCTTCTTCTTCTTCTTCTTCTTCTTCTTCTTCTTCTTCTTCTTCTTCTTCTTCTTCTTCTTCTTCTTCTTCTTCTTCTTCTTCTTCTTCGTCTTCTTCTTCTGCTGCTGATGCTGCTGCTGCTGCTTCTGCTTCTTCTTCTTCTTCTTCTTCTTCTTCTTCTTCTTCTTCTTCTTCTTCTTCTTCTTCTTCTTCTTCTTCTTCTTCTTCTTCTTCTTCTTCTTCTTCTACTTTATCACACGATTTTCTTACAATAAGGGCGTGTGATGGTCGTTGTCTAGGTAACGATACTCCTGGTGTGTCAATTGAGCTCTCTCACTGTCTTACACTATGACTCACCCCCGCAGTGCACATTCACCAGTCAGTAAACAAGATCGATTTTGGCGCACATAATCCTTTAATACAGAAATAACACAGACCCACGGACAAACGGAACATGTTTATAAATCCAGAACACAATGTAATCCACCGAAGAGATATATATTCCTCACACCTCTACACGTCAATGCCTTCTCACGGCCTGCTGAATCTCAAATTCATAGACCTCCCCCGATGTGTCTCCACCTTGCCGTCGTGGGGGAGCTTGCGTGTCCCATCGACCCCATGTGCTTGCCGATGGGTGAAAACTACATATCGAACGGCTCATGGGATAGGGACCAGACTAAGAGAGACACAACCTGCTGCTCTGCAGGTGAGACTGAGGATAGCAGTCTAAAATCTAAATCAGGCGCACGAAGGCAGAATATCTTGGTCCGGACAAAACACTAAAGGCTCCCTGTCGAGGGCTGTGGCTGAACGCCTCTAAGCCACAAACCCTCGGACCTGAGAGCCGGGCCGATATCCACCTTTCGAAAAATTAAAGGCGTGATACTGAGCAAGCTACATGCTCAGGTCTGATACAAGTTCGAAGGCTCTCAGCTGGGGGATATGAGAGATTCCCGGATGAGAGGGCCAGGCCGTTTCTCGCTCACCGCTACACGAAGTTAAGGTGCTGTGCCGGCAGCACAAGTAGCCTACCTCGTGAGCGAGTACAAAAAAGTCAAAAAAGTGCCCCAGCCGAAGAAAATGGCTGCGAAAACTGTATCTAACTCATAGAGAGTGTAGACAAAAGTGGAAGAACGTCTCAATGACGCAAAATGGAACGCACGGCGAGCGAACCTATTGCGTGGTCCGAAGTCAAAAAGCAAAAGCTTACCGAGTGGGTGTCGCTCGCAGTCTGACCGTCCCTGGTGTGTGCTTGAGCGATCAGGGGCAAACGTGTTGCCCAACACATGGAAGTGAGGAACTAAAGCAGCCATGAGCAGGACGTGGCAACTCCTCGGGTGAGCCCAGTCACAGAGCAATATGTGCCGGCTCTGCAATTATGGAAGCCTCCTTGGATAGCGAGGGAATGCTCATGGTCTGCCCCTGCCTTCCCTTGAGGGCCGACCACGATGTCGTTCATCGTTCTATCTTGACCAGCTGAGATGTTAGCGACATCACAACAGTCCAACGTGCCTCGAAACCAGAGGAAGGCTAACCTTATTAAAAAATGCCCGCTGAAGTCGGAAGTGTCGTCCTACGGGTGGCAAACTAAAAATTGACACTACGCAATTACGTCCGAGTGAAATGTCTCGTCCGAATGTCTCTCGTGCTAGGAACAGCTCTGACTACCTAGTTTCCGAATGCCGCTCTTGTTCGGAACAGCTCTGACTGGGTAGTTTTCTGAATGTCTGTTGTACCTGGAATAGCTCTGATGGGCGCAACGACAAGTACATGTCCGAAAACTCGCTGAGTGGATGCCGTCTGCAAACATGTCTGGTTTGTGCGGGAATGACCCGGGGAAACGAAGTGACCAATAAATTGAAGTGAGGATTTAAAGCAGCCATGAGCAGGACGTGACGATCTCCCTCGGTGAGCTAGGATCCAGGGCGTTATGTGTCGGCCCTGCAACTATGGAAGCAACCTTGGATGGCGGAAAATGCTATGGACTGTCCCTGCCTTCCTTTGAGGGATGACCGTTGTCTTCGACCGTTCAACCTTGGCCAGCATGGTTGCAGAAGGCACCACAAAAGTGAGAGTCTTGCAGGAATGCTACCTGGTCAAAAAAGCACGCAAATGTCGATGTGTTGGCCTACGGGTTTTGACCCAAGGGCGCATAACAGACACACCGCAATCACATCTGAAAAAACACTCCGGATGAACGAAAAGAAGAAGAAGAAATTCATAGACATTTAGTCCAGCTACTATCCACGACTGGATCTCACACAATACGACCCACCCACTGGGTCGGAGCCTCTGCTCACTATGTAACCCACTCTGGGTTTTAGGACTGCAATCACAGCTCGGAGAATCACACCACACAGTTCTCCGTCGACTACCGACTCGTTCGGTATCTAAAACTCAACTCCCTTAAACGACCTGACCCGCAGTCGGTCTCTTCTCTCACTGACTTTCCAGTCTCCTGCCTTGACACAACACTCACTGTCTTTCGCCCCATCCACCCTAGGGGTTTTTCTCTACCCTCACTATTTTATTTCTCAGGACTGGCTGTTTTTCTCATAGCCAGGTCAGTCACTTTACTGTCCCCCACTTTCATCCATTCTTTTCTCATGCCCGGTCACTCAACTCACTGTCAATGACCCAGGCTTATGTTATCACCCCCCTCTTAAAAGAAAACTTCGTTTTCAAATATTGGGAGACTAAGACTTACTAAACATGTGACCCAGACATATTGCCTGGGTAGCCCTAAGTATGGCTGCACCTTACTCTAGCTACCACACTAAATAATACATAAAATGCTCATAGTACACTCCTATATTCCCCAAACATCAATACATCCAACTTTTTATCTTGTGTAACAATGCATGATCTAATACATCACATAATAATAATACATCATAGGAAACATCATATCTGTGTATGGGCAGGTCTATTAACATCCTCAAAAAGACACAAGCTATTTGTGTACCGACCATATATCAGGTGGTTCTTTTCTTGCATCAACCCACCTCTGATTCCTGTCGATGCTGTGTCTACCTTTCATGTACCCATGACTCATGGTACCTCTAGAATTACAACATCTGTTTGCTATCCCTAGCCCTGGGTCAGTAATGTCGCGAACACTCTTTTGACCTGACTCAACTTTCCTATCTGCATATTGCACCGTTACACTTGAGTCTCTGTTTAGTCTGAACTCTTTATTCAATCTTGGCCCATATACCTGGCACCTTGCTTTCTGCTGCATACGCCTTATGCCTATGTGCCCTGCACATGCACTATCCTGAGCTGTTCTAGTATATCGGTCTCTGTGTGCTAAAGGTACTGCTCCTTGCCCACGTGCAGTTCCACTATCCGAAAAGCGGCGAGTGAGAACATTGTTCTTCCTCTCGAAGCACCATCTACCCTTCCCTGACTTACTATTTTCTACTCTACTACACCCTTGGAAACATTTGTTCAGAGTAGTATCTTGTCTGTGGGAGTCACTCCCACTATGTTTGAGATCAATTCTCACCTGCTCAGCTGTACTATCCTTGTCCTGAGTTCCTGTGTCTACTTCAAGTGCCTCTTCTACCTCAGCTATATTCTCTAATTTAGGTTCTCTTGTGGTAACTACCTAATTACTGCTTACACTATATTTTTGGTCCCAATAAACTACTTCCTCTTCTGTACAATCTTTAACTCCTATAACATTTCCTATGATCAAATCAGCCACTGGTGAATCCAAGACACACGCTGTCACTCTTCCAGTGATATATGGTGTTTTTACTGTTATTATGGCTAATGGGTAGAACTCTACTGTGCCGTTGGATGTTATGCATCTAATCTTTTTCCCTGTATAATCCGAGGGATCTATTAAACTTGTCCTCACTCCGATAGACGTACATCCGGAATCCCTAATTGTTAACGATGGTCTATCATTGACGAATCCCTGATGCAGCTTCAGACTTCCTCCTTCATGCACTGCTGATCCTGCTTTCACTGTATGACCACATATTAGGACTGGCTGACTGTCTTTTTCAAAAAGAGGTTTGCACCCACTACAATCTTCATTGTTCAGCGTCTCAATTACTTGCGCTGCATTTGAGTGCTCTGTTTCTCTCATCCTACATTGATGGCTGACATGCCCCTTCTTTCCACATTTGAAACAGATGATCTCCTTCTTTGCGTTACTTGTTGGCTCACTGGCTGGCTGCACGTCACACTCCGCTGCCTTGTGTCTCCAGCTCCCACAATTCCAACATCCGGCATAATTTGGACGTCTCTGGAAGCTCCCTCTTCTATATGGGTACCGTCCTACTCTACCAACATTGTTTCCTCGGAAACCATTATCTTGAAGTTCTTGCTGCTCACCTTTCTGTGCTGAATCCACACTTTTCGCCCTTGGTCTGATGACTGGATTCTGGTCCTGTTTAGTGTACGCTGCACAGACTATTTCCTCACTCATTAGTTTCCCAATAGATACGTTAGGATGTGCAGTCATGTAGTTTTGCCCTAACTGAGACATTGTGTCTATGTCCTTTGTCTTACGTTCCTCAAAGAAATCCACTAAATTGGTATTACATGAAGCTAATACTTTGTCTCTTAACACTAAATCTACTAATTTATTAAAATCTTTCCCTACTTCTGCGAGTTCCATCTATTTGTTAAATGTATTCTTTACAGTGTTAACAAAATCTGTGAAATCTTGATTTGTCTCTGGCCCTAATTGTCTAAACTTTGTTCTATATCCATGTTCAGTTAGTTGGAACTTTGTCAGCAAACGTTGACGTAATATAGTGTAGTTGTTCCTTTCTTCTACAGGTAAATTGAACATGGTGTCTAGTGCCTTACCCGTAAGAACCTCGCCCAGCCGCATCGCATACTCCGCTTCTGGAATGCCTAATGTTTTTACAGACGACTCGAATCTCCCAAGATAGGATTCAAGACAATCCCGGTCCATAAAGTATGGCAGTTTCAATCGTTGTGATGACTGTGAAGGTCTTCTGCTTTCCTCACTTTGACCTTTCGAAGATAGTTCTAATTTTCTGAGTGCAATTTCAGCTTCCATCTTAATCTTCTCTTTCTCGATTTCCACCGCATTTGTGTGTTTTAACTTTTCAAGTTCCATTTGTGTCTCTCTCTCTCTCTCTCTCTTCCTGTAGACGCTTGTTTTCCATTTCAGCTAGTTTTACTTGTGTCTCTTTCTCTTCCTGTAGACGCTTTGCCTCGCGTTCATTATGCCTCTCCTCTCTTTCCGTCTGTTTTTGTTCTTTTGCTTCTGCATACTCCTGTAACTCTTTACTTTCAGGCCTATTCGTTCACCTGCTTCAATATATTCCATTAAAATAGGCATCTTGTACTTGTGGACACGTTGCTGTCTGTCAGCCAACTATAAATGTGACGACTCTGCTGTTAGTATTTGTTAGTATTTGTGTCACTTCCCTAAGTACACCAGCACTCCCTGTGTACGTAAATTCGTAGTGCTAAAATATCACTCTGCACTCACCCAGTCACTCTATAAGCACTAGGTAGTGAGGGGGAAGTATCACCTATACTCCCTCGCATATATATCTATGACAACAAGTTCATAAAGTCCCTGGAAATATTGTTAAACATACATATAAATACATATACAAACAAATGGATGATAACAGTAAGTGGTGCCTATAAAACGCTAGACGCATAGGCTAGTGACCCGCATACAGATGATTACATAGAAATAAAAACCACTAACATTGACATGCCCATGTAAAAACACAACTGTGCGCGTAATATATAAATATAAACTGACACCGACCACTAGACAGTAGAAATGACGAAAGATCACAATAATAACATATATCCAACCACAACAAATATCATATGTAAATATAACGAAAAGAAGAAAGAGAAAGGGAAAAAAAATTATAGCATTAACATATACACACAAATCTAACGTCAGACAACTCGGCTCTAGTTATTGGTTAGGACTATTCCAATGCCACTGCACGACACGCTAACTCATTAACGATTTCCTTACAAACCAATATCTTAAGCACCAGAAATACCCACGTTTCACAAGGCCTATCCTGATGTAGATAGAGATCGCAAAAAGTGCCTATCAACAACTACATGTAATAACATATATATATATATATATATATATATATATATATATATATATATATATATATATATATATATATATATATATATATAAGTAGACAAACGATAACGACAGTTAAGACGATGAAAGAGCAAACAAAATGTCCAACCTTTTGGCAGATAAATATGTCCTTATTGATCCGTCGCCAAAAGTTCTTATTTTAATAATTTTTCACAATATGCTGGGAATGTATATTGGTAAATTTTCCGAAATGTCTACGATATTCCAAATTTATTGCGTGGTGACTTAATTTTACGTGGTGAACACACGTTCAAACAGTCGAAAAAATTGAAGATGATGATTGATTATCCAAAATGTTCTGTCTCAACACAGTCCATAACGTTATTGTACTTTCTCTGGACGTGGTGACACCACAGTAATAATCCAAACGTCTTTATACTATCGTTGTGGAGATGGCGCTTCGCTGTATCAATTATGTGATAGACTCACGTTTAAAGGCAAAGTTCAGCAACAACAAAAAAAAATAATGCCACCAAATATCCAGCGCTTTAAATTTTTATATATAAATCCTTATTGGCAAAGAAATACGACCACGGTTGCGATGACGCCACGTTAAAATGTTTGCTCGTAACAGAATAATGATGACACAGGGCTTGAACAACGTCGAAACATAAAGTCTGGCTTTCTTTCAAAACAACCTTGTTTTGTTCATTCACAATGAGTCATCTTGACCACAATAGGCCGTGGAAATTTTCCTGAGTACCTTCAGTTCCTTCCACCCCCAACTCACAATGTCACCTCAATTTCTCTTTATCACCCTCAGTGACAAATTCCTCCGTAAAATCAGTTTCCACACAACCTTGACAGCCCCACCAGGCTGCCCTTTTAACTCCGTGGAAAGTCACACTTAATCTGTCTGTAAAATGCCCGGAAACTTTTCCGTTATACACAAACACTTTCCACTTCTGCCCCCGCACCTGTGGTAGGGGTACCGTTACTATCCCCTTCGGTCACCCTTCCCGGTGAATCCGCAAATGTCAATTTTCTCTGTGTATTCTACACATTCATTAACTCTTCCCTTCCCGGGAGTTCAATGTTCTCGTAAACAGCGCTGACCCGATTTGTCCGTAGAGACTCACAATTTCCACCTGCACTGTCTCTTAGCGCCGCCCCGCCTCGTCTTTTAACGGCGTCGACAAATCTTGACCAGTCAACTTGCGACAACACAGTGCGTTCCCTCGCCACACACACCTGTCAATATGTTGAATTTTCAATCCTGCCTTTATCACCGACAGCGATAATGTCCAGCCCGTCTCGCCGCGCAGATTTTTGTGCCGCGTATTCACCAACGCGCTGTTTGTGACTAGTGACTAACCCCGTCACAATAGTCCCCTCTCTCAGTTGATCTGTGCCGCTGTTTTCTTAACGCGCGCTGACAGTTTTTCCCGATGTGCGGTCTTACACACACACACACACACACACACACACACACACACACACACACACACACACACACACACACACACACACACGTAGGATATTCCACCACCTTCTGGATTAATCCTGGTTTTCCGTTAGCTTGAGCACTACTGTCTGGTATCAAATTTACCTGTCGTGAACTTCACTTGAACTGTCTGCTAGCTTGAGTTTTTACTCCCGTCTGTCTGTGTGAATTATCTGGCGCACACACAAAGAGTTCACATTACCCTCTTGAAGCCACACAATCCAAATTGTCAAGGGTTTGCTAGTTTGATGGAACGAAGTCACCAGATAATAACTCCTCTCTCAGCGAAGAGCACACAGATAAATAGAATGACAACAATGTCTATAATGCAATGGGTTTCTTGAAAGGACGAGCCATCCAGATATTCCTTACTAAGCGACGAGCTCCCAGTTACCTTATTGTAAGAAAATCGTGTGATATTCTTCTTCTTCTTCTTCTTCTTCTTCTTCTCGTGGAAGACAACGCGGTTATAGTTTAAAGCGAGTCATATCCAGTTGTTCACCATGGGTTGAATCGATGGTTTTTGGATACTCGTAATGACCTGATTCCATTCTACACTCACTCCAAGTAATACAAGTGCAAGGTCGAGAGAGTCGAGTCGATTTCGTTTGCAAGGTTTTATCCCATTTGACTCGGCCTCTCTTCGCAAACACTATCGCACAAAGAATGAGCTTCATAGCTCCAGCGATGACCCCCCTCCACTGCATTGAGCCTCCAGAAATAAAACTGCGCAGGTGGTCTGAACGACGAAGTCCAGGAGAACGAACCCGATTCCTTCAGAGCGCGAGGTGGAAGATTTAACCATTTCGCCAGGAAGATACGCTGAAAGGTATGAGTTCACATCTCGAGAGGATGAGGAGTAATTGTTCCTGCGAATAGTCACCATCATCATCACCAGGCAGTGCGTTGATTTCCCAGCAAGTTATTTAGTCCTCGCCAAGACTTGTTCTTTGTGAACCAAACTAGTGTATGTTTCCTAGATGTCCCATGGGGAGAACGTTTGAGATGTTGGTCAGCGTGCTACTCGACTTCCACTCATCAGCGTCTTTGTTGAGGCAATAAAGGGTAGCCGCTGTTCAAGTAATGATTTGTGTATTTCTCTTGTCTGTGTTAAGGAAATGCCAACTGCTGGGAATCCCCGGTTCTATCAAAATGATTGTTTGGATTCACTGATTGTATTAAAGAACAATCTGCATAGCGTTAATTAATAAACGCTACGAATCCCTGTTGAGATCATGATATGAATTCACAAGAACTCTTTTGCAATGATTAGGATCCCAATGTGTGCTCACAGAATTATAATAGTCGAGATAAACGACCTCTTCCACGACTTGTTTATATGGAGCTGGCCCCATATATTGAGACCAGTCGGCACTCAATGGGTGATGCAGTCAATATCACACCAACCATCTAGGGGTGTTGGGGATGTGTGTGGGGGATAGAGTGTGTGTATGGGTGGGGGTGGAGGTGTGGGTGGGAGATGTATGTGTGGGTTGTTGGTGTGTGTATGGGGGGTTAGAGATGTTTAAGGGTGGACGGGGGATGTGAGGGTAAGTGGCGAGATGTGTGTGGGTGGGGGTGGTGTGTGGGTGGGGATGTGTGTGCGTGTGGGGATGTGTGTCTGGGTGGAGGATGTGTGTGTGGGTGGTAGATGTGTGTGTGGATGGGGAGATGTGTGTGGGAAGGGGATGTGTGTGGGTGAGGGATGTGTGTGTTTGTGGGTGAGGCGTGTATGCGTGTGGGTAGGTTTAGGAGGTGTGGGTGGAGGATGTGTGGGTGAGTGGGTGTGTGTGGTTTGAGGGATATGTCGGTGAGTGGGGATGTGTGTGTGTGGGGGGATGAGTGTGTAGGTGGTGGAATGTGTATGGGGATAGGAATGTATGTGTGCCTGGGGGTTGGTGGTTGGATGTGCGGGATGGGGGGTGTGGGGTGTGTTGGGTGGGGGATGTATCTCATAACATTGTAATATGCACTACTTATGTTTTCAATATTCAGTTGACAATGTTTTTTCCCCCTATGTATCACGAACTAATAATGAACGAAAGAAGGAGCGAATGTAAGACGGGCCTGCGTGCCCAGTTTGTTACCCTTTTAAAATAAAGTTAAACGAAAAGTTAAATCAAAATCAATCTTTACTGCCCAGGACGTTTTATGGTACCCATTTGAGGCTAAGTCGATCTTGGACGCCACATTAGCTTTACAAATATCCCTGTTGAGACTGGGATTCAACCACATGGCCACCGGGAGGGCTAGGCAATCATGCTAACCGCTGCGATACCAAGGCTCCCAATCAAAGTCATACCATTGATAAGTGAATAGGTATTGGTTGATCAGTTCAACGTGCCATGTTTGAAATATACTTGTGCCTTTAGCAAAAGCATGGTGTTATGTGGTAATAATTACTTGGTATCGCAATCGGTTGCATAGAACTGCGTGCTTTGTTTTGATTTACCTGCTATCCCACAGAACTGTGTGACTTACTTATTGACTCGCCATCGTAACGGTTTTCTACCTAGCTATACACCGCTTTACGGCAAATCGCTATGGGCTAAGTCCACTGACGGGAGACATTTCGCGAGTGACGTCGAAGTTGAATATAAAGGGAAAACTGGTTTAGAAATCAGAGCACGCAGTTCCATGCAGCCGGTTTGGGAGGACTGATAAAACGATTGGATAAATGCATCAATGTTGGTGGAAATTATGTTGAGAAATAAAGGGACAATGTGTGCATAAAAATAAACTGGTTTCCAGTTGTTATCATATTTAGTTATTTTTTACAGCCATTGTGACTTACTTATTAACTTACCGTCGTAACAATATGGGACTAACACCACAGGCCTGAGAAATCAAAATCAGAGCTACCTGCCTACGATGGGTGACGTAATATTCTATTGTGATAATTTGGTCGTGTGCAGCGTGTGCCGCGTGGTCTAGTGGTTACACACCCGTTTCACGCGCCAGTGATCCGGGGTTTGTTTCCGGATCGGTCAAGTATATGCACTACTGACAAGCTCAAACGAGAGCGAAACTCGAGTTTAGTGCTTCGACATTAGTAGTATTAGTAGTAGTAGTAGTAGTAGTAGTAGTAGTAGTAGTAGTAGTAGTAGTAGTAGTAGTAGTAGTAGTAGTAGTAGTAGTAAAAGTAGTAGTAGTAGTAGTAGTTGTTGTAGTAGTAGTATTAGTAGCAGCAGTAGTAGTAGTAGTAGTAGTAGCAGCAGCAGCAGTAGTAGTAGTAGTAGTAGTAGTAGTAGTAGTAGTAGTAGTAGTAGTAGTAGTAGTAGTAGTAGTAGTAGTAGTAGTAGTAGTAGTAGTAGTAGTAGTAGTAGTAGTAGTAGTAAATCTTTATTTTCAAAGGGTTAAGAATTGGGCACGCAGGCCCGTCTGACATTCTGCCCTTCTTCTCTATTTCTTCTCATACATTCTTTCATTCAATATCTCTCATGAAGCAATGCTTTGACAACAAAAGAACAATAAGCATTAAAACGCATGAAAAATAATCAATAATACATGCCTCGTTGAGGCAATGTTTAACATGGGCATCATGAATACCTAAGGTGGGTGTAACGTGCCATATATATGGGAATATATGTGTTTGGCTAGTTGTCGTTCGAGGACATTGACGTGGATAGGCCTTAGGTTCACACCAGAATACGATCAACGTTGCCAGTAGTGGATTGTGCTCAATATTTAAATCAAAATTAGTTGTAAAAAGAGGTAGTGCCTTTGTATATCAAATATCATCCATATTGAAACACTCAAACATCCCTTTGTCTGCAAAACGAAAAATAATCAATTGTATATTCATATGTATTATATATCTTCGAGATGAGGTGTCTAAGAAGAGCTGTCAACTTAAATATTCGAGACCGAGTAAGAAATTATGTTATCAGGCTGACATTGAGATTAAAACCGTGTGTCACATAGACTCAAGGGCAGAAGATCAAATAGTTTCGGCCATCTTGTTAGAATGCAACACCTTCAGTTACCATTACTGGCGCTACACACAAAAATATCTGACAGGAGAGCAAGGAGAAGCCCGAGAAGAACACGAATCGACGACATCTAAGACATTGTTCAGTCACATGAAATGACACTACTTAGCATGGGATGACACAACCCATAACCGGCACAAGGTCCTCTCCACCGCTTGGCCCATCAATTTTAGGGTCAGAGTTCTCAATGTTCCTTTATACACAACTGCTTCAGCACACCGTACGAGGAGTTTACAACCAGGACTCTGGCGGCCATATCTTCGTCGAAACACTCTACTGAATACGCGACCTGTCTCAGACTTTCAATCTTGTTACTGTACTTTTCCATCTTGTATGTGTACTGTTCCTTTACTTTTGATTCGCACAGAACAGTCAACTCGATCAGCGCCAACTGCCGAGCCGTCGAGATGTATACCACAGCGTCTCATCACTTCTGAAACTCCTGATTACCTTAGAGCAGGGGTCACCAAACTACGACCCGCGGGCCGGATCCGGCCCGCAACGTCATTTCATCCGGCCCGCCGACGGTACTCGAACTACTTGATATAACTTCAGGAACACGATACGATAGGATACAATTTAAATGTAAATATTATGTTTAGAATAACAGGAGATCTTCATACGCGTGGTTACCTCCTTGCTGCTATGTGTCTTAAATTTACTATTTTCAGTTATAAATTATTGTATCTATATTTTCTTGTTTATTGTAATATTTGCTTATTTCGCGCCATCACAAGTCCTTCCCCGGCTCGTGATAGCACCGCCTACGCTCTGACGTTGCCATGGTTTCCATGGCCACACACACAACCACACACGCATCTTTCCCTCCCCATGATGCGTCCGGCTATCAATACAGGTTCGCGCTCCTGAAATATTTACTTCTTTTTGCCAGTCATCCATTTTATATGTAAGTAAAAAGGATTTCTTTGTTTTAATTTGATAGGCAAGTGAACTACAAGTGTGAATAGAGGCAATAAAGTAGCAAACATAGCAAAAAATTGCCATAGACTATATCAGTGCTATAGAACACCAAGGCCGCTGTATATAGTTGATGGTGTGTGTCTATTAACAACAAAGTCCATTTTGACGATATATCTGAGTTTATTTGGCATCAATTTGTAAAATACCGTACAGATGAAAATCATACGACTTGTTCTTCTAGGCGGCTGATGGAAGACTGTTTACGTCCACGCGTGAGCAACCCTAGATCCATAACTACCGGTGCTCACGCGTGTACAAATCTATTTCCCCTTGTTTTTGCACACCATCTATTAACTCATTAATTCCCTAACAGAGATAGTGCTCTGTTACATTTCTACCTATCCTCAACAAGACTTTATCTTAAAAAGTCTTAATCCCTAGCCTAGCCTACTTACCTAATGTACTTCTTTCAACCCGCTTACTCATCTTAAACTAACCCCTTCTTACCCAGTGAGCTTCTATTCCTAAGAGTCTACTTGTCTACTTATATCTTATAGCCAACCGCTATGTTTCTTCACAGACCTTCGTGAAGTCATACTTCTTCTTCGTTTATGTATACAAGATTTCATTTTTCTAAAACAGTTTATAAGGAATCTATCTAGATATTTCATTTCATATATACATCTGTTTATCAAAACCGTTGGTATATAAACACAATTGGAAATTTGTCATGCGTTATGCAACCTCTCATATCCTCTCAATATCAACAAAACAACACAGGATAGACAGAAAAGATGGGGTACGCACCCATAAGATATAAAGAAGTAGTCAGAAAGCAATCACATTTATCCTCTCTTGCAATCACAAAAACTTTATAAATAAAGTTTTAAAACGCATCTTATAATCCATGAATATATACTTATGTTTGTTACAAATTAAGTCAATCCAAAATTTCTTCCTTATATACTCAATATTAAAACCCACAACCATTAATGACTATATTTCCCATGGCTCATGTTCAATCAAGATTAAACCATAAAAAATAATATTGACAATGTTCATTTCTTATGAATATACTTACTAATACTATATCTATGCTCCATGCTGACTAGCACTGCACTCTTTTTAAACCAATTAACGCTGCTTATCGCAGCTCCTATATTAACCCCCTCACATCCCATTATAACCATCCTTGTTCATGGGCGTATCTAACTTTGTACTAAACCATATGTGCTGCTATTTACAGCCCCATTAATGTCCACCCCCAATTAACTAGCTCCTTATATTCCCATTGATGCTTACTAACGCAGCCTCTTTTTATACCACCTATAGACGTTAGTCACGTTAACTTCTTCTTCTTTAATATAACATGGCATCCAATTCAAATATTTTCAATTAATGCTGACTTAATGCAGCTCTTATTTTAATCCCCCCAAAACCATATATTTCTACCAACTTTCATTATAAAACCCATCATCCAAGCATGGCATTCTAGGCTTTAACTAACCCCTCATATTCCAAAAATTAACGCTGACTGACGTGGCAGCCTTCTTACTAGTACAAGGTCGAAGTTTATGGTACTCATATTTACTAAAACTTATTACTCACAAGGAGAATGTGTCTCTCTTCTAGTCCACAGTCGATTGTTAACTATTTTCTGAACGAAGGGTTCTCCATAAGGCCCCGTCTTATTACTTTAACTAATTCTATACTCAGAACAAAATAATAACAATTTTCTTCTCAACCAAGTCTTAAAAATCATCAAATTAATATGGTGAACTCAAATAAGTCAAAATAACTGAAAGCACAAGTTACAAGAGTTATTAAACCAAGCGTAATCCAAACAGAACTCTTTTCCCCCAAATATAAATATATGGTTTTATTCCCAACATAATATACATAGTCAAATTATCATCAATTTAAATCAATACAACCATTAACGGTCTCTTTTACGGACCGCTAAATTACCCTAAAATAAAGACAACACAACAAGTCTTATTCTAAAATCAAATAATAACCATTTGACAGAACCAATTCAATCAAAAATAATATACTATAGTATAAATTATGCAATGCATTATACTCTACTAAAACCTAACTTAACGCATCTGTAATCTACAGCTACTGTATATAAGAAAACCGTTTTGTCTTCCAACACAGGTCACGCATTTTAAATCTTCTCCTGCAATCTGCAGTCTACTCCATCACCCTATTTACCATATCTCCACTTTTTCAATAACTTTAGATTCCTCTCTATAATTGCCATTTCTACATCAATGTCTTCTCTAACCTGAGGAGAACTCAACATATCTTCTTTCATACTAACATTTTCGTTTTCATCAGTTTCCGATTTTTCATCCATATATTGTTCTTCTGTGCTTACATTCTCGGCGGCCTCTAATTTTTTTCTTTCTATATCTAACCTGATTTGTCTATCTTGGCTTCTTAATGACCTTTCCAACAGTGGCATATCTTCATCACTTGATGAATTCTCCCTAATTCGCTTTTGTCTTTTAACTTCTCTATCTCACTGTCTCTCTATCCTCCTCTTTACTGCTTGCCTGGTATTTTTAAATGGGGCAGTTACCTCCTCCTCCAGAGAATCAACACTATTATAATCATCGTACGTATTATTTTCTTCTTTCGTAAAGGTTTTAAGTACTGTTTCCTCTTGATCGTAAGTATCTTCGTAAACTGGTGTTGTTATTACTTGATTTTGTACCGGATCTTTACCAAAATCTGATGGTGTCGTATATTTAACTCTTCTGACGAGTTGTCCATCTGAGTATAACCCATCTGAATAATTATTATTGTTATTATTATTATTATTATTATTATTATTATTATCGCTTCTCTTATCTTCATCTCGTCTTAAATGTTCCACATGTGAACGCGCTACATGTCCTGTTATTTGGTTCTTGATAGTATATGATACTGGGCCTAATTTTTCTAAAATGTAATATCCTGGAACCCAATGAGTATCAAATTTAGAGTTTCTTCTATGCTTCTTATAGTAAACTCTATCACCTACCTCAAATTCTTGTAGTTGTGTATTTTTATCCGCGTACTTTTTCTGTCTTTCTGTAGCTTTAATTATATTACTTCTTAACCTTACGTGTGCCTTGTGCATTTCCTGTACAATCATTTCTTGAAAATTATCCCCCATATATTTCCTTCTAGGTTTTAACAGATTGTCAATTGGGAGTATTGGTTCTCTTCCGCATAGCAGGTAAAATGGTGAAAATCCTGTCCCTTCATTTTGGTGTGTTCGTATTGTCCCCAGTGCTGGTCCCAGATAAAGGTCCCAGTCCCTATCGTGCTCCTCTACAATTTTTGCTATTATATTGTATAATGTCCGACGTTGTCTCTCATTTTTCGCATTTGAGGAAGGTCTATAATAAGAAGTTTTTATGTGGGCGATATTCAAATCTTGTAATAATTTCTCAAACTTCTTGTTCACAAACTCCTTTCCATTATCTCTGAGTACTGTCTGTGGGCAACTAAATCTTGGTATATATTCTTGTAAGAAAATATTAATAACAGAATCAGCGCTCTTATCTGGAATTGCATAAACTTCCGGCCATAAACTATAGCAATCCACGATATGAAGTAGATATATATTCCCCGATAACGTTTTTGGATGAGGACCTGAAATATCTAAACTCACTTTCTGCATTGGAAACTGATTGATGTCAGTATCTTGTAAGGGACATTTGATCGTTTTCATATTTCTTAACCTGCATTTCTCACATTCGTCAACGTTCTTATAAATACTCTTAAACATATTTGGCCAATAATACTTTTTCTTGAGAGCTTTGCACAATTTATCACGGCCAAGATGTCCATTTTCATCATGATATGCTCTTAAAACCTTGTTTTCTAACTGTTTCGGAATGTATTTCCTCAATTCTCCCTCTTCAGTGTTTTCATTCATATAGTATAACTGTTCATCTTGCTGCAATTCAACCAAATTCTTTCTAAAAGTGTTTTCGGCTGTTTCTTTCAACTTTTGTTTAATTTGTATTACTTTCGGATCTAGTTCTTGTTCTTCCTTCATATCAAAATGTGGTAATTGTGGACCCTCCGCTATTTGTTCAAGATCTTGTTCTGTCTGTGAGCTTTCAAAATTTTCTCTATTCAACATAGCCGAATCCAATATATTTACCTGCCAGTTTCGGTCGTCTATCTCCGGCTCTTCCTCATTCTCATTATCTTCAGATATCTCAGAGTATGGAATTCTGGACAATAAATCTGCACAGGTATTTTCTTTACCGGAAATATATTCGACTTTTGCGTTGTATCCTTGTAAGTTCAGCGCACATGTCTGTATTTTTCTGTTTTGTACTGGGGCTTCTAGTAAAGATTTTAATGGCATGTGATCAGTTTTACTGATGAAATTTGTGTTATGTAAATAATAATCAAGTTTTTGAAGAGCATAGTGGATAGCATATGCCTCCTTCTCAACTGTCGACCATTTTTTCTGAGATTTGCTAAGTTTGTGTGATAGAAAGTAGATTGGTCTCTCATTTCTAACCCCTGGTATTCCTGAATTTTCACCTTCATATAGTTGCGTTAAACATGCCCCTATAGCTTTGTCCAAAGCATCTGTATATAACACTAACTGTTTGTTTAAGTCTGGATGTGCCAAATGTGGAACTGTTGTTAAGCTGTTTTTTTTTTTAAAATCAAATGCTTTCTGACAATTTTCATTCCATTTAAATCTTGCGTATTTACAAGTCAGGTTTGTAATGGGTTCTGCTATCTCAGCGAAGTTTGGAACGAAACGACGATAATACCCAGCCATACCGATAAAAGCCCAAACTTCTCTTATATTGGTTGGAGCAGGTAATTCTCTAATGACTTTAACTTTATCCTGATCTGGTTTAATTCCTTCTCTATTAATGATGTACCCTAAATACTTAGTTTCTGTTTTTATGAATTCGCATTTACTGAGTTTCAATTTAACGTCGTGTAATTTTAGTCTATCAAATACCAACTTTACGTGTTTCAGGTGGTCTTGCACGTCTCCTGCTGTGTAGATTAAAATGTCATCTATATATGCTAATGCGAACTTTTGCATGCCCTCTAATACTTGATTTATTAATAACATATAATGGGAAGGCGCCGTCTTGACCCCAAAAGGCATTCTCAAAAATTCATAAGAACCTGCGTGAGTACAGAAAGCACTTTTCTTTTGAGCATCTGGCGACATGGGGATGCACCAAAATCCTGACCTTGCGTCTAACGTAGTGAAGAGGGTAGATCCATTAAGTAGCCCCAAAATATCATCAATAACCGGCAATGGATAAGCTACGTTCTTGGTGATTTTGTTCAGAGCCCTGTAGTCACAACAGAAGCGGTGACTCCCGTCTCTCTTGGTCACTATAACAATCGGAGATGACCATTCTGACTTGGATCTTGTTATGATTCCTGCCGTCAGCATATCTTCTATTGCTTTTTCTACTATCTCTCTATTCCTTAGAGGAGTTCTATAAGGTTTCAAACTAATTGGTGGATGATTTCCTGTATCTATTTCCATAGTAACTGCCTTAGTCTTACCTAACTCCAAGTCATTAATAGCAAAAACATCCTGATGTTTTCTTACTAAGTCTTCTAATACTTCTTTATACTCTGGCGGAGCTTTCAATTGTGATAATAACTCCTGTTCTCTCTTCAAAGATGACGTTGTTTTGTCTACTGAATGTACTTGAGATGTATATTTTCTGAATGCATGGATCGATTCATCATTCCGTCCTTTCCAACTTCCTCTACTTCTATTTCCGTTATTTATAGGGCCTTCTGGATATTTATTCATTGATAACCCTTCTTTAGCTGTTGGTGCTATGTTGTTAAGCTCAGGTGCTATTTTTGCAATCACACACCCTCTATACAACGTAATGTCATTTCCTGTGTTATTAAAAATCATTACAGGAAAACTGCAATGTCTATCTAATGTTACTATTCCGTCTGTGACTTCTAACCCTGGTTCATCTATTCTCTCTCTCTCTCTCTAACTCTGTTACTGTAACTGTTTGTCGTGTCGAAAAATACGGATTTTTTAAAATTTTTGCTTGTATCAGATTGACTGTCTGTGGTTTTAGGGTCATAGATGTTTTTACTCTGACAATGGCCGATACGTGCATGTGTTCCTCTAAGTCCACATATACATCTTGAAATCTCAACTTGTAAATCAAAATAAAGCCTTACACCATTTTTTAGTAAGAAATCCCTACCTAGGTTCATGTTCCTATTTAACTCTTTAACCACATGAAAAAGGTGTCTCACGTTTATTCCTCCCAACCTAAGGTTTATCATTGTTTGTCCAACTACTTCCAGATGTTGTCCAGTAACCGAATGAAGGGTATCTTGATTTCCAAACATTTTGAAATTCTTTAATATACGATATAAAAAAATTTCCTTAATCACACTGACTTGCGCTCCTGAATCAATCAATGTTCTAATTTTAAATTTACCTATTTCTATAATGCATGAACTGGGATCAATCATATTCACTGAAAACTGTTTTATCTCTCCAAGTTGAGGCCATTTTCTACGTTCTCTATTTCTATTTGTCCTACCATATTTGCTATTTGGGTAATTAATATATTCACTCATTCTTGGGACCTTTTTATTCTCCCTCCTACTGCAGGTCCTATTCAGTAATGGGACGCCAGTTTTCCTGCATTCTTGGCCTTGTAGAATTCCTCTGTCTGTCTTCATAATTTCTACTTGGTCCACTGTTTCCACCTCTATTATGTGCACCAACCTGGGCACGTCTGTTACCACAAAATCTAAAAGCGTGTCCCCTCTGACCACAACTCCAACAAACCATATTTGTGCCATTTTCCGTCTCTATTATATGGTTTCTCGTTTGTCTTTCTCTATCATGAGTATTTTGATTATTATGTCCCTGTAGTGTCTGTATTTCTCCCCGTCTTCTCCATCCTTACCTCGCTTGTCCTATCTCCATAGGTTCCTCAATCCTCTCTTCTCTATTACTTCCTATCTCCCGTCCTACCCTTAGTCTAAATCTTCTTCTCAAACTCTCTTCCTGTACAGCTATATCCACAGCCTGTGTTAATCTCGCAGGATTTTCCCTCATAAGTTTGAATTTAAGTCCATCTGACTTTATCCCGTCAACAAAAATTCCAATCAGCATCCTCTCTACTTCCTCGCCTTGAACATTCTGCCCTATGAATGCTTCCTCCGCTAAATTAATCAGCCTGTCACTAAACAGCTGAACACTTTCTCCATCATGTTGCTTATATTGTCTTAATACTGAGAAAGCATGTTGTGGATCTGTGATCTCCGCATACTGGTGGGCTAGATCATCCTTAAATTGTTCCCACGTCTCATCAGTTCCTGCTTCCAATTTTCTTCGAATATGATCTGAGACAGGCGATGCACTAGTCCTATAAGCTAAATTTTTTCTTATCCTCATCTGTGGTGTCCACTAGATATGCATGTTTTTCAATGGACACAACCCATTTCTTAAAATATTTCGCTTGCCCACTAAACTTATCGATGTCAACAGCTACGCTTTGCTGTTTCAAAATTGTGTCTAACTTGGATATGGCCCTACCTACACCACCAAGCACCTGTCCTAAAGAAAGGTCCTGGGCTTCTATATTAACATCTGAAATACAAAATATATAAGTACGACACAATGTAGTATAATAATATATATTAACACAATATTATCTTAAACTAAACAAGTTCTATAACTTTTCAGCAATTTAAACTATTAAGTTCAGTTGGAAATGTTATCGATGTCGTTATTCTAAACTAACCAGTTTCATAAGTTAATTATTATACTTGCTTCAGTTCCTCAGTTACACACACTGTTGTCTGCTCGATAGTTTTTCAGTTGACCATATGCCTGTCCTACGTTCCTTCGACACTGGGTGAAAATGACGTTAAGGCTCACGAAGTATAGTACAAATCAAATCAAATCAACTTTATTAGGGTCACAAATTGGGCGCGCAGGCCCGTCTTACATTCGGCCCTTCCAATCACTCGTCTTTCGTTCATCAAGAGCATTATACATTTACATAGGAGGAAAAATAAACATTGTGATATGAATGTTGTAAACATAAACAAGGCTAATTACCATGTTATGAGGCCATCTCCCACCTATCCATACATCACCCCACCCACACAACACCCCCACCTACCCACACACACGCGCACCAAGGGACACATACACACCCCCACCTACCGGCACACACGCACACCAAGGGACACATACATACCCCACCAACCGACCCATCCCCCTCCCGCACATCCCCCACCCACACACACTGCCCTCACCTGATCCCCCAAATAAAACACACTCGCCACCCACAAACATTCCCCCACCAACCCACACATCCCACGCCCATCCACATCCTACCCCACACATCCTCTCCCCACCCACACCTCAAACCACCCATCCCCTAGCCACATCTCCATTGACAACATATTCCCCACCCACACACACAATCCCCCACCAACCCACACATCGCACATCCACTCACACATCCCCAAACCATACACACACATCCCCACCAACTGACATGTCCCTACCCCCCCCCCCCACACACACACACTTCTCCCTAACCACCCATACATCCCCAATCCACTCACACACACCCCACCACCCACACATACAACTTCCACCCACCCACACATGCCTTAACCTAATCCCCCACCACACAATCCCCCACCCGCACATCACATACACCCCCTACCACGCACTATTCCCAACCCACGCACCACACACACACACATATCCCTCACCAACACATCCCCACTTACACACCACACACATATCCCCCACCCAGATACCACACAATATTCCCACCCACACCCACACAGATACCCTTACCCATCCACCCCACATACCCCCACTCACACACCACAAAAATCCCCCACCCACACACACATACCTCACCCACACAATATCACCAACCAACACACCACACACCTCTCCCCACCCACACACGCATTCCCTACCCGTCCACCAACACACACTCACTCACGCATACATGCTCCACTACGCATCCACACACCCCCACACACCCACTCCCAACCAAACATCTCTCGATCACAATACCCCTACCCCCACACACATCCTCCACCCACTCACACATCCCACCCCGACACATACAACTCCCTCACCCACCTACACATCCCTAAGCCACTCACACACCCCCACCCACACATTCCCCATCCACACACACACACATCTCCCACCCACACTCCCCCCACATACTTCCCCCAACCACCACAATCCCCTGCTCACCCACACATATACCCCACCCATACGCACATTCCCCACACCCATCACACACATCCCCCACACCACACACTATCCTCCACTCATACCACCACAAACATACCCTCCACCCACACATCATTCACACATCCCCCACCAACACACCGCACACATATCTCAAACCCACACACCATACACTTCTCCCCACCCGCCCTTCCATCCCAAATCCACCCAACACAATCCCCTACCCACACAACCCCGCCTCCCACACATACTTCCTCAAACCATCCACACATCTCCACCCATATAAACACACATCCCCTGCATCCGTCCCATACACATATCCTCCACCCATACACACATCCCCCACACCCATTCCAACACCCCTACTTTCACCCCCACACATCCATCCACACATCCCACCAACACCCACAAATACCACTACTCACCAAAACCCACACACCCCAACCCATCCAAATGCATACCCACACCCACACACCCCCCACCCACACATATCCCCCCACATACACATCCTCCACATACACTCACACTTCCTCACATCTAGACAAATACAAAATGTCTCACGTTAGTATTGAAACTAGTATGAACAAACTCCCACACTTTACTCACACACATACACTGACACTTGTCATGAGCAGTCTCATAAAAATGTTAAACATGGAGAAAAATGTGTACATAAAATGTATGTGACGTAAAAATAGTGATGCTCTCTCTCTCTCTCTCTCTCATCTCTCTCTCTCTCTCTCTCTCTCTCTCTCTCTCTCTCTCTCTCTTTCTCTCTCTCTCGCTCTCTCTCTCTCTCACACACACACACACACACACACACACATTCACTCTCACGCTCACACATTCACTCTTCCGCTCATTCATTCACTCTCACGCATTCACTCTCACGCTCACTCATTCACTCTCCCGCTCACTCATTCACTTTCCCGTTCACTCATTCACTCTCCCGCTCACTCATTCACTCTCCCGCTCACTCATTCACTCTCACGCTCACTCGTTCTGTCTCTCATTCACACTCACTGACTCACTCACTCAAACTACAGTAATGAACATGAGTTTATATTATGCATGATAAAATCAAATGGTATTTAACTGATAATATGACAGATGAGAATACACAAACATATGGATTCGCGTGTTACATAACATGCGTGTTACATAACATGCGTGTTACATGACATGCATCTGCTCAGCTCTCTCTCTCTCTCTCTCTCTCTCTCTCTCTCTCTCTCTCTCTCTGTATTCTTTCATATACACACACTCACACGCATGCGCGCGCTCACACACACACACACTAACACATCAACTCTCCCACTGTCTCATTCTCTAACACACAATCCTTCACACACACACTCTCTCAATCACACTCTCTCACACATACACATGAACGCATGCACATGAACGCATGCACGCACGCATACACTCCCTCACTCACTCTCACACATAGCATGCACTGACACATTCCCCCACCATTTCTCGCTCAATCACTCTCTCCACACACACGCATGCACGTGCGCACACACGCATTCACTCTCTCCCTCTCACTGACACCCACTTTCTCTCTCTCTCTCTCTCTCTCTCTCTCTCTCTCTCTCTCTCTCTCTCTCTCTCTCTCTCTCCCACAAGCACACACATATATAGTGAACAATTATAGTTAAACAATTATAATGAACAATTATACTGAACAATTATACCAGTAAATGAATTATGGTGGCATATAGTCGGTATGGATTAAGTATTGAAAGAGTTTTCGGTTAAATGTGTAGGGACTCATTGGAGTTTTCAGATCTGGAGGCAGATCATTCCATAAGTGAGCACCAGAATAGGCGAAACATGTTTTGTATAGGTCCAATCTATGCTTTGAGACATGTAACAAATTTAGGCGCTTGCTGTTCATTGCATTAGATTGAATCAGCGGCAGAAGATACTCTGGGGTATTTTGAGATATAATTTTATTTACTAATTTGGCTTTGTTGAAAAGGAAGCGCTTTTGTAATGGTAGAAGTCTTAGATGACTGTACAAATTATTACTTTCAACGTGCTTTATGTCAGAAACCAGACGAATAGCGCGGTTTTGTAGAGAACATAGTCGTTTTAAATTAGATTTAGGGCAACCATCCCAAACTGTGGAACAGTAATCGAGATGTGATTGGATATAGCATGTATAGAATATTTTTCGTGTGCTTTCGTCCAGGAAGTGCTGAATTTTAGCAAGTTGGTAAACTTTTTGTGCTATTTTCTTGGTAAGAGCGTGAACATGAGAGCTCCAGTTCAAATGGCTGTCTATTAAAAGCCCTAGTGTTTTATGTTCAGTCACATTAACTATAGGTAACGTGCCCATGCGGAGTTCGAGCGGTGATCCAGTTATGGCTAGTGTCTGTAGTTTTTGTCTGGTCGTTATTAGCATGGATTTGGTTTTGTCGATGTTAATTTGCATGCGGTTTTCATTGCTCCATCTTGAGTTACATAACGTACAACGTCTAGGAGATGGCCCAATCGACATAGTAATGAACTATTTGACTGCCGGTTCTCGGTGGACCGTAATGATGTAAACCCTCTTCACTAAAGCGATTGAGTTGCAGTGGATTCAAAATTTGCTGAACATCATTCAATTGCAAGTTCCTTCGACCTTGGATGAGATTCGATAAATGGCCAGTTCAAATTAATCGCCAATCTGGAAAAATTTGCTGATTTGAGATAACTTGATCGGTCTCAAAAATTTTACTGACCTGGGGTAACGGCTGAACTTGAGTGACCTCCAAAATTTTAACTGGCCTGAGGTAACGGTTTAACTTGAGTGACCTCAAAATTTTTTACTGGCCTGAGGTAATGTTTGAACTTGAGTGGGGTTCAGCGTTATCGTGGCTTTCCTGTCCGATTAGACCTGATTATCCGGCTGCAGGTAGACAATTCTCACAGTAACGCCCCAGGTTTGTAATATCGATGATGTATTCACCAGCGGCATCCAAGAGTGACGACGTGAAGCAGCAGTAAGCGACTCCGATTGGCTTCGAGTTCAGCAAAAATCACTGTACGTCAAGTATCAGGCCACTGTGTAACAATCAATGACTTAGGCATGGCCACAGAAATCGGTACCTTAGTTAGGCAGTACTGAGCAGCTTCTTGACCTTCACAGAGGACTATATTTCGACAATTCAGCAGCCCGAGAAATCACAACAACTGCCCCTAGCCGGGCTTTCAGTTGCTGTGTCTCTCAAATATAATCAACAAAAAACAGCATCCATTTTCCAGACGCGGTCAATAGAAGTCTTCGCTTGTGCCAAGATGATTCCCGCGGCGACCCATAAGTTGGAAATCCTGGGGTCTACGGCAACAAAATAGATTCCTATAACAGTGCTATAGAACACCAAGGCCGCTGTATATAGTTGATGGTGTGTGTCTATTAACAACAAAGTCCATTTTGACGATATATCTGAGTTTATTTGGCATCAATTTGTAAAATACCGTACAGATGAAAATCATACGACTTGTTCTTCTAGGCGGCTGATGGAAGATTGTTTACGTCCATGCGTGAGCAACCCTAGATCCCTAACTACCGGTGCTCACGCGTGTACAAACCTATTTCCCCTTGTTTTTGCACACCATCTATTAACTCATTAATTCCCTAACAGAGATAGTGCTCTGTTACAAGACGCCTCGTGTTATTACGAAAATATTATCGGCAGCTCATCCAGCTCAGAAGAATTACCCGGTCAAGGTGTTAATCGAGCTGGTCTCTGTGCCAATGTTTTTCAACCTTTCTGCTGGAGCAGATACTTACCCATGTATTTACGTTGCTCAAGGAACTATGCGCGATGATCCATGTGTTTATCCTACTTTATGTAATAAACCAGATGAGTAGAAATGTTGCATTTAGTCGATTTCGGTCTGTTTCTGCAGAACCCCGGGTTCGAATCCTCGGTAAGGTTCGTATCCTCGGTAAGGTGTGGGATTATTTTATGTCGAGGTCTGAAAGAAAATCTTAGCCTGCACAGTTCGTAGCGACTGCACTAGCCAGGCGGCCATAATTCCTCAGGCTCAAAGATCACCCTGCCATACAGCGCAACGTCCAATTTCCAAAACAAAAATTCCAAATTCGGCCTCGTTCAACCTGCCTCTTCAGCTGTGGTTATTGTTGAGGTCCGTGGCTTTTGTGGGTTAATTCACCCTAATTCTTGTTTTGTGAGTCCTATCTCGAAATGATTATGTTGGTTTGTGTCTGTGTCGTCAGTTGGGGGAGGGGGGGGGGGATCGTTCGGAGGCTATCCTTTGTTCTTGTCTGCTCTTGTGAATCTCTGTGTTGGTGCAGGCTTCTGGCTCGTCTCGGTACAGTCCTTATAACAGTCCTTATACAGTCCTTACGCAACGTAATATATTGGAAGTATATAACAGTTTAGACAGACAGTCGGCAGAATCCCTGGTTGCCACTCGCAGATCCCAGGTTGAGAAACTCTGCTCTAGGCTGTTTATTTAGGCCTGTCCTATTTATATAGTTTGCAAACCTTATTATGAGAGATATTATATTACCAAAGGTATCTATACACTTTATATGTACCTTTGGCGATCCGTAGCTTTACCAGTGACCTCTCTGCTTTTCTTGTGTTTAAATAGGATTTTAATTATGTTTCTAATTCAATGTCTTTTTCATTTTCATATCCCGTGTACTTCACCCTTCATTATAGCTATTAAGAAAGAAATAAAAGTGGACGCCAAGTGTTCGCATTTTCAATGAAGAATGGGGAGTAAAGTACTTCTTTGTTGAAACAAAGGACCAGAAAATCAGGTGCGTAATAAGCAGCGAAAGTGTGGCCGTTTCGGTGTCACTACGAAACAACACATTTATCAACATAGTCAAAGTTTTCTGGAAAGTTACGCTCTGAGAAATATAAGTCCTTGTATAAATATAAGTGGTTTAGAAACATAAAGAGAAAGTTTGCTGAAAATGAATCTGTCACTCGTACAGGTTACAAAATAGTGCATAAGATGACAGAACGAGGAAAACCGTTTACTGACGGCAACTTCATCAAAGAGTGTATGATGGAAGCAGTAAATGACTTGTGTCCAGAGCAAGCCGATTTGTTTGGAACTAACAGCCTTTCGGCAAGATCAGTTGTGTGAAGAACAGAAGAACTTGGAGAGAACATAGTGCTACAGATAGGTGAGAAAACTAGGAACTTGATGTGGTATTCTATTACGCTGGATGAGTCTACTGATCTCTCGAGTACGTCACAACTTCTCGTATTCATTTGTGGTGTCAATTTGGACTTTCAGATAACGGAAGAGTTGGCATCCTTTTGCAATATGCATGGAACAACAACTGGAAAAGACATTTTCATGCAAGTGCAAACAGATTTACAAGACTGTAACCTTCAGTGGAATCAGCTTTGAGGTGTTACAGTTGATGGAGGAAAACACTTGGCTGGAGTGAGGAAGGGTCTGATGGGGCAGATCAGGACTCAATTGGAAGATTTGCAAATTCCGGGCGCACCTGTTCATACACTGCATCATACACCAGCAAGCACGCTGTGGGAAAGACTTAGATATTTCTTGTGTACTGAAACCAGTCGTTTCTGCTGTGAACTTCATTCGGGGACAATGCACCCAATCAACGTCAGATCCAGGCTTTTCTTGAAGAAATTGATTCTGAATTATGTGGCTTGTCTTATCACATATTAGATCACTGAGGTGGCTCAGCTGCGGTAAAGGTCCTGTTTCGGTTTTACAAGCTCCGAAACGAAACAGATGTTTTCTCTACTGAAAAATATAAGCTGATGCACAGCTGTCAGATCCTATATGGCTGTCAAAGTAGTCATGTTTGGTCAACATTACATCCCACATGAATGAACTGAATTTGAAACTTCAGAGAAAGAATAACCTCTCCTGTAGCCTTTACAGAATCATCAAAGAATTTTGGAGAAAGTTGTCATTGTTTGAAGCACAACTGGAAGGAAAAATCTTTTCTCATTTTTACTGTTTCAAACCGTTATGCGCTACAATCACCGAATGTCAACCTCGATTTTGCAACAACAACCAAAAAAAAAAAAAAAATATTCGTGACTTGAAGAAGCATTTTTGGAGAGATTTTCATATGTTGTCAGAATTTAGAGTGACATTCTTATGTTCCAGAATCCGTTTGATTGTAGCCTTGATGATGTGCCAGTTAAACCACAGTCGGATTTCAGTGATTTGCAAGCAAATAACTTGTTAAAAGAGAAGCACGGAGAAGAAAACGTGTTGAATTTTACAGCTGCTTACCTGAAGAAATTTGCCGCTGGTATGGCATCAGTGTTCTGCAAAATATATGCTACTGAATGAATGAATGAATGAATGAATGAATGAATGAATGAATGAATGAATGAATGAATGAATTAATTAATTAATTAATTAATGGCATCAGTATTTGGAACAACTTATGTCTGTGAGCAAACATTTTCAAAAATGAAGTATGTAAAGTCGAACGAGATTGACTGATGAACATTTGAACGCAATTCTCTTGATTGGTTGCAGTAATTCCAAACCAAACACTGATTATATCTTGAAAGCCAAATATCAGTTTCACAAATCTCATTAACCATTCTTTGCTACTTAGTTTGTGATATTGGAATATGTGCACACTAGGTCTGATGTAACTATCTTTTTGCCAACGTCGCCTTCTTTGATAACTTTTTAAGTAAATAAATATGTTGGTTGTCTTTGTTATTTTGTGCATTGCACGCCAATCACCCATGATTAACTCAGTTTTTCGTCTTTTTTCCCCGGAGCTTTCGTTTTGGCTTGCAAGTATTGTTAAAGTTAGTTGCATATCCTTTACGGGACGTTTGCAGTCAACACCAGCATTTGTTGCTGTTGTTGATGTCTTAGCACGTTTACGTTCAGTAGCTTCTGAACGACCGGCACCAATATCAAAGCGTAAAAAACCAGCGAAACGCAGTCTGTTGCCAAATCGTGCGCAGCTGTGTTTCGAACGTGGGTATACGGGATTACGAGCCGCGCCCGTAAGACCTTCGCCACGCAGACGGCGCAAGTATTGTAAAGAATGAGAATCCGGCCCGCGCTCGTCATTTTGTCAGTTATCCGGCCCGCCGTGAAAAAAGATTGGTGAACCCTGCCTTAGAGTATCTGCCACGACTTCGTAGGTCTACTTTTCGCTTCGTGGAGGATAAATGACAAGTTTGCAGAGTATTCACTTTTTGTCCAGCTTTAAGGAACTAGGGATGTGGTTACCGATACTGAAATATAGGGGGACGCAGAGGTGTTTCCAAGGCACCAGGGCCGGGTTATATACTGGCCAAGACCTATTGACGCGTCCTCGTCGAGCGTCCTGGGCAACAGGTCCCTTCGGGGTCCTGGCTAAGGTCAGTAGGATCGCCGATTCCTCCGAAGTCGGAGAGTATCTGCCTGTACGGCGAGGAACCACCAGTCTGCACACCGATAAGCCAGACATGGGACAACGGATACTCACGCAAACCTCAGGTCCTGTATGATATCACACTGATGTTGGACAACAGGATGCCTTCATCCGACATACAGGACTTTGCGTTGGAGCTCAAGCCAACGAACACAAGCAAGCAAGCAAATATAGGAAACTGCAGGCATTTCTGTAAAAGTGTCTCTTCATCGTTGTATTTTTCAAAATGCTTTTTTTTTTTTTCTTCATAAAAAGAAACACCCGAAAAGGGAATAAATCATTGAATATAACTCTGCCAGTCTGTAAAGCAGTTACTTCCCTTCTTCAAAGTCAGCCACTTGTTTTCTAAACACAAAAGGAGACTCCGCGGTGAAGTTGTTACACCACTTCCCCACTTGTCAGGCTGCCGTATCGCCTGGTGCTTGTCTTAGTCACTTTAAGTGATGCGTAGTGAACAGTGCACTGTTAAAAACACTTTGTCTGCCTGAAGTCAAAATCTAATGCATCGCTTGTTATGGAAGTCCCAGCCCAATGCAACGACCGAAACAGGTACCTTCTGAAACCGATGCGAACACTGAACAGATGCACAGCTGTAGACATTTAGGTGATGCACAGCTATAGACATTTAGTTGGTGCACAGCTGTGGATATTTAGGCGATGCATAGCTGTGGGCATTTAGGTGGTGAACATCTGTAGACATTTAGGTTCGGATCTACTCTGTTTTTTTTTCTGTACACTGATGCTCTGAATGTACCATCCTCTCTACTTCTGATTAGTGCGTATGAGACAGTATGCTTTCATTGTCTCTAAGCGCCTGAGTTTACTGGAAGCATTAACTGGGATATTTTTGGTTCGACAAAGAGTTCACCGACCAGTAAGTTCAAAATTAGTAGTGAGTGGTCGGGCAATGACTCTAGTGCAGCCCGCTGACCGACAGCTTACCTCTCGTTGTTAGTAGAATAAGAAATTCAGGAAACATGAAGCCGAACTTAGCATAGGAGCTGTCAAATGAGCGAGAAATACAATGGATTAGGCTAGATATATGGGAACGGACACGCCCAATGAACCAAACCAGGCGAAGGCAGAAAAGGTAAGGTCTTCGACCGCAAGCTATAACCTAGTGGTGTCAAGGGATCTAGAATAAAGCGGATTAAGTAGAATTAATTATGTGGTACAGCTAAAAGATCTGATTGGGTAGCCCTTCGCGGCAAGGAGGAGCTATGTCACGTGATGCCAGAAAGAACCGCCAAATTAAGCGGTATATATATACGCGGGACAGAGAAGCATTTGAGGAGATAAGCAAGTTCTAGACAGCCGAGTGCAGATACTCGAAAGGCTGTTGAGACCAATAAGACTGTGGCAACTCTGGTCGGGCAGATAAACCCGAGGACCAAAGAAAGCACGGACTTAAGTGTTGGAAAAAGAACCGCCCTAAAGAAACTATTGATTGCTATTGTCAATTGCAATCATTAAGGAAAGTCCACAAGACTAGAGTGGGCTAAGAGGACACACGTTTGATGGGATCATCCAGAGGACTGCGTCGAACAAAGTTGGAAGGAGCCTGACTTTATTGGAAAGTGGCGAAATCATTCTGACACGGGCGGTGATCAGACAAGAGCACCCGTAGGCAGGCGAGCAATTATCCACGGGACAGGACTCCTACGTAAGTTGGTTAATTTTAATTAGAAATCTATTAGTCTGTAGTCGGGCGTGGGTAATGGTACTTAGGTTTAGGAAGCGTTGGCAAACTACAACTGACAGATAACGGGATTGACTGCGACGTTCTATAAGGAGGTAAAGAATACGTAACTGACTATTCAACCAAAACTCGCAGTGGCTAATTACGAAGTAGAGATATGAGCGCCGAAACCATGATAGGAGTGATTAGTTGCAAACGGTATTAGCGGCCTCAAAAGTCCCCGAATTATTTCTCAATCAAAATGTAAACACGGCGAGTACGAGACGCGACCACTAGGGTCAAGCCATTCAATGAGGCCAGGTGAATACAAGCGGATGAATGGACCGCGCTTGGAGCAAAGCCTGCAGATGAAAGAATGTGCTTGTATTGTTGCCAGCCCGGCAGAGTTGAATCGGGGTCAGACTGCGGCGGAGAAAATAGAGCATACAACTGGTTAGCAGTACAACCTAAAAGTAGCGGGTTCGGACCTTCATGGAGAATCGGGGGTAAAAGGCTTAAATGGCTTTAATACTATAAGGCGAGATAGGGAAATAGAGAGCGGTGAATAGATACAACTGGACGAGCACTAAGTGAGCTGAAGGGGACAGGAATGCCTTTGGATATAAACGTTACAGACAGATTGGGGGGATATATCCTGGGTAGAGAAAAGGAAACGTGCGTCCATACTTCAAGAGCTGAATATTGGAGGAGATTGGCTTATAAAGACGACAAACTATACTGCGGGGATGGATGAAGAATCACGTTTATCAATTATCATAACTAGGGTGTTGTTAGGCGTGATATTAATCTATGTTGTCAACTTGGGTTTGTGTTAATAGTTGTGTGGGTTTATGTAGTCAATGTTGACGGCCCATAGTGGACTTATGTACTGCAAAAGATTATAATGATTGTAGGAGTTTTAGTGTAAAGGGGCATTTCATATATGTGATTTGTGGGCAGTACCGGTGTCCCGTCTTGTTGTCTTATAATTACTGTTGGGGTACCAAACTGCAATGATATTGTTAATGATGTAGAGTTATGTTGTTAATGATAATGGCTATGATATACGCAAGGATGATGACGTTATGGGAGTTGGAGTCACTAGGGGATACAAGTCATTATTGATCAATAGCTATGTTTATTATGTGTTGATTGTTTTGTGATTAAGGACAGGGGGAATTTATGTTGTTGAGAATGCATATATATATAAGTATGTATAATATTAATACATGCTGTTGAGGACGACGATGGCGCCAATGATAATGAGACATGGCGCTAGTACATGTCACTGGTGTATTGTGTTGTCGGCCTCGGGGACAGAAGTGTTGTTGTTACCTGATGTAGTTGTTAATATGTGGTGTCCAGTTATCAGCTGTTGTGTTATGTGTTCGGTGCGGGGAAACCCGGCCGGTGTGGGCAAGCGGGTCAGGAGTTGTTGTCTAGGGTTGTCTAAAGCCGAATTGTATGTGTCTGTCCGCTGTGGAAAGACTGTCAGTGTCGGCGTGGGTATTGTATTAATGTCACATGATTATTAAACTTGGTAAAGTGTTTGGGGGATTATGGGTTGATGTTGGCATCAGGGGACACTGGTTGATGGTGTACGACCGCCCAGGCAGTGATGGAATATCACTGACCCGATGTCAATACACATAGCTGAAGACAAGGGTGAGCAGTAGGTTGATGACACCCGATGATGCTGTTCACATAGTCAAGGGTGTCTTTTTGTTCAATTTTCAGGTTGTCGCTTGATCGATTGCCTGGGTAAACTAGTGGGCGGTCATTTGACGGTGGAAGTTGGTTGTGTGCATCTTTAGTGGATTTATATACTTTCTTGTCAGATTTGCGTACTTTATTATTATATTTCCCTGATTGATATGTGACTAGTTATTGGTTTAATTGCGTGCAATTCCTTAGTTTGATGGTATTATCTTGATGCTAGCTACCTGACTGCATTCTTCCATAATTGTTTGAATTGTTTTCACACGATACTTTGTATACTTTGTAATTTCTTTTAAGAAGCAAATAAACTTGATTCAGTGTTAGCTTATTCTTCTTAGTGCCTGTACTGTGCTTGTCGGTTAGGGATAGTGTTGTATTCGTGACCTGCGTACCTGTATACTTGTGAGGTTGGTAGATAAAACCAAGGGTAATCACAAATCAGTGGTTATCTCTACAACCGGAAGACGGACAATCTTTATCTTTCAATTCCTTATTCTCTCCTCCACTTCTCTCTCTCTCATCTCTCATCTTCGTGCTATCACAAAATTGGCGCTGCGGAACAGGATTCTTCCAAAGTAGCTTTTGTCTGCCTGCCTCAAAGTTAGGGTTGGAGACAGACTCACATACAAGTTGTTGTATTTAGTTGCTAGTTTATTGTTGTTAGTTTGGCAGTTGTAAGTGCTTTGTTCTATTAGGTCTACTAATCTTACAGTTATTCAGTAGGCTGTCAAAACTGTCAGTAGGAGTTTCTAGTAAGTCTACTCGGTTAGGGATTCTTGGTTTAAGCACACCCGGCAAACCCACTACACCGCAAGAGAAAAAATAAACCCAGAAGAAGCCGAAGCAGCAGAGTCAGTCCTGTCCGGAAGCGAGTCTAGTAAGTTTTTTCTAAAAGATCTCAACGACGATTACAAACATGACTACCAGAAATACACGCTCTGCAGCATTAGTCGAAAGCAGCGAAGGGGCGTCGGCCTCTGTGCAGGGCAATGTTGATTCTCACCCCACAGCATCGCCATGTGAACAAGTGAGATATGTAATAATGCCCACTCGAAAGAACATCAATACTTTCGGGGGCCCACACGGCCCCACTGTTAATGAGTATCTACGGGAAATCCGTTCAGCGTTCAGAGCGGGTATGATGGGGACAGCTGACAAAGTTGACCTTATCATCGACACCATTTCACCGCACGTACACAGAGAGTTAAAGCTGCACACCTCTGAGAAGGACCCCGAAAAGATGTTGGAGGTATTAGCGACCATCTACGGCGACAAACGAACCCTCCAAGAACTAACGGCGACATTTTTCTCCACCAGACAAGGTAGCCGGGAGTCGATCGTCGACTTCTCACATAAATTGCACCGGGAATTCGAGGAGGTGGTCTGCGCACAAGAGAGACAGAACGTCTCACCTTTTCACGAGTCAATGCTCAGAGACCAGTTTGTCGCGCAGTTGAGAGACGATTTACCTCGGCAGATGATAAAAGAAAGGCTCATTGACGAGCCTTCCATGTCTTTTCTAGCTGCTCGTGATTGTGCAGTGCGATGGGCCAGCGCTAAACACACTCCGCAGACCGAGGTGTACAACGTTGAAGCCACGGTTGTGAATCGTAACAACGACCACAGACAGCAGAGCACTGGGCATGGCCGAAACAACGAACAGAAGGGCATTCCAGCAGAAAATGACAGTAGGGGGTCACATGAACAGTCGGGCGAGGTAGATGAACTTAAGCGGGAGATGGCGCAGTTAAAAATGCAATTGTCGCATCTTGTGAACGGCCGGGGACAGCCCCAGCCAAGGTCCCAGAGACAGCAAAAACAGATTCGTTGTGATCTTTGTGGCCGGGTAGGACATATTGCCAGATTTTGTAGGGCACATTTAAACTAGAATCCCGTACAGCTACGAGTCAGGCCGCGGCGGGAAGGTTCAAGGACTCACCAATAAAAATGCTAGGCGAACGCCCAGAGACAATGATAAGCATTGACGGTAGAAATGTAAGATGTGTTCTGGACACTGGCTCACAAGTTTCCACGATTTCAGAG
The DNA here is from genome assembly GCA_014155875.1 of Cepaea nemoralis. Taxonomy (NCBI): domain Eukaryota; kingdom Metazoa; phylum Mollusca; class Gastropoda; order Stylommatophora; family Helicidae; genus Cepaea; species Cepaea nemoralis. The sequence continues at coordinate 126,472 of JACEFZ010025095.1, forward strand.
GAGTGTTTCAATAGACTTTTCAGACATTATAGGTTAGATGTAGATAAGTACATTAGATTAACATCAGCAAACTGGCGTTTCAATACCATATTTAGGGTACATCAGTACCAGTGTACAAATAGGGACTGATAGTGTTGATAGATGTGGAATTTTTGTTTTAAAAGATGTCAGGGGCACCGAAAACAAAACGCCCTGTATATTAGGCATGAATGTACTCGCAGAGTTGCCAAATGTTAGCAGGTTTTTTCAGTTCAACAGGCCAGCAGACAACAATGCAAGTGTTGACCTAGATCGGAAGAAAGTGTGGGTGACAGGAGAGGCCAGGACTCACATACCTGCCCGCTCGCTGGCTGTCCTGCTAGTTAGGGGTCGCGCGGGGTTAACAGACAGAACGGTCGTGTTCGAACCAGGCAGAGATCTTGACCACAAGGGTTTAATTCTGCCTTACTGCTTTACTAGGTTAGAGGGGGGAGTGTGCCAAATACAGATAGTTAACATGGGTGACGAAGATGTGTTTTTAGCGAGAGGTACTCAGGTGGGGGAGATATCTGATGCCACAATTGACCTGACTAGACATTTTAGAGTGGTAGGAACGCAACAAATAGAGTTGTCTGCTAAACCAGACAGTGGGGAGCAGAGACCAGACAAGCCCCTTTTTGACTTGACTGAATTTGAGGGAAGCGATGAGGAAAGGATGCAACTTGAGGGACTGTTAGCAAAATACGACTGCCTATTCGCGAAAGATGACACCGACATTGGGTTTACTGACAGGGTAACCCATAACATACTTTTGACGGATGAAGTCCCCATAAAACAGCCGTACAGGAGGATTCCTCCTGCCCTGTATCAAGAAGTGAAAGATCATTTACAGGGATTGTTAGATAAGCAGATTATAAAGGAGAGCTGTAGTCCTTGGGCGTCTCCCGATAGTCCTGGTCCGAAAAAAGGATGGCAAATTGAGAATGTGCGTCGACTACAGGGCCCTGAACATAAAAACTAAAAAGGACGCATATCCACTTCCAAGGGTAGATGACTATTTAGATGCGTTAGGGGGCGCGAAATTTTTTTCTTCTCTTGATTTAGCTAGCGGTTATTACCAGGTGGCGATGAATCCAGCAGACCAGGAAAAGACAGCGTTCACTACACCCTTTGGGTTATATGAATATTCACGACTTCCAATGGGGCTGGCGAATTCAGCTAGTACATTCCAACGTCTAATGCAGTCGTCGCTTCATGATTATATGTTTAAGTTACTTTTAGTTTACCTAGATGACATTCTTGTGTACTCCAGAGATTTTAGTGAACATTTAGTAAAACTAGAGGCCATATTTGATAGGATACAGGTGTTGGGATTGAAACTAAACCCAGCTAAATGCAATTTCTGCAAGAAAAAGGTGCAATTCCTAGGCCATACTGTGTCTGCAGAAGGCATAGGAGCGTTAGAAGATAAGGTGCTGGCGATCCAAAAAGCTCCCATACCTAGAACGCAGACTGAGTTACGTTCATTTCTAGGCCTGGCCAGTTACTATCGCCGGTTTGTAGCCAAATTTGCCACACTAGCTAGGCCACTCCATGAATTAGTAGCTCAGCTAAACCAGCAGCACACAGATCCGAGAAAAAGGAAGAAGAGTCCCATCGGGCAGCTATGGTCTACAGAATGCGACGAGGCCTTTAACAAACTTAAAGAAGCCCTAACGTCGACATCATTACTAGGCTTTCCAGACTTCACCCTCCCTTATATTCTAGAGTGTGACGCCTCATACACTGGTCTGGGTGTTGTTTTGTCCCAAATCCAGAATGGTACAAAGAGAGTGTTAGCTTATGCTAGTCGTACTCTCCGCCCGTCGGAGAGGAATGCAAAAAGTAGTTCCAAGTTGGAACTTTTATGTTTAAAATGGGCATTAACGGAAAAGTTCCGTGGCCTTCTATTAGGTGGGAAGGTTGAAATTTATACGGACAACATGAATTTAACGATGTGGCATAAGGCGAAGCTGGGTGCCATTGAGCAAAGGTGGATCGCCCAAATGTCTATGTTCGATTATGTGATAAAACACAGGCCTGGGCGGGCTAACGGTAACGCTGATTACTTGTCTCGATTCCCACTGGAGGAACCGGGGGGAGACGACGAAGAAGAGGGCGACATCGCCATTTGCAGTGTTGCAGCGACATGCATTCCGCCAGCCCTAGGACTAGCTGGTACTGTTGGTAGCCGTCCAACGGCAGATTTTAATGTAGAAAATGCTGATGTGTTTTTAGAATGCCTTGATGTAAATAATGTTGATGAATGTTCAAAATTATGCCTTGATGTAAATATGATTGGTGGGGTTGGTGTGGTGGAAGCTGCTGCTAGGACAGCGGAAGTTTTTAATGTCCTTCCCACACATACCTTGCCGTCTTACTCAACGGAGGATATGGTGAGATTGCAGCAAAATGATGTAAATATTAATGCAGTATTTGATGTTGTATCGCGTAAACTTGTGTTGTCAAATGAATCTATGAAAAGGTTGCCCCATCAGACGAAGAAGTGGATGAGGCAGCGTAAGAAGTTATATGTATTGGATGGGTTGCTGTATAGGAAAATCAAGGGGACAGGTAGGACAGAGCTGCTGCAATTAGTGATACCGGAGATACTGCGGCTAAGGATACTGGAGTCAGTTCATAGCGTAGGGCATCAGGGGAGAGATAGGATGATAAATATTTTGAAGAGCAGGTGTTTCTGGGTAGGGATTACTGCAGATGTAGATAAATTCTGTAGAAGTTGCCACAGGTGCAATGTAGCGAAGCCACCGCCGGTCAAGATTAAGGGACCAGCAGGTAGTTTGTTAGCTTCGAGACCGTTTGAAGTAGTAGCGATGGACTTTACGCTACTGGAGAGGGACTCAAGGGGATTTGAGAATGTGTTGGTCATCACAGATGTCTTCTCTAAATTTACTATTGCTGTCCCAACCAGAGACCAAAAAGCAGCAACTGTGGCGAAGGTTTTAGTAGAGAAGTGGTTTTTATATATGGGTGTGCCAAGGAGACTGCACTCTGACCAAGGTAGGAACTTCGAATCCTCGGTGATTGCTGAGTTATGCAAGACATATGGCATAGAAAAGAGCCGCACCGCTCCGTACAACCCTCGCTGCAATGGCCAAGTGGAGCGATTTAACAAAACTATGCATGATTTACTCAGACCCCTCGAGGCCAAGGAGAAGAGGAGATGGTCTGATCACTTAGCCGAAGTGGTGCAGGTGTATAACTCGACGCCTCACGCCTCGACAGGATTTTCACCTCACTACCTAATTTTCGGACAAGAGCCTCGGCTGCCAGTGGACTTCATTTTAAATACAGGCACCAAAGACAGGGACACCAATGCAAGTGAGTATTTGGAAGGGCATCTTTCACGTTTGCGTGACGCGCACGTCCGGGCTAGTGAACAGCTGAAGAAGCATGCCGCCATTAGGAAAGATAGGAGTGACAAAATGGCAAACTCTATTCCATTGCAAGTTGGCGAACTTGTCAGAAAAAGAATCCACTATAAGGAGAGGGCGAAAATACAAGACATGTGGTCGGAAGACATGTACATAGTTGCTAGGGCACCCACCATGTCGGGAGGACCATATGCGATCAAAAAGGTTGGAGGAGATGGATCGCTAATTAGGATAGCCGGCCACGAAATGCGGCGTTGCGAGGACGGAGCAGAAGAAGAGGACATAGGGACGACGTGGGGACTACCAGCACAACCGGATGTCCCAGCGGCTGTCGAAGTTTACCAAGACGTTCCAGGCAAACCAGAATGGTACGCGTTCGAGCCTGGGGACCTGAGTAGACGGAGGTCTGAGAGGATCGGACGTCGTAAAAGGGAGTGATAGAACTTCGACGTGTGGGTAGGAGATATTTTAATAGTTAGCAAGGTATGACGTGGTTGCTTCATGTGGAATGTAGTTCGAATTGTCTCTGCGGCTGTCTAAAAAAACGAAGTGTTCCCCATGAATAGGGGGCTTACTTGTTATAATGTTTTTCAGGCGCTAGCATGGTTGTGTACCTTGATTTTTTTTTCTACAGTGGGAAGTAGCGCTGTAAGGAGTTGATGTTGCTGATATTGTTTTCATTTTTGATGTTCCTATGTGCAACCATTGATTAATGATTTTGTTGTCTGGGGAAATCCCCTGCGTGAAAGGGATTGGACTGTTTTATTGATGATATTATTTGATTACTATATTGTTACGATGTACGCCAGAAGACGAACAAGATTTAACTGCCTTATGCACTGGGAGAGCAGGGGAGGCAACCAGTATTTTTTATTATTATTATTATTTGGGGTGGAAGTTCCAAAAAGAGTTTTCCCCTTAGGCATCCAATATTGTTTATGAGGAATGTCAGATGCGGAGCCAGGGCTTCGATCTCAAGGAGGAATGACGCTATATTGATGGTGGGACCCATCAACTTTTGGTAGGTGGGTATGAGACAGTATGCTTTCATTGTCTCTAGGCGCCTGAGTTTACTGGAAAGCATTAACTGGGATATTTTTGGTTCGACAAAGAGTTCACCGTCCAGTAAGTTCAAAATTAGTGAGTGACCGGGCGCTGACTTGATCACGGCCCGCTAACCGACAGCTTACCTTTCGTTGTAGTAGGAATAAGAAATTCAGGAAACATGAAGCCGAACTTAGCATAGGAGCTGTCAAATGAGCGAGAAATACAATGGATTAGGCTAGATATATGGGAACGGACACGCCCAATGAACCAAACCAGGCGAAGGCAGAAAAGGTAAGGTCTTCGACCGCAAGCTATAACCTAGTGGTGTCAAGGGATCTAGAATAAAGCGGATTAAGTAGAATTAATTATGTGGTACAGCTAAAAATCTGATTGGGTAGCCCTTCGCGGCAAGGAGGAGCTATGTCACGTGATGCCAGAAAGAACCGCCAAATTAAGCGGTATATATATACGCGGGACAGAGAAGCATTTGAGGAGATAAGCAAGTTCTAGACAGCCGAGTGCAGATACTCGAAAGGCTGTTGAGACCAATAAGACTGTGGCAACTCTGGTCGGGCAGATAAACCCGAGGATCCAAAGAAAGCACGGACTTAAGTGTTGGAAAAAGAACCGCCCTAAAGAAACTATTGATTGCTATTGTCAATTGCAATCATTAAGGAAAGTCCACAAGACTAGAGTGGGCTAAGAGGACACACGTTTGATGGGATCATCCAGAGGACTGCGTCGAACAAAGTTGGAAGGAGCCTGACTTTATTGGAAAGTGGCGAAATCATTCTGACACGGGCGGTGATCAGACAAGAGCACCCGTAGGCAGGCGAGCAATTATCCACGGGACAGGACTCCTACGTAAGTTGGTTAATTTTAATTAGAAATCTATTAGTCTGTAGTCGGGCGTGGGTAATGGTACTTAGGTTTAGGAAGCGTTGGCAAACTACAACTGACAGATAACGGGATTGACTGCGACGTTCTATAAGGAGGTAAAGAATACGTAACTGACTATTCAACCAAAACTCGCAGTGGCTAATTACGAAGTAGAGATATGAGCGCCGAAACCATGATAGGAGTGATTAGTTGCAAACGGTATTAGCGGCCTCAGAAGTCCCCGAATTATTTCTCAATCAAAATGTAAACACGGCGAGTACGAGACGCGACCACTAGGTCAAGCCATTCAATGAGGCCAGGTGAATACAGCGGATGAATGGACCGCGCTTGGAGCAAAGCCTGCAGATGAAAGAATGTGCTTGTATTGTTGCCAGCCCGGCAGAGTTGAATCGGGGTCAGACTGCGGCGGAGAAAATAGAGCATACAACTGGTTAGCAGTACAACCTAAAAGTAGCGGGTTCGGACCTTCATGGAGAATCGGGGGTAAAAGGCTTAAATGGCTTTAATACTATAAGGCGAGATAGGGAAATAGAGAGCGGTGAATAGATACAACTGGACGAGCACTAAGTGAGCTGAAGGGGACAGGAATGCCTTTGGATATAAACGTTACAGACAGATTGGGGGGATATATCCTGGGTAGAGAAAAGGAAACGTGCGTCCATACTTCAAGAGCTGAATATTGGAGGAGATTGGCTTATAAAGACGACAAACTATACTGCGGGGATGGATGAAGAGGCACGTTTATCAATTATCATAACTAGGGTGTTGTTAGGCGTGATATTAATCTATGTTGTCAACTTGGGTTTGTGTTAATAGTTGTGTGGGTTTATGTAGTCAATGTTGACGGCCCATAGTGGACTTATGTACTGCAAAAGATTATAATGATTGTAGGAGTTTTAGTGTGAAAGGGGCATTTCATATATGTGATTGGTGGGCAGTACCGGTGTCCCGTCTTGTTGTCTTATAATTACTGTTGGGGTACCAAACTGCAATGATATTGTTAATGATGTAGAGTTATGTTGTTAATGATAATGGCTATGATATACGCAAGGATGATGACGTTATGGGAGTTGGAGTCACTAGGGGATACAAGTCATTATTGATCAATAGCTATGTTTATTATGTGTTGATTGTTTTGTGATTAAGGACAGGGGGAATTTATGTTGTTGAGAATGCATATATATATAAGTATGTATAATATTAATACATGCTGTTGAGGACGACGATGGCGCCAATGATAATGAGACATGGCGCTAGTACATGTCACTGGTGTATTGTGTTGTCGGCCTCGGGGACAGAAGTGTTGTTGTTACCTGATGTAGTTGTTAATATGTGGTGTCCAGTTATCAGCTGTTGTGTTATGTGTTCGGTGCGGGGAAACCCGGCCGGTGTGGGCAAGCGGGTCAGGAGTTGTTGTCTAGGGTTGTCTAAAGCCGAATTGTATGTGTCTGTCCGCTGTGGAAAGACTGTCAGTGTCGGCGTGGGTATTGTATTAATGTCACATGATTATTAAACTTGGTAAAGTGTTTGGGGGATTATGGGTTGATGTTGGCATCAGGGGACACTGGTTGATGGTGTACGACCGCCCAGGCAGTGATGGAATATCACTGACCCGATGTCAATACACGTAGCAGAAGACGAGGGTGAGTAGTAGGTTGTTGACACCCGATGATGCTGTTCACATAGTCAAGGGTGTCTTTTTGTTCAATTTTCAGGTTGTCGCTTGATCGATTGCCTGGGTAAACTAGTGGGCGGTCATTTGACGGTGGAAGTTGGTTGTGTGCATCTTTAGTAGATTTATATACTTTCTTGTCAGATTTGCGTACTTTATTATTATATTTCCCTGATTGATATGTGACTAGTTATTGGTTTAATTGCGTGCAATTCCTTAGTTTGATGGTATTATCTTGATGCTAGCTACCTGACTGCATTCTTCCATAATTGTTTGAATTGTTTTCACACGATACTTTGTATACTTTGTAATTTCTTTTAAGAAGCAAATAAACTTGATTCAGTGTTAGCTTATTCTTCTTAGTGCCTGTACTGTGCTTGTCGGTTAGGGTAGTGTTGTATTCGTGACCTGCGTACCTGTATACTTGTGAGGTTGGTAGATAAAACCAAGGGTAATCACAAATCAGTGGTTATCTCTACAACCGGAAGACGGACAATCTTTATCTTTCAATTCTTTATTCTCTCCTCCACTTTTCTCTCTCTCATCTCTCATCTTCGTGCTATCACACGTATAAAAACTGAGAAGTATCATTGTGTTCGTGATCGATGGCCAGTGAGATATTCTTATGAGTTTGGTTCATGACGACACGAAACAATATAGCTTGTTATTTGTTAATTAGAATAAACTTCACAAATCAGAAAAAAAACTACAAATATGATGGATACGATGGTTGTACAATGTGAAATAATGGGTCTCATCTAGGCGCATAGGAAGAAAGATGTAAAGGCAATACTGCAGAAACAGATTCTGCCTAAGTGTACAGTTAAAGTAAATGCTACTAATTTGACACAATAACAGACATGCAAGTATCTAGGCACATTGATAACATAAAATGGAAGCTATAATACAGAGATGAAGAAAAGAATAGGACAAGTATATACAGACACACAGAAAACAAACAACATGTACACACATTCACAAGTACACGCACATACACAGACTCATCATCTCATCTCATCTTGTTCCTCTTGTACTTTGCGGTGTAGAGGAGAAGTATACACAGCGGGAGAGTGCCCGCTTATGGGCTTCATGTATTGATATTCCCATGGACTCTGCTATTACCTTCGTTCATCGCTTATGTGGCTGTCTCTCCTCTCGTTCCCTCTGAGTCTGTACATCATTGCTCGTTATGGTATTACTGTTAGTTGTGTACCTACTTGCTAGGCCAAACCAATTGTACTTGCTGCCTGCTATAACATCTAGCGCGCTATACCACCACTTATTACTGGACTTGGAAAGAGATCAACAGTAAAAGTTTGAGCAGCAGCAGCCAGACTAGACCACAAAAGAGGTTAACTATAGAAGAATGAATGATGATCATCAAACCGTTGTCGCATAGCAGAACGGACAAAATAGCTAGTGATCACGGCTAACCGTATGACCAGTCAGAACGAATGACATAAGGTAATTCAGTCACGTGACAGAGTAAACATCACGTGGACGGGGCACGGTAGTCGACGTGCGAACGCGTAGACAAAGAACAGCGAGTTAGGCTGCGAAGGGCTCGGATAAACATCTAGCTAGCATCACGACGAACTCAAATACCACAGAACTACATGCACGGCAACAAGGTGGACAATCTTCACGACTTGTCGCCACCTGTTAGTAGTGAAACATGCCCGCTTTGACAAATCAGCACCGTATGGCGGTTGTCAACAAGCCAGGCCAACGATACGCCAGCAACAAGACGACGGCCGGTCGGAGTAGTCCGCCATGTTCGAAAGTTGGGAAAATGTATATAACTTTTGACGGTAGATTGGGACAAATAGAATGGTTCGGCTATGTTCTGGACGATAGGGGAAAACTACAGAATACTCGAAAAGACATGCAAGTCGTCCTACATGTAGGTGAGAACAATCTTTGTATCTTCCGAGAGAATGAGAGGGGAATGAAGTTGGCCGTGTGAGGAGACTTGTGATGCTACAATACCTCCTATATTAAACATGTTGTCCAACCCTAGGGCGACAGTGTCAGCTGTTATTCTTTAGTCAGCGTTTCTCGTCACTACGTATGCCAGAAACTACCGAACGAGCCGAAGAAAGTGTCTGGCATCCAGGTATGGCATTGATAGCATAGAGTGGGTAGGAAGATTGTATTGTAAAGTATTTTCTTAGTAACTATTGATACGTGTTTGTTCTTTAGTATTGGTGCCATTTGTCCATTAGTTGATTTTCCTTATTGCATCTATTTTCGATCTCGTCTTTTGATTTGTCATCTGATGATATTATACTTCCTAGGTAAATGAAACTCTTTACTTGTTTCAGAGGATGTTCGTTTAGGTGAATTATTGTCGTTCTTTCATCTTTAGTAATAGTAACTATCTCTGTTTTGCTTGTGCTAATTTTATTTTAAGTTCCCTACACATTTCGTTTAGACTATTTACGTTAATTCAACATCTGATTTTACTATTAGTGCTTGGGCGTCTGCATACGGAAGTTCTCTAATTGTGTAATTTGCAGATGGTTCTTTTCCTATGTTCTCGTCATGTGGTGTCCTTGCAGTCTCTTTTTGACTGATTTATTTGCATATGTTGTCTATATATGTTATGAACAAGAGAGGGGACATGACACAACCTTGTCATACTCCGGATCTTATGGTCTGATATACACACATAATCAGGCAATATCAAAACCCTACGAACATACATAGAATGATATACATGTAGAAACTCACACTCTTAGACATATAGACAGACACACATGGAGATTCACACACGCATACATACATACACACACACACGCATGTACGCATGCACGCACGCACGCATACTCTCTCACACACACACACACACACACACACACACACACAGACTCGATACATACCGACAAGTATAATGCAATAATACAATCTCCAATTTACGCCTTAAGCATAAGGTGTTCGACCCATCTTTGTATAGTCCAGTCGGCACTAGATGGGTGCTGTGGTCAGTATAGCGCCGGCAACCTCTGCTTGTCAATATATCTCCTTGTAACCTGTTTCCTGGGTCGACCTGGGAGATTCGCTCAATGATAAACATTCTAATACGCCTCGATTCGGATCGAACCTATTGCCACCGTGCCATCAGGCGAGCGTCTAGCCAACATTAAGGGAGCTCTCACACAGAGGTAAATGGTGTATTTGTAATTACTGTGGGGTGTTTGAAAATATTGCCTTTCCAATTTTTGTATTTACTTTTATGTTGCATGAACTCCACAGAGGTTGAATACAAAACTGGGAACGGAAACAGTTTCAAAATCCAGAGTTATTACAAATACACCCTATATATCTTTCTTTCTTTTTTTCAGCGTTTTCATCCTGTTTCAGGATATATGCGGTCAACATCAACATCGTTCAGCTGTATGTTGATTCCTGGGCTGGATTACGCTCATCAGCACGCCACGACTTTCTGAGCGACCGGCTCCATACTCTGATAAGTCACTGTCCCGACTGGAACCGCTTACAATTCTCGTGCGCTCACGTCAACCACGAGAGTATTTGGAGTTACGGAGAAAGCTGCTAATCTCTCGGCTCATGAGACAAGCACCCTATATATTTACATCTACATATTATTAATAGTGTGAAAGACACACAAGTTATCAAACTTCAATCCGTATGCACAAAGCATAATTTAATTGATTGCTTCTCTTAGCTGTGCTCGGTTTCACAAACCCTATACTCATAAATTATCTATTTGTCAATTGTTTGTCTTGACTTTCTGTGATAAATTAAATTATGAATGTACACGTGATGTATTGTTGTCTTGTTATTATGGAACATGTTGAAGACCACATCCCTGTCACTGCGCTATAACAAGAGTCTATTTTAGCTGATTCAGTGCCAAACAAGAAGTAGTAGACATGAACAGGTTTTATAATTTACATTTCCGTTCACTGGGCATTGGAGAAGATACGAGAGACAAAACACATAGCCTAATGACACTAATATAACGATATAGCTTCCTTCTGTCCAAATGGGGGTCACATGTGGCTATACATTATCCTTTGATAATGAATCAGATGACACTATTTATTCCAGTAAGATTTACATTGAATCATCTCATCTCACCTCATCATGTTCCTCTTGTACCTTGCGGTGTCGAGGTGAAGTATAAACAGCGGGAGAGTGCACGTTTATGGGCTTCATGTATCGATATTCCCATGGACTCTGTTATTCCCTCCGTCCAACGTTTACGTGGTCGGCCTCTTCCTCTGCTTCCATCTGGCCTTTACATCATTGCTTGTTGTGGTATACAATTAGTTGGTAACCTACTTGCATGGCCAAACCATTTGACTTGCTGCCTTCTAATAAAATCTAGTACATCTTTAACCCCTCACATTAGTCCTGATTTCTTCATTTCTGATCTTAACTCTTCTTGACACATTGAGTATTCTTCTTATAAATCTCATTTCTTTTGTTGTGATTTTTCTTTTCTCTTTTTCTGTCATTGTCCAGCTTTGGCATTGATATCGTAGAGTTGGTCGGAGAAGTGTGATGTAAAGTGCTTTCTTAGTAGTTATTCTTAGTTGTTTGTTCTTTAGTGTTGATGCCATTTGTCCAATGAGTTGGTTTGCCTTATTGCAGAAGACCTCTTCTTCTGATTTGCCATTTGATGATATTATACTTCCTAGGTACTTGAAGCTCTTTACTTGTTTCAAGGTATGTTCGTTTAGGTGAATCGTTGTTGCTTTATCTTCTTTAGTTATAGTCATTACCTCTGTTTTACTTGTGCTAATTTTCATGTTATGTTCCCTACACATTTCGTTTAGACTATTCATGTGGTCTTGCAATTCAGCTTCTGATTTTGCTATTAGTGCTTGGTCGTCCGCAAACAGGAGTTCTCTAATGGTTAGATTTGCAGATGGTTCTTCTTCTGTGTTCTCATCATGTGGTGTTCTTGCGGTCTCTGTTTGGCTGGTTTCTTTACATATGTTGTCTATATATGTTATAAACAAGAGAGGGGACAGGACACAACCTTGTCGTACTCCGGATTTTATGGTGAAGGGTTCTGAGGGTCCTCCAGTTGCTCTCACTATGCATTCTCTGTTGTTGTATAAATATCTACATAGGTTTGATAGATGTGTTACATTGACTCATGCAGCTATAACTAGAGTTATAATATAATTCTAAAAAAATAGAAATTATAGTCGTCTCTAAGAAGAAAGAATTATCACAATGTAATACTCGCATAAATGAGAATATTCTTAACCAAGTGAATCGGTGCAACTATCTCGAAACAGTCATAACATCTGCTTGGAGGTCCTTGGAAGAGATTGGAACAAGAATTGCTAAAGCAAAGGTAGCCTATTGCAATATGGAAAACATACTGACCAATAACAAAATATTTACTGTAACGTGAAAAAGAGTGTTGGAATGCTACATGAAACCTGTACTTTTGTATGGATGTGAAACGTGAACCCCCGGGAAGGTTAACCCGGTCAACAAATGTCCGCAGAAGTCGGATGTGTCGGCCTAAGGGCGCAAGAACGCAGCTCTGCTGTAAACAGGCACAACGCAGTCACGTCCGGAAAAAAACTCCGGATGAACGCAGAAGAAGAAACGTGAACAATAAGCAGACACACTGAAAAACATCTAATAGAAGTGTAAACTTGGATTCTGATGAAAAGCAAAGAATACCAATGACTAACCGAAAAACTAGTGAGCGAGTCCTCCAAGAAATAAATTAAAACCTTTAACTGATTAGATAAATTAGACGCAGGCAGTCATTATTATTTTGGACAATTTATGAACAGAAATACACTAGAGAATTTGGTGACAACCGGCAAGATTGAGGGCAAAGAACAAATGTTTTACAGAGAAGTAATTACCTGGATGGATTGGACACATGGCATGGTCGAGACAAGAACACAGAACTTCGATAATCGTGTGAGATGACGAAACATATCCACTCACGATTATCGGCATGACACATGATGATGATGTAGCTACAACAGTAAGTTTCACTTCTTTTGTTTCGGGAATTTGTTACTGAAAATATTCTGTTATAACAATTTAACTGCACCTGAAGCGGACACTTTGCACTGCCTTTTAACCCAAACCATAATTATCTTTAACAGAAAAAAAAAACACAACAATACAATTGCGAGGGACACAAGTTATCAACAATTGCTGTCCTTCGTTCCTCTTTCGAGGAGAGTGCCTCACACCAAGTTACGCACCTCAAAGGTCAGTGTGTCCGACTTCGGCATGCATTTGTTTATGAGTTTCTTCCTCTAGACCAATGGTTCTCAACCTATTTTTGACCCAAGCACCCCTTTACCATATGTTCAGAATGTCATCCCCCCCTCCCCCTTTCGTAATTCCTCCCTATAAATCCCACTTCCCTCTCCCCCCCCCCTCCCCCCCCCAGCATCTATACAGTATATGTAAATATGGAAGATAAATTTAATAACACATATACTAGAACAAGTCTAGACGTCTACATAAAAAGTGATTTGCGGGTCTACTTAAGTTATAAAACGAATTTCAGAAGGGCGAGAAGTTCAGAACAGTAAAGTATTGAGGGAAAAACAATATCAAATAATCTGTTCTTGTATTAACGTTATCTTGAAATAATCTTATTTCCCCCCACCCATATCCCCCCTATCTACCCCCACTCCCAACACCGTAAGCCTAAAATTTCCCCCGGAAGGGGAGAGGATTCATTACCGGTTGAGAACCAATGCTCTAGACCAGGGATCACCAAACTACGGCCCGCTGGCCGGATCCGGCCCGCGACGTCAATTCATCCGGCCCGCCGACGGTACTTGAACTTGCTTGGTATAACGTATGGAACGCAAGACGTTGTGATACAATTAAAATGCAAATATTATGTTTAGAATAATAGGAAATCTTCACACGTACAGAGATCGTCTGGCAGCTGTGTGTCTTAAATTTACTATATATATAGTTTATTGTAATGTTTGCTAACTTCGCGCCATTCCAAAACATCCTCGGCTCGTGGTAGCGCCGCCTACGCTCTGACGTTTACCATGGTTTCCATCACACACACACACACACACACACACACACACACACTCACACATACACACACGCACACGCATTCTCACCTTTCTCTCCCCCCAGATGCGTTCGGCTGTCAACATAGGTCCAATGCCAAATCGCACGGAGCTGTATTTCGAACGAGTGTATACGGGATTACAAACCGCCACGGAGACGGCGCAAGTATTGTACAGAATGAGTATCCGGCCCGCGCTCGTCATTTTGTCAGTTATCCGGCCCACGCTCGTCATGTTGTCAGTTATCCGGCCCACCGTGAAAAACGTTTGGTGACACTTACTCTAGACAGATTCCATCCCAGGTAACAGGCTTTACCTACCCGCGAGTAGGTTTACTTTTCGTAACAATTTTCTCTAGGACAGCCTCCTCTCGGCCTATTCTTGCGACTTTCAACAGTCATGGGAGTTTTAAAGCACACATGTTCTCTTTCATTTCGCCCGTATTTGAGAAGTGTTGGTGTTCAATTTAACTATCGAAGGCAGCAACGGGACATATGATATATACCAATATTTCTTGGGAAAAATCCCAGCACTGAGCAGGGATCGATCCCAGTACCTTATGAATCTGAGGCGGACACGACAACTGCTCCCCTCCCCCCCCCCACTCCCTGGGTCATCCCTCCACCCTCACAAACTACGAGGGTAAATTAATAAGTAAGTCACAAATGGCTGTAGAAAAATAACTAACTATGATAACAACTCGAAACCAATTTATTTTTATACATAAACTGTCCCTTTATTTCTCAACATAATTTCAACCAACATTGATGCATTTATCACATCATTTTATGTCCTCCTAAACCGACGGCATAGACTGCGTGCTTTGTTTTCATTTACCTGCCATCCCACAGAACTGTGTGACTTACTTATTGACTCGCCCTCGTCACGTTTTCTACCCAGCTATGCACCGCTTTACGGGAAAAGACTAGGGGCTAAGTTAATTAAAAACTCACCTTGGCGGGAGACATTTCGGAGTGATGCCGAAGTTGAATGTGAGGTGGAAACGTGGTTGAGAAAACAGAGCACGCAGTTCTATGCAGCCGGTTTGGGAGGACTGATAATACGATGGTATAAATGTATCAATGTTGTTGAGAAATAAAGGTACAATGTATGTATAATAATACACTTGTTTCAAGTTGTTATCATATCTTTCTACAGCCATTTGTGACTTACCTTTTAACTTACCCTCGTATTTGAGACTTCTATAGTTTAACCCATTGACCAAGTTTTGTAATTACATCCCTGGGTTTCTCTGACAGTATTTCTGATGCTGCGGGGTGATGTAATGGTTAAAGCGTTTCGGTGATAATGGCATGCACCCGGTCGGAAGAGGTTCCGATGTCAGCTATCATGTGCCGGTTTTTTCCACTATGTCTCACACACTTTTTTTTATTACTAATTATTTCTCATCTGATTGTCTTTTCTAATTATTTATCATATGCTTTTTTTCTTTGGTGAAATATTTTTTTACGTATGTGTGTTTCTAATTATTTCTCATAGCTTGTTGCTTTCAAATATGCTTGTTTTTGTAAATCATTTCTCATATGCTTTTTTTTTTTTTTTTTTTTGTAAATATTGATCACGTCTGTTCCTTTCAAATATTTCTCCTATGTACGTTTTGCAAAGATTCCTCAGGTGTGTGTTTTTTCAAACTTATTAATATTACGGGGGAAAATTGGAGGTGGTGGAAAATTTTGAATATCTTAGGTCATTGATTACCAACAACGGTGACACAATGAAAGAAATTAAACGGCGACTATCAATTGCTCTTCAAAGACTAAAAGCTGAATAAATTATGGAGTGGGACAGACAGAACTACAAAAATTAGATTTTTAAGAGCATGCATCTTTCTCATTACAACATACGCCTGTGAGACACGGACACTTACCAAACAAGCTGAACAGCGCATAAACGCCATTGAACATAAATGTTATAGACGAGTTCTAAGAATATCTTGGGTAAAGAAAATAACAAATGCATCCATACTTCAAGAGTTGAATATTGAAGAAGGTTGGCTATTTTTTTTTTTTTTTGCATATCCCTTGCAGGACGTTGCAGTCAACATCAGCATTTTTCAGCTGCTGTTGATGTACTAGGCAAGATTACGCTCAGTAGATTAATAGTGGCTATTAAAGACGATAAAACAAAGAAAATTGAAATATTTCGGTCACTTGAAACGTCACGAAAGTTTGGAGAGAACAATAATGGAAGGGTATTGATTGATTGATTGATTGATTGATTGATTGATTGATTTAGGAACCTTCATCACAGCATTCGGGATATTCCCATAAGCGCTCCGTCCCCACCCTCAGCAGCCAGCGAAGAGTTCCAACACTAATAGTTCCAGTAGCAATCTGATTATATGTCCGTCTCGCCTTTCCTCTGAGCGTCGAGCGTCGGCCAGATCCCCTCGTCACACCTCGCTGTCTCATTCTTATCAGACTATGGTAATCCTTTTGCTCCTCCGAGGTGTACACGTGCTCCTACAAGACCGCAACCACATCTGTTTTGTCATACATCAATATTCCGCCAAATTTTGCCGAGCCAGCCAATCTGTCCGCCTGTTCATTCCCCAGCACACCGGCATGCCCAGGAGAAAAGATCCAGGTGATGCTTGCTACCCGTGACCTCCGAAGCGAAGCAAGCCACTCTGCACGAAGCTTGCCTGTTCTCACCCTCCTCAGCATGCTTTCTGATTCAGTAACAATCACAATGTGTGTATGTATCGTGTTCTCTATCCAGCGGAAAGCTGCACTGACCGCCTCCACCTCCATTCTTAAGCTAGATGTAGTGTCATCATACGCCAGGCTCTCCTGAACCAAACGCCTATATGCCTAGGTATATGCCTGGGAAGAGAGGAAGAGGAAGGCCAAAGAGAAGATGGGTGCAGGATGTGGCGGATGATCTCCAGATGGGTGTATCAGACGCGGGACATCTTGCTTATGATCGAGAGGTTTTCGGGAAGATTGTTATGGGAGCGAGGTTCTGCAAAGGACATGCTACTGAATGAATTTATGAATGAATTAATATTACGTAATATTATGGGAGTCGCGGTGGCTAGTACGCTTGGGCATGTTTTCGAATCTCTGTCAGGAAGGAATTTGTTTTACATTGACCTGGTATCCCATGTAGTTAAAAGACAAAGTAAAGTAATGGACCCTCTTACACGCCCAAAGTGCATAGGGCAAATGGTGCTAGACACATACCTGTATAGAGCATCACGCCGAAAGTCTTAATTTTTCTTTACTTGACCGCCTGTATATCACACCAGCCGCTTTCACTTCCCGACACATTTCCTTGTGAGCAGCATATTATACAGTACCACCCGGCAATAAGGCCAGCGTCTTGCCACTAAGCGACCGCAGCACTGCACCAATGTTGACCCAGCCCAAGGCGGACGCCAGGAAATGATCTATGAAATAAAGGCGGTCCATGTGATATTGACCATATCACTTATCATGTGCAGATTGGTCTGTAAAATATGTTGCTGTCACCATATACCCAATACGCATCAATGCCTGGAAAATTATTATTTGCTTACTAAATTTATTTATAATACTCGTATTGTAAACCGTACATAAGGATATGCTTCTTCCAAAAAGGAAAAGTTATTTTTAAGCTATCAGAAGAATGGGCCAGTGTGTATAAGTAATGTTATTTCGACCACGTAAGCCAGGGGGGGGGGGGGGGGGGGGGGGGGGGAATTGGAATACCCGATCTTTTCAGTCTTTTAAAGTTGCCTCCGCAGTTTGTCTACTGTTATGTTTAGTTTTCTTACATTGATGTTCACTTAGGTTTTGCACTCACGAGCATGTCATGCATATGTTTCTTAACTGTCATGATCAATTGCAAGCTATGATTTATCATTGGCACACTTTTTATTTGACTCAATTCTCTGGTGCATAAGTAAAAGCTAAGAAAGAGTATGGTAGTGTCGTATCGAATACACATATATCAATCTTAAAAAGCATCCATCCATCCATCATGTGCCATGCCGGTAAGCGTGGGCGGTCATGTTCTGTCATCTCACTCGATCACCAGAGTCGTGGATCAGCTCCGTGTTTCTGTCTCGACCATACCACAAGGCCAAGCCATCCAGATACTTGCTTCTAGGTCTTCCCCTTGGTCTGTTCCCCTCGATCTTACCAGTTGTCACCAAGTTCTCCAATCCATTTCTTCTCATAACATGCCCAAAAAATGTTGACTTTCTACGTCTAATTTCTCTAATCAATTTACGATCTTCATTTGTTTCTTGAAGGACTTGTTCATTGGTCTTTCTGGCTGTCCATGGTATTCTTTGCATTTTCCTCAGAAACCACATCTCTACAGCCATCAGATGTTTTTCAGCCTGACTGCTCATTGTCCACGCTTCACATCCATATAAAAGTACAGGTTCTATGTAGCATCTCAACACTCTTTTTCTCGTTTCAATTGACATCTTATTATTGGTCAGTATGTTTTTCATCTTGCTAAAGGCTACTTTTGCCATGGCGATTCTTGTTCTAATCTCTTCAAGGCATCTCCCATCATCATCATCATCATCATCATCATCAAGTGCCGTGCCGGCTGGCGTAGGCGTTCATGGCTCTCCATAGATCTCGGTCTTTGGTTTTCTGGATCAACTCTGCTGCTGATATTCCTCCATGCCACCGTCTCAATCCATCCAGCATCACTTCTCTTGGTCTACCTCTGCCTCTCTTCCCCTCGATCTTTCCAGTTGTTACGATGTTCTCCAATGCCTCTCTTCTCATCACATGACCGAGGAAAGCTGTTTGTCTCTGTCTTATTGTTGTATATAATGTTCTAGTTTTGTGTATATAATGTTCTAGTTAACACTCATGATCCTGAAAAGTGCTTTCAGTTTCAACAGCAACTTGAAGATGCTTTCACAGATACACCAGAAAATTGTACAGTAAATGAAAAGTGGGGTCAAATTAAGGAAACTCTTTATAAAACTGCCGTAGGGGTTTACGGCACTGAGGATCATAAGAGGCAGGACTGGTTTGCGGCCAACAGCGAGACTCTGCAGCCCCTGATTGATAAGAAGAAGAAAGCTCTCTTAAGAAACAAGGAAAGACCAACGCGTAACACTCTGAGTGAGCTAAGGCAAGCTAGGAAGGATGTGCAAAAGGCTGCCAGGCAGTGTGCAAATGATTATTGGATCAAGTTATGTGAGTCCATTCAAATCGCAAGTGATAAGGGAGACATAAGAAGCATGTATGAAGGAATAAAGAAAGCTTGTGGTCCAGTGATCAAAAGAAGTGCACCATTGAAAACCTTGACTGGAGAAGTCATCACTGATAAGAAACAGCAGATGGACAGATGGGTAGAGCACTATTTGGAGCTTTACTCAAGTGAGACCAAACTAGCGGATGATGCCCTCAACGCCATAGAGGCTCTACCAACTCTTGACCACCTGGACACACTTCCCACCATAACAGAAGTTAAGTGTGCTATAAATGAACTTGCATCTGGCAAGGCTCCAGGTAAGGATGGGATTCCAATAGAGGTTATCAGGAGTGGGCAAGACACACTCACTATACAGATCCACCAGCTAATAGAGCTATGCTGGCATGAAGGACAAGTCCCACAGGATTTCAAAGATTCAAGCATCATAACACTGTACAAGAACAAGGGCGATCGGAGCGACTGCAACAACTATAGGGGTATCTCACTTCTGTGTATTGTTGGAAAAGTATTTGCCAGAATTGTTCTGCGCAGACTTCAAGTCCTAGGAGATCAAGTCTACCCCGAATCACAGTGTGGCTTTCGACAGAACCGGTCTACCACTGATATGATATTCTCATTGCGACAAATGCAAGAAAAATGCCGTGAACAGAATCAACCACTGTTTATTGCCTTCATCGACCTCACAAAGGCATTTGATTTGGTCAGTCGTGAGGGTCTGTTCAAGGCACTAAAGAAGATTGGCTGCCCACCAACTCTTCTGTCCATTGTGGAATCGTTCCACACAGGCATGAAGGGTATAATCAAGTTTGATGGCTCAACTTCAGAAGAGTTTGAAATCAAGAGTGGAGTTAAGCAAGGTTGTGTACTAGCTCCCACCCTCTTTGGAATATACTTTTCACTTCTACTGAAATATGCATTTCGTGATCAGGATGGTGGTATATACATTCACTCACGCTCAGATGGCGGCCTCTACAATGCTCAGAGATTGAAGGCTAAGACCAAAATTAGGAGGGTACTGATCAGAGAGTTGCTTTTTGCAGATGATGCTGCAGTTACGACCCACTCTGAGGAAGAATTGCAATGTCTACTATCTGCATTCTCCAATGCTTGTTCTGAATTTGGTTTAACAATTAGCAAAAAGAAGACACAGATTATGTCACAAGGTGCACATGAGGTACCATCAATCTTTATTGACGACGCCGAACTAGAGATAGTAGACCATTTTACATATCTAGGATCAGTGGTAAATAGCAAATTATCCCTAGATCAGGAAATCAACATCCGGATTGGTAAGACAGCAACAACAATGAACAGGTTAAGAAAAAGAGTCTGGGAGAACAGGAAGCTTACTGCCAAAACAAAAGTCCTTGTCTATCAAGCCTGTGTCCTTAGTACTCTTCTCTATGGCAGTGAAACCTGGACAACTTACTCACACCAAGAGAACAATTTAAACAGCTTTCATATGCGGTGTCTGCGAAGAATTCTTGGTATTAAGTGGCAAGACAAAATCACAAATACTGAAGTATTGGAAAGATCAGGTTGTGTGACAGTTTATTCCATGCTCAGTCTTCGTAGACTTAGATGGATAGGACATCTTAGGAGGATGGATGATGGTAGAATACCAAAGGATATCTTTTTGGTGAATTACAGATGGGTAAGAGATCTCAGGGTCGGCCTCTACTACGATACAAAGATGTGTGTAAGCGGGACATGATTGATACAGGCATTGATAATGCACATTGGGAGCAAGTCGCCGCTGAACGTGTTGCATGGAGGGCAAATATCAGAAATGGAATAAAGTCAAAGGAGAAAATTATTGCAGAAAAGTCACACACCAAGCGTTTGAGACGTAAGATGGTGCATGATGGTGGAAATGACCACGTGTTCACATGCACCCACTGTGAACGGACATTTACAGCGCAAATTGGCCTTATCAGTCACACTCGCTACCGCCATAGTTAAAAGTTATTATGCCTTTTTAAAGCACAAACTATCGTCTGTCAAGACGGCAAGGTGCCAATGGAATGTTCTAGTTTCATTAGCCTGTTTCAGGCAGTCGTCGTTAGTTACTCTGGCAGTCCAAGGAATTCGCAGCATTCGTCTCAGGAACCACATCTCTGTTGCTTCTAATTTCTTCTTAATTTTTTCATTTACATTCCAAGATTCACTGCCATACAGCAAAACTGGTTCTACATAGCATTTCAGCACTCTCTTTCTTACATTCAGTGATAGTGACTTATTGCATAAGATACTCTTCATTTTCTGAAATGCGGCTTTTGCCTGCCCTATTCTGCTCCTAATCTCTGTTGTACATCTTCCATCTGATGTTATAAATGCCCCTAGGTATCTAAAATTATCAACTTGGTTAAGGATTTTCCCTTCTATTTCTATGTCACATTTTGGTGTCACCATTTTCTTTGATATTACCATTGTTACTGTTTTCTTGATATTCAAGGACAGTCCTTTCCTTGCACTCTCTGTTACTACAACGTCTAATAATTGTTGTAGGTCTGTTGAATTATCCGCCACCAATACTGTGTCATCTGCATAGCGTATATTATTTATATTATAACCTCCAACTAGTATTCCTGGCATCTCTTTGATCTCTCTCATTATTACTTCGCTATACAGGGAGAAAAGATCAGGTGACAAGACACACCCTTGTCGTACTCCTAGCTTTATCTGCTCGTAACTACCCTCTTTATTTTCCATTTTAATTGCTGCTACTTGGTTCCAGTAAATATTCTTTATTATTCTTAAATCTTTTCCATCAGTGTTGATATCTTCCAACATTTTAATCAGTTCATCATGTTTCACTTTATCAAATGCCTTAGTATAATCTGTGAAGCACAAATATATGTCTCTCTGTTTCTCTATTGACCTTTCTATTAGTGTCCGTAATGTATAAATTGCATCTCCCATCAGATATTATTGTTCCGAGATAATTGTACCTATTCACTTGTTGAAGAATATTCCCATTTACTTGTATATTGCATTGTGGTACTTCGTTCTTCCTAGTGACAACCACAATCTGTGTCTTTTTACAATTTAATTCTAACCCTAGTTGTTCACTGTGTTAAAAAAGCATAAATCAGTTAAAATATCGGTCGAAACTGGCTGTCTGTTTTTTCCCATAATTCTTTTTATCCGACGCCTTTCTTTGTATATTTTGGTATAAGGAAAATCTGCAAT
Organism: Cepaea nemoralis; assembly: GCA_014155875.1. Taxonomy (NCBI): domain Eukaryota; kingdom Metazoa; phylum Mollusca; class Gastropoda; order Stylommatophora; family Helicidae; genus Cepaea; species Cepaea nemoralis. The sequence goes on from JACEFZ010025095.1 coordinate 148,941, forward strand.
TTTGTTTCGTGCGTACACTTGGATCTTTCATCCAACCATAGATTAAACCTTTCTGTGCTGTATTTGGTACAATGTTGCAGAGTAGAAAATGACATCATTTTCTCAGTTGCAGTGTAGAAGATGGCATTAGTTGCAGTGTAGAAAATGACTCGTTGTGGTGTAGAAAATGAGATCAGTTCTGTTGTTGAAAATGACTTCAGTTGTAGCGTAGGAAATTACATCATTGTAGTGTAGACAATGTCATCAGTTGATAGTAGAACATGACATCGTTGTAGTGTAGAAAATAATATTGCTGTAATGTATAAAAATGAGATGATTTGTTGTGTAGGAAATGATATCTTTGCTGTATTGAAAATGCATCAGTTGTAGGTATAAAATTGCATCGTTGTAGTGTAGAAAATGACATCAGTTGTAGTGAAAGAAATGACATAAGTGTGTATTTTTTTCCTCATACATATATTAGAGGAGTATAAACCCTCTGTTTAATAGACCACGATAGAAGAATTTCGCAATTCAACCGACATCTATAACAGGCATCTTACGATTTTTATAGACGATATTTTGTAACATGTAGTTATACCTCTCATGGCACAAAGCCTTGGCTGAATGTAGAGACTGTGTTGCCCATGAAGCATGCTCCCTCTCTCGGCTTGTCTCGTTCTTTGTGTATATGTTCTTAAGATGAAAGATCCACGTTCATACCATGGTTAAAAATCAACTAAGAGAGTTTGCTTCCAAATCGCGTGCAGCTGATTTCGAAAGTGATATGCGTGATTACGAATCACGTTTGATACAACTTCGCCTTCGCAAGAGCAAACAAGTAAACAACAAAAAGCCTCAAAATAATATTGCATTTTTCGATATGCTGTTTGCCTGCCGTATGTTAGTTCATTTATGTTAATCCTGGTTCAGCTCCACAATTTGCAGTTTTGCATTGTGTAGTCCATAGTAAATCCTGGAGTGGAAAATGTCTGTTGTGCCCCTGTTCCCTGTATATTAAGCACATGTTTATTTTATTCTTACGTGTAAATTTAGTAGCTCTCTTTTTCTGATTATGGCTGAGCTGTATGAATTACATTTCAATTTGTTTTACAGCATTGTGAAGTTCTGTTAAATGAATCATTTTTTACACTTATATCATTCAGGTAACTATTCCTGTATTCTCTTCCTTTGTTTTCTGGCAATATCAGAAGGGATTGGCGGATGAACGCAGCAGAAGAAGAAGATACCTGGATAGCTCTCTTTTTCTCAAAATGATACTTCGTATTCTTCTTGTTCACATTATCCTCCCGTTTTGCAAATGTATCTTACCAGAAAGATGTAACTTATCACAAACATCAGAAAGAAGCAGCATCAATTTGGCCACATTATGAGAAGACAAAAAGTGGAACATGTCGTGACAACCGGAAAGATTTGTGGAAAGAGATAGAGGAAGAAAGCGTGAGAAAATTCTTCACAGCCTTGTGTCATGGCATGGAAGGGAGAACACACGAATTGAACTATGCCGTGGAGATCACAAATTTGTGGAGAAGCATGATGGTACAGTCTAACTTCTCTATCTCTTGACATGTACAGCCAAACAACCTCATCTCAATCTCTAGCCATGAGGGTGCAGCCTAACATCCTCATCTCTATCTATTGACATAAGGATACAGCCTAACATCCTCATCTCTGTCTGTTTACTTGTTGAAACAGTCACAGCATCTTTTCTATCGCTTTACATGTTGGTACAGTATAACACCTTCTTTTCTGCGTTTTATTACGAGGGTAAGTTAACAAGTAAGTCTCAAAATGGCTGTAGAAAAATAACAAACTATGATAATAACTTGAAACCAGTTTATTTTTATACACACACTGTCCTTTTATTTCTCAACATAATTTCCACCAACATTGATGTACTTATTCCATCGTTTTATCAATCCTCCAAAACCGGTGGCATTGAACTGCGTACTGAGTTTTCATTTATCTGCCATCCCACAGAACTGTGTGACTTACTTATTGACTCGCTGGCCGATCTTTTTCCATTCTACCCAGCAATGCTTCCGGCATGAATTTTACTTTACGGGAAATCGCTAGGGGCTACGTCCACTGAAAACCCACCTTGGCGGGAGAAATGTCACGAGTGACACCGAAGTTGAATGTAAAGTGGTAACGTAGTTTAGAAAACAGAGCACACAGTTCTATGCAGCCGGTTTGGGAGTACTGATAAAACGATGAGATAGTGCATCAGTGTTGGTGGAAATTATGTTGAGAAATAAAGGGACTATGTATATATAAAAAATAAACTGGTTTCAAATTGTTATAATAGTTAGTTATTTTTCTACAGCCATTTGTGACTTACTTATTAACTTACCCTCGTATAAATTCTAATTTTATCCGTTGCCTTACTTCTGTTTTCGTGCCTTTTTCCATGCCTTCCGGTATATTTTTCGGCGGGCTTTTATTTTATTTCCTGTGTAACAAATGATCTGGCTGGACAATTCACTTATGTAGGAGTTTTGCTTTTGTTATTTTGGCTACTAGACATTTGCCCCATGTATCCGTGTATACACATTTGGACAGCATAGACTGTTTACTTCTCGTATGTGGGAATTCTGTTTTTGTTATTTTGTCTATCGTCTAGATGTCACCTCCATTTTGCTTTGTACTCACATTTCGACATCACGGATTTTTTCTTTCAGTTGATTGATTGATCGATTGATCGATTGATTGATCGATTAAATGAAGAATCGACGTCATAACATTCCGGGCAAAAGCATAGGTGACTGCTAAGAACTGTCATGGTTTTCGCATCCTGCACATACCATGCTGGTGTATTGGCTTGTATGAGCGTACGTGGAAATCATTTCTAGATTAAGCTGTTGGACGAATTCAAATATGGAGTCCACCAAATTATAATCAGTAAGTTAACAATGTATTCATGACCTAGCTGTAAGACAGTACAAAGTGTAGGAACTGATGAAACACCAATTTTGTTAATTATGCATCGAAGTACGCTTGTTCCTGCATTGAGGCGCTGTCGCCATTTAGAGGTGACGGGTACGAATCACGATATGATAAATAAAGCTGTCAGTTTTTATGTTTTCTGGTGTGTCATCTAGTTTCTAATTGTTTCTTCTACTTCTGTTATCCCCAATCAGTACATGATGAATTTGTTTATGAACTGTCTTAGTGGCATTAAAGGGTTCCCCACTTGATATTTTTTTATTGTTCTTATTGCTTCCCCGTCATGGCCTGGGTTCTAGTAAATTAAACAATATCAAGTGTAATTTGTTTATGTAAAGAACATATCGATCTGGTCTGGGCTGGTCCCAATCTCCCTATCCCTTCCCATGTAAATTCGTATAATTATAAATTCGCTAATTACCAGGCATTAAGGAGCGAGGAAATAAAACGATTTGCATCGTCTAGCCGCCCTAGACACATTCATTATTCCAGACTTTCCCTAGTTATTAGTTGGGGTGAGGGGGAGGGTTAACGTTCAGACAATCAATATCTGCTAGGGTATCAGGATTTTGTATTCTCTAATGGATGAAGAGTTGGTTGGTTCGTTGTTTGGTTGGTTCATTAGATCCTTGATGCATTGGCTGGTTGGTTCATAGTTTGGTCGGTTGGTTGGTTCATTGTTTGGTTGGTTCATTAGATCCTTGATGCATTGGCTGGTTGGTTCATAGTTTGGCTGGCTGGTTGGTTCATTATTCGGTCGGTTGATTGGTTCATTGTTCCATTGGTCCATTATATCCTTGATGCATTGGCTGGTTGGTTCATAGTTTGGCTGGCTGGTTGGTTCATTATTTAGCTAGATGGTTCATTATTTTGTTGGTTGGTTCATTGTTTGGCTGGTTGGTTGGTTGGAAATTATTTAGTTGGTTCGTTCGTTCGTTGACTAGTTGGTTGATTGGTTCATTAGTTGGTTGGTTGGTTCATTGTTTGGCTGGCTGTGGTTGATTGGTTGGTTAATTCATTGTTTGGCTGGCTGGTTGGTTGGTTCATTCTTTGGTAGGTTAGTTCATTGTTTGGCTAGTTGGCTGATTCATTGTTTGGCTGGTTGGTTCATTGTCTGACGGTTGACTGATTGGTTCATTGATTGGTTGGTATTTCATTGTGTGGCTGGTTGTGTGGGTGGTTGGTTCGATCGTTGAATAGTTGGTTGATTTGTTGGTTGTTAATTGTTTGGCTGGTTGATTATTTGGTTAATTTTTTGACTGGTTGGTTGGATGGTTGGTTCGTTCGTTGACTGGTTGGTTGATTTTTTGATTGGTTGTTCAATGTTTGGCTGCTTGATTATTTGGTTCATTATTTGACTGTTTGGTTGGATGGTTGGTTCGTTCGTTGACTGGTTGGTTTATTGCTTGGTTGGTGGTTTAATGTTTGGCTGGTTGGTTATTTGGTTCATTGATTGGCTGGTTGATTCGTTGGTTCATTGTTTGGCTGGTTGATTATTTGGTTCATTGTTTGGCTGGTTGATTATTTGGTTCATTGTTTGGCTGGTTGGTTATTTGGTTCATTGATTGGCTGGTTGATTCGTTGGTTCATTGTTTGGCTGGTTGATCATTTGGTTCATTGTTTGGCTGGTTGATTATTTGGTTCATTGTTTGGCTGGTTGATTATCTGGTTCATTGTTTGGCTGGTTGATTATTTGGTTCATTGTTTGGCTGGTTGATTATTTAGTTCATTGATTGGCTGGTTGATTATTTGGTTCATTGATTTGCTGGTTGATTATTTGGTTCATTGTTTGGCTGGTTGATTATTTGGTTCATTGTTTGGCTGATTGATTATTTGGTTCATTGATTGGCTGGTTGATTATTTGGTTCATTGTTTGGCTGGTTGATTATTTGGTTCATTGTTTGGCTGGTTGATTATTTGGTTCATTGATTGGCTGGTTGATTAGTTGGTTCATTGTTTGGCTGGTTGATTATTTGGTTCATTGTTTGGCTGGTTGATTATTTGGTTCATTGTTTGGCTGGTTGATTATTTGGTTCATTGTTTGGCTGGTTGATTATTTGGTTCATTGATTGGCTGGTTGATTATTTGGTTCATTGATTGGCTGGTTGATTTGGTTCATTGATTGGCTGGTTGATTATTTGGTTCATTGTTTGGCTGGTTGATTATTTTGTTCATTGTTTGGCTGGTTGATTATTTGGTTCATTGTTTGGCTGGTTGATTATTTGGTTCATTGATTGGCTGGTTGATTATTTGGTTCATTGATTGGCTGGTTTATTTGGTTCATTGATTGGCTGGTTGATTATTTGGTTCATTGTTTGGCTGGTTGATTATTTGGTTCATTGTTTGGCTGGTTGATTATTTGGTTCATTGATTGGCTGGTTGATTATTTGGTTCATTGATTGCCTGGTTGATTATTTGGTTCATTGTTTGGCTGGTTGGTTATTTGGTTCATTGATTGGCTGGTTGATTAGTTGGTTCATTGTTTGGCTGGTTGATTATTTGGTTCATTGTTTGGCTGGTTGATTATTTGGTTCATTGTTTGGCTGGTTGATTATTTGGTTCAGTGTTTGGCTGGTTGATTATTTGGTTCATTGTTTGGCTGCTTGATTATTTGGTTCATTGATTGGCTGCTTGATTATTTGGTTCATTGATTGGCTGGTTGATTATTTGGTTCATTGTTTGGCTGGTTGATTATTTGGTTCATTGATTGGCTGCTTGATTATTTGGTTCATTGTTTGGCTGGTTGATTATTTGGTTCATTGATTGGCTGGTTGATTATTTGGTTCATTGTTTGGCTGTTTGATTAGTTGGTTCATTGATTGGCTGGTTGATTATTTGGTTCATTGTTTGGCTGGTTGATTATTTGATTCATTGATTGGCTGGTTGATTATTTGGTTCATTGATTGGCTGGTTGATTATTTGGTTCATCAATTGGCTGGTTGATTATTTGGTTCATTGTTTGGCTGGTTGATTATTTGATTCATTGATTGGCTGGTTGATTATTTGGTTCATTGATTGGCTGGTTGATTATTTGGTTCATCGATTGGCTGGTTGATTAATTGGTTCATTATTTGGCTGGTTCGTTCATTCCATGGCTGATTGGTGGTTTATTGTTTGGCTTGTTGATTACTTCATTGTTTGCTTGATTGATTGATTGATTGGTTGGTTGGTTGGTGCATGAAGGTGCAGGACATAGACGAGTTTGTGCATTTGATGTCATTGTAAGCCTAGATTCCAGTGTAGACCTACATGTCAATGGAGACGTAGATATCTACTTTACTTAGATGCCAAATTAGACCTAGATGGCAATGTCGACTTAGATGTCCATGTCGACCTATTTTCAGAGTGTCTTTAAAGCGTTTCCTCTGGCCACCGTGGGAGCGTTTATCACAACGCAGTTCGCTGTAAAAAATTCGTTTAGGGAGCCTGTGATCTGGCATGCGAGTCAAGTGACCAGCCCAGCGAATCTGATTCTTCATTAGTAGAGTGTGGATACTGGGCATGGACGCTCTTTCTAGGACTTCAGTGTCTGGAATCTTTTCTTGCCATTTAATCTTCAGTAGCTTCCTTAGGCAGACTGTGTGGAAGTGGTTTAATTTCCTAGCGTGTCGCTGATAAACAGTCCAGGTTTCACAAGCATATAGCAGTGTGGATAATACAACTGCTTTGTAGACTTTTAGCTTTGTTTGCAGGCTTATTCCAGTTCTGTCCCATACATTCTTGTACAGTCTGCCAAAGGCCGCACTGGCCTTGGAGATTCGTGCATTCACTTCATCATCAATTGTGACAGCTTGTGACACAGTGCTGCCAAGATAGGTGACTTTGTCCACAACACTTAGTCTATGATCATTCACTTTGATATTCGGCACAGTGTGATTATTCCCTGGAGCTGGCTGGTACATACCTACAATCTTCTCCAAGTTGATATTGAGCCCAAAGTTGGCAAAGGCATGTGAGAAAGCTGAAACATAATGTTGCATGTCCGCCTCTGAGTTGGCATATAGAGCACAATCATCAGCAAACAGGAGCTCTCTGACGGTGTCGCTGTTAATTTTGGTTTTAGCTTTCAGCCTTCTGAGATTGAGTAACTTTCCATCCATACGGTAGTTGATGTCTACTCCAATGTCATCGTTCTCGAAGGCATTCATCAACATGGCTGAAAACATGAGGCTGAACAGTATTGGTGCCAGGACACATCCTTGCTTCACTCCATTGGTGACTGGAAAGGGTTCAGACAGTTCACCATTTCCCTGTACTCTTGCCTGCATGCCATCATGAAATAGCCGCACTATGTGGACAAACTTTCGTGGACAGCGATATTTTGCCATAATCTTCCACAGTCCTTCTCTGCTGACTGTATCAAAAGCCTTGGTAAGGTCAATGAAAGTGGAGAACATTTCGCAGTTCTGTTCCTGACATTTCTCTTGCAGCTGCCTTGCAGCGACAATCATGTCAACAGTGCCACGTTCTTTTCTGAAGCCACATTGACTCTCAGGAAGAAGACCTTGATCGAGATGGGCTGTGAGGCGATTGAGAAGAATTCTGGCGAGTATCTTCCCTGCAATTGAAAGCAAGGAGATGCCTAAGTGGTTGTCATAGGATTGGCGGTTTCCTTTACGTTTGTAAAGGTGGACTATTGACGAGTCCTTGAAATCTTGTGGCATGGTCTCGTTCACCCATATGTTTGTAAAGACTTGGTGAAGCTGCTCTTTTAGGACCGGCCCATCTGCCTTGTATATCTCTGCTGGGATGGAGTCAGGACCAGGTGCCTTGCGGCTGGAGAATTGCTGGATCGCTTTACACTAGACATTGGGAATGATGTAGTGGACACATTAGACATCGGGAATGATGTAGTGAACACATTAGACACCAGGAATGACGTAGTGGACACACTAGACATTGGGAATGATGTAGTGGACACACTAGACACCGGGAATGATGTAGTGGACACACTAGACGCCCACAACAACAATAACAAATAAAATAAAGTACAATAAGATCCCATGCACGCCTTTTACCTCTTACCACAGACCCATCAGTGTATATAAGTGTATTTCCATGGTGTCAGTTTTCTTCTGTCAACAGTTGCACGGTCACTAATATAACACTCGCTGCCCATTCTCGGCATCATGAGTCAAGTGAAACTATAACTCGATGCAAAGCTTCATTGTGAAAACAATGGGAGAGGGGGGGGGGGGGGGTTACCCATCGCGCATTTTCTTTAATACAAAATGGTGATCATTCCACATGTCTGTAGCCTCTGTCATTCTAGAGCCCACTCTCTTAAACAAATGCATTGAAGTATCAATCATATAAACCTTAATAAAGGCAGTCACCAGCCCATAAGCGAAGGGCTTACAAACGCCATTCGTAATCTCTCATACCGCATTCGAAACACACATACGGTCGATTGGGAAACAGACCGTTCTGCGCTGGTTTTCATAAAATGGCATGATAGTCGGTCGTTCATAAAGCAATGGAAAACTACTGAAAGTAAACTAGCCAAGAAATTAAAACAATTAAAAAATTATGGGGCTGACTGCTGCGTCCAACTTCTTTCGTTCGCTTAAAATGTGTCCATAACACATGAACTTCACTGTCTTCTTTAGTTCACTCATTGGCTCATAGAGTTTATCTTCCACTGTTGTGTCTCCAGGCCAGAAGGTTTGCCTATATATGTCATATTTTGGGCAGCCTTGTAATATGTAATCAACTGTCTGCGTCACCAATCCACATGTGCACGTGGTTGATTCGCCAATCTTAAATTTTCTATACATATGGTTGTTTACCCTAGTGTGTCCTGTTCTGAGGGGCTGTATAATGATTTGTTCTGGTCTGTCCATAAATTTATAGTCGTCTTGAGCTACGCCCTGTAAAGGATATGAAATTAACTTCATGGGTGGTGCTCCCTGTTTACTGCAATTTTAAAGTACATTTGGCTTGGAGCATCTGGTACCTAGCATAGGTGGATATAATAGCTGTATATGTAGCATAGATCTATCCTTTGTACAGCTGAGAATAGCTCGCAATGCCTCATTTTTTATGCGTTTTAGCTTCATCGGTAGGTTTTGGGATGTTGTGAACATCCCCAGGTCGTGCACAATGGTCGGTATGATCAGATGCAACATTGTGTGCCCTGTGCCCACCGCTGCCGTCACTTTCAGAGCATCAAGTCCTGTACGGGTCGTTTCCACTACCTTCCAAGTACGATCATATAAGGGCACGCTTCTGTCAAAAATGATTCCCAGATTCTTGAGCGTGATCTCGTCACTGCTCATAATGCCGTTTATGTCGTCTCGTACCGTCTCCTTGACAATTCCGTCGCTTTTGTTCCTTTGTCTTTGTAAAGATACTAGTAATAAGACAATAATCTCTGTATAATGTCAAACTGTCAGTTTACCTCCCTGTAATAAGGAAATAAGTAAAGATGTCCTGTACAAGCGTTAAGGCGCATTATGCATACATTACTGGGTCCACATTTTGATAGACTAATCGACGGGTGACTTAGACGGTATAACACCGGCAGTATTTACTTCCCAAGACATTTCCTGGTACCCAATTTAGGCTGGCACGACCTGGGAGACCAGATTAATGTTTTTTTTTAATCTGCTGTTTAAACCTATGGTAAGATTATTGTTTTAAAAATATTTTTGCATATCCTATTTACAGGGCATTGCAGTCAACACCAGCATTTTCAACTGCTGTTGATGTCTTGGCAAGTTTTTACGTTTAGTAGTTTGCCATTGCTTTCTGAACGACCGACTGACAATACCTTTCCGTAAGAAACCAACGCGACGTGATTCGCTACCGAATCACCCGCAGCTGTGTTTCGTATGTGGGTATACGGGATTAGTAGTATGATAAACTTTGGTAATATATTACATACACATATACCCACCTCACTAATTTGTAGCCATACATTGTCATTTAATTCTTTATTAAAGATCATTGCAGAATTAATGAGAGCAGTAGGATATATTGCTCCAAAATTGGAAAACTCAAACGCTGTAATGATGTTTGTGAAATGGTCGGATGCAGCATTATACAGCGTAAACTCCACAAATACGCATCTGTGTAGAAAAAATAACATATGTTTAGATTTGATACGTTCTGGAAATAAGTTAACATTGTTAACAATAGTTCTCTTACCAACGACATAATTATCCTGAATGCATACATCTATAATAATGTTAGCAGACCTATTAGTAATTTCAAGTGCGTCAAGATTACGTGTATGGGGAAATGAAAACCTAATAGTGAATCTGATATACTGTATGTGTCATGTTTATACGGTAATAAGACTTGGGCCAATTATGCCCATTAACAAACAAGACTTAACATTGCACCCTTACAATGTCAATGGTGTAATTGTGAGATATTTCCAGCCACCTCACGGCCTTCGACTTGGGATTTCTGACCAAAACCGCACGCCATACACCCGCATCGCTCAGCAGAGATACGGAAAGAATAAAAACTATGCAGGCCGGTGGAAACAGCCAGCTAGAACCCCTCTACGGACAATTGGGGGGAAAAGGATTGTTAGTTCAATATTAACATTCTAAGTTGTTCACCACCTGGTGTGTTGAATCAAAGCAGTGTTCTAGCCTTGGGCAAGGTCAGCCTTCATTATGTGGTGAATCAATTCCTGAAGTTAAGGTAATACGGTGTATATATTTATAATAATGTCGATGTAATGTTTAAAATGTTTATAAATGATCGTAGACTAATGTTGTGTTCCTGTGGAAATGAAAAATAGCGCCATGTTTTCTGTTTACTGCACTAGGCCTGGTTAGAACCTTTAGGTAGACATTCGGTTGCTATGTACTACTAAAGAATATTTTCTTACATCCTGTTGCAATATACTACTAAAGAATATTTTCTTACATTCTTTTACGATATGCGGCTAAAGGAGATTTCTTTATATTCTTTTACATATGCGGCTAAAGAGTAGTTTCTTATATTCTGTTACCATGTGCTAGCAAAATAGTATTTCTGATATTTTGTTATCATGTGCTACTAAAGAATATCTCTTTATATTCTGTTACATATGCGACTAAAAGAAGATTTATGTATATTTTGTGACAATATGCCAATGAAGAATATTCCCTTATATTCTGTTACAATCTGTATAATACTACTTTTCTCAATATATGAATAATGTACTTTTCAAATGTACTTGCTAGACATTGATGCTTTCACAGAGGAAAAGTAGATTAAGAGTCTATCTCTTTAAATCCATGTACACTGACTCACACCTGTAGGGATGTATATATATATATCTTGTGATTCTTTTATTCACATTTGTTTCCCCTGAAAATGGTTTGTGAAATTGTCATGTTTTGTTCTGAGAATAAATGCTCATGAATAAGAATTGCACCATATACCCACATGTTAGGCGGACATTGCACCCACCAACAACCTTACATTCACATGATGATTAGGTGGTTCGTACGGTAAAGGGCATGCCATTTATGTTCTGAATTATGATTATAAAACAGCCCATTTCTGACTATGTGCATGAGATAACCTGCAATCTTGGGTGGTGTAACAATGTCGTCCTCCAGATCTTTGCTTAGAAGAGACCGCGGGGAATGACCATACTTGTTTTGTTTAAATCGGTGCTTATGCTAAATACATAACTCTAAGGCACTCACATAAACCCAGAAGATAAATATATTCTTATTTGTGATTGTTGTAAAATGTCTGATGGTGTAGGGAAGATTACTGTGTTGGTGGAGTGAAAGGTATAATCTTTCCCTCTGATATAAAAGGCAGTTATATCAATACATGATGATGATGATGATGATGATGATGATGATGATGATGATGATGATGATGATGATGATGATGAATTATATGGTGGACAATTAACTCTCAATACTTTGATGATGATGATGATGATGTTGATAGGCATTTGAGATCAAAGCTGCAACCAGTGAAAGGAGTATGAGCTTATTTACAAGCACCTGATGAGGACAGTGATGATGATGATGTTATAAGGTTGACCATTAACTCCACTTACATCCATCTCAACACACCCTGTCTTATCAAGCAACAGTCTCAACCTATCTCTGGCTTACTAGGAAGTGTCACTACATACACCTTTCCCATGCATCTACCATAATATGCATCTATCTCAACCCACATTCATCACAATATGCCTTTATCTTAATCACAACATGCCTCTACCACAACCTACCTTCATCCAACATGTCTGTTACATCCTTCATGACTATGACTCAATTTAATTTAATACCACCAGATAACCTGATCAAAATCAGACTCCCTGGTCTTAAAGTGGGACAATCTTATTTCATTGTCCTGGTTGCACCAAGAGTTGATCCCATCAGGACTTTACAGCATGATATGATGGATTGAATGCCATCTATGCAGATAAGAGGGAGGTAATCTCACTATTGAGTGGATACATTCTTCCCCGTCTTATTGTCTTATTCTCTTCTTTATTTTTCTTGATTGTTTTTTTTTCCTTGACATGTTTTATGCTTTACTGATATGTAAATGTTAGCAAAATGCTTATGAAGTTATATTTTGTTTGGACCGTCAGATGGGCGGTGTGACCGAAAGCCTACGGTGTTGTAGATGCAGACTAGGTTGCTGAGGTCAGGAAAGTAGAATGTTTATGTCCATCTCTTGCCAGCCCTAAGTTTATTGCAGCATCCTCCCTTGCATCTTCCACCACCCCCATCCTTCAAGGTATAACCCATGTAACCCATGAACCCAATGAGAATTCCTGATGATCCTAACTGAAGACCCTTACCATCCCTCACTCACAGTGATGCCCTCTGATAGAAAACTGGTTACAGGGAAGAATTAGAATCATATACAACTAAAGTACCTACTGGCAGATATCAGCTGCACCGGAGATATAAATATCCTTTTTTTTGTAAAGTGGTATCTACTTAGTGATGCATTATGAATACTTTAATGTATTTTGATAAATCAACTGTTGGTCCCCCCCCCCCCCCCATAATTATGCATTCACATCAGTTGGTATTCTTTGTAAACCTGACAATGTTTTTTTTTACAGAGATTTACTCTATGTGAAAATAATATTTTTGTTGTCATACTTTTGATTATTACACTTTATGTTACCAGACCAGTTGTTGATTGATTCTTACATATTGTTTGTAAACACCAATATTATGTGATGTCACTGTATGTCCTGTTTATACTGTGGTCTGTCATAATATTGCTGGTCTAGTCCATCACATACTTGTGTAAGTGTATCCAGCATAGATATAATACTAATTTAGACCGCATGAGGGCGGGCACCTGCACACTAGCACCTTTTCCCCAGTGATAGAAAAGGGCATCCATTTTTGTGATAGTGGCAACAGTCCGTGGTCTCCACAACTTCCCAAGAAACCTAAACTTACACACACACACACACAAACACACACAAACACACACACACACACACACACACACATATATATATATATATATATATATATATATATATATATATATATATATATATATATATATTACATTAATTCGTGTAGATACGAAGACTCCTTAGTATCTTCACGTGGGGGAACGAGCCATAAAATTTAGATTCTAGAAGGTGATCTGGATAGAGGATAGGAACCCATTCCCTTTGGGCATATCCTGATAATATTCCTCAGATAATTAAACTCCTCTTAAGTGGGTGTTACATTCTAACAGACGTAACCCCTAATAAATAAACCTCACAGTAACCCATACTTCATTTGAACGAACGCAATAACTAATGCTATGCACATGTAATTTTACCTCATAATATATGGGAGCTAAGATGTCTATCTACCAAACTTGGTTGAACATCAAGAATACAATTCATCTACCGCAGAAGAATGTCTCGGTGTGTTAATCACGCATAGAAAGAACAGATGGTTCAATCCAAAATGTGAGAAGCAGTCATTAGGAAAAAGAATGCCAGACAGCTTTGGCTAAATGACATCAACAACATCCAAAAGGAAGAGCAATATAGAAATGAATGTAAAGAGGCTACAAAAATAGTTCGACAGCAGAAGCGAGAATATATGAGTAATATAATCAAAGATATGGAAACTAATCACCAGAACAACGAATCCAGAAAGTTTTTTAACGAACTGAAGTCAATGAAACGAGGGCACCAACACAACACATATGGTTTAAAAGACAAAAATAGGAATGTGATAAATACCAATGAGGAAATGTGCTACACATGGAAAGAATACTTTGTTGAATTACTAAATTGTGAAGCTCCAAGTAACACTTTCCCACAGGAAGAAGTTCTAACGTGTGAACTACAAATTGAAGAACCTGCATTTGAAGAAATCCTATATGTAATCACACGACTTAAAAACAATAAGGCAACTAGGGCTGATGGAATTGCTGCTGAATTTATAAAGGCGGGTGGCCATGCATTACATCTAAAGCTATACGAACTAATAATAAAAATCTGGAGGACAGAAGAATTACTCCATGACTGGAAAGAGTCATTATTGATACCTATCTTTAAGAAAGGAGACAAGTTCCAGTGTGAAAATTAAAGAGGAATATCACTACTGTCCATAAGCTATAAGATACTATCCGCAGTATTACTAAATAGACTAAAACCATATTCAGAATACATATTAGGTGACTACCAGGCGGGTTTTAGACAAAACAGATCAACAATAGATCAGATATTTATCTTACGACAAATAGCCGAGAAAAATTGGGAATATAAAAGAGATTTCCATAACATCTTTGTGGATTTTAAAAAAGCCTTATGATAGTGTCCATAGGAATAGTCTATGGAATGCTATGCGGGAATTTGGAATACCAAGGAAATTAATCAACATGACCAGACTATGCATGGAAGATACTTATAATATAGAAACATATAAAGGCAGGAAATCAGACCCTTTCCAAATAACATCTGGCTTGAAACAGGGTGATGCACTATCGCCGCTACTCTTCAATCTGGCTCTAGAGAAAGTTGTAAGGAGGGTAAAGGAGGAATGTGATATTGGAGGAACATCCAAGCTGCTTGGTTATGCAGATGATATAGATATTATAGGGGAAAATGAACAAAAGACATTGGAAATATTGACTCACTTAAAGGGAAAAGCCCAACAGATGGGGCTGGTTATCAACCAAGATAAGACAGAATATATGGTAATTTCAAGAGAAGGAATGGCTAAAAACTCTGGCCACATACAAATAGATAATATGACCATTAAAAGAACGGAAACATACAAATACCTGGGTACAATCTTCAACTGCTCCAACATCATAAGGGAAGAAATACAAACCAGAATCAATTCTGGGAATAAGATATACTATGCACTACAACATCTACTAAAATCAAAGGCGCTATCTCGTAACACCAAGATCACAAAATATAAAACACTGATCAGACCAGTTGTGCTGTATGGCTCTGAAACCTGGAGTACAACGAAAGGAGACGAAGCCTTGCTACAAACCTTTGAGAACAAAGTTTTAAGACGCATCTTTGGACCCATTAGGGATACACAAAGTGGAGAGTGGAAAAGAAGAAGTAACAAAGACATTTATGATCTGTTTAAGTCCCCGCTATTCACTGGTATCATGAAGGCTAATAGACTACAATGGCTGGGGCATATAGAAAGAATGGAAGATAATAGGGAAACAAAACTCGCTTACAATCAGGAAATAAATGACCGTAGACCCGAGGTAGACCAAGAAGACGGTGGAGAGATAATATATATACAGACCTACAAGCACTTGGAATCAACGACTGGCAAGAGAGGGTCCACCAGAGAGACGAATGGAGACGGATTGTATTTGCAGAAAAGAACCTCAATGGGGTATTACCGTTCTATGATACAAAGTGGCGGCCGCATCAGGCAGCACCTTCAGGGGGCGATATAAGCAGCGAAAGTAAAATACAATTTGAACCATTCAATAATTAAAAATCTTTACGCAACGCTTTTATATATTGGTCTATGTTATTTCGATATTGATGTACACAATTTATAATTTATCGCACACCTCTGCCTAAGAGCTTTCAGTTCCCTTTAATTTTGGTTTCTGGTGGATGTCTATTGTTGGCGATCGCTCTCAGAAAGACTATTGATTGAGCTGACAGTGCGAAGCTATTATTTTTGTTTGTAATATACCGCGCGGCCGCTCTCTCAAAGCTTAATATCAGTATAATATTTATGCACTTACACTAGTTAAGCTTTTTGTTTAAAACGTACATCACGTAAGAGAATCATTGGTTTTATAACAATTGTAGTTATTATTATTGACACTCTCTGTCTTTGTAGCTAGTGCGGAAATAAGATTTTCAAAATTAAAATTAGTTAGTTAGTTAGTCGCAGTTCCAACTTTACAGCAACGGGTCGTCCCCATTATGCTCCGTTCCTGTGCCAGTGAATATCACACAAAATGCTCCCCACTGCCCAATGTGAAAAGTGGAAAAGACAGGAGTCTCTACCAACAACAGCCCGCACAGATACACTGTGCATAATTCCGCCGCCAGAATGGCAACACACAAGTCCCCCACGAAACACCCAGTTCATCTCTGATGGAATCGGCAGTCATTTTCCTATCTGGATGTCTCCTAGATGTTCACCCACACAGTCCACGAAAATACAATTCATCGCCCATGGCAGTGGCAGTCAACAAGAAGCCCAGCAGCCACGCATTTCTGCATGAGGCAAAAACTGGTCAACTCTGAGACATAGCCACCTGCCATCGCTCCGACATGCAGTCAAGTTCCAAAAAACCTCGGGCAGATTCAAAAGCACTTCACACGAAACTAACAGCTATCAGTGTCGCGCCACGCACTCACTCAGTAGCAGGGCAACGGAACCATCAAGCCTCCTTAGTCGCCTCTTACGACATGCGTGGTAGGCTACAGTGTTGCTATTCTTTGCTTCCCTTATGGGCCCCGGCAACACACGGGACAAAATTAAAATTAATAAAACACTACTTGAGAAGTTCAATAAGCCAAACAAAACTTATAAATAAATTCTATAGATTCTACATTGGCTGCCACTCTAGACTTGTTTTTTGTTTGTTTTTTGGTTCGCATATCCTTTACAGGACATCGCTGTCAACATCAGCATCTTTCAGCTGATTGTTGATTTTCTTGGCAAGATTACGCTAAGTAGTTTGCCATTGCTTTCTGAGCGAATTGCTCACAAACCCCTAAGTTACTGACGCGGCGAGAACCGCTACCGATTCTCGCGCACTTTATGTCACTCACGAGAGTATACGAGATTACAGAGAAAGACGTTAACACCTAGGTCAGGGAGACCGGCTCACTCAAGACTACAAATCCCTAATTAACGAATTTACTAGAGTTAAAGTTAGCAGGGTAAAAGTGTAGTATATTGTTGTAGTTGATAGATAATATCATTATTTTAAAGTAGTTTATATTTTGAAAATAAAAATAGAATTCGTATATTTTATGCAATTTACTTTTAAATATCACAATCGAAGGTTATTTTAAAGCAGTGTTTCCCAACCTTTTTTGTGCCATGCCCCATTTAAGCCTTTCTAAAATTCATATTGCCCCCCTCCCCCGCCCCACGCCCCCCCCCCCCCTTGAACATATACATTATTTTTAATATTCAAAAATTGAAATGTTCACTAAAGAAACTTGAATGATAGATTTTAGGAAGAAATCACTAGGTAATTATTGAGCAAACACAGTAAGTAAAATTTCAAAACATATAATGGAGAACTGAAATTCAAGTACAAAATAATTTTAATGAAAGATTTTTCTATATTATTTTAATTATTAGTAATTATTTATTATTTAAATTTAGTGAGATCCTTGCGCTTGATGCTTGCTGCAAAGAGATCTTATGTCAGGTTCCAATTTAGTTAACTTCAGTCTCAAGTCTCCCCGTTTTGTTATATTCAGCCGATTTCTTCCATTTTCGAATTGCCCCCCTTAACAGTCAAATTGCCCCCTGTGGGGCGTGGGCCCCACGTTGGGAAACACTGTTTTAAAGGGAGGAAACATTTAAGGCGCGGCATTTCGAAGACTTGCATCAAGCTGAGAAAATCTACCGTACGGCCCTCGTGGTGAGAGCTCAGCATTTATTACTAACTAGCTGACCCGGCCCGGCTTCGCCCAGTCCCTGGTGGGGAGCATCTCATTTAATTCATATAAGTAGTCATATAAGTTCTCGTTCCCGTTACCGACTATCTGTCTGTCTGTCTGTCTGTCTGTGTCTGTCTGTCTGTTTGTCTATCTATCTATCTCTGTCTGTCTGTCTGTCTAATAGACCCATCCCTCTGTCTCTCCCTCCGTCTATCCCTCCATCCCTCCCTCCCTGTCTGTTTGTCTATCTATCTATCTATCTATCTATCTGTCTGTCTGTCTGTCTGTCTGCCTGACCCGGCCCGGCTTCGCCCAGTCCCTGGTGGGGAGCATCTCATTTAATTCATATAAGTAGTCATATAAGTTCTCGTTCCCGTTACCGACTATCTGTCTGTCTGTCTGTCTGTCTTTCTGTCAGTCTGTTTGTCTATCTATCTATCTCTGTCTGTCTGTCTGTCTGTCTGTCTAATAGACCCATCCCTCTGTCTCTCCCTCCGTCTATCCCTCCCTCCCTCCCTCCCTGTCTGTTTATCTATCTATCTATCTATCTATCTATCTATCTATCTATCTATCTATCTATCTATCTATCTATCTATCTATCTATCTGTCTGTCTGTCTGTCTGTCTGTCTGTCTGTCTGCCTGACCCGGCCCGGGTTCGCCCAGTCACTGGTGTGGAGCATCTCATTTAATTCTGAGTAGGTAAGAATCCGCTCTGCCTTCAAAATGTTGACGTGAAGATTTTCTTCCTGCAGCTGCTTCTGTATTTGTTGATCAGTAAGCTCCATTTTTAGCCGCTTGACCACCCATCTGACTGTGTTTGAATCAGTGTTTCTGATTCTGGTGTCTTGGTCCTCCTTCCTCTCACAAGTTTTTGTGTTCGTCTGTGGGTAGTCGTCGCTCTTCTTATTGGTAGTTTCATTGACTGTAGGTTCAGATACTTTATTACAGCTTGCATGCAGACTCTCCAAAGGCAGGTTCGTCTTCTTGATAGTCTGGTCGGTTTTCTCACTATGCATCTTGGAAGCTGCTTGTTTCTTTGTGCTATTACGACGTGCCATTTTCCCCCCGTATCAGGCTGCTTGAAATGTGTAAGGCGTCTTGGCTTGATAGCGCTGAGAAGTGCTGTCAAGCGAATCGTGCCGATATGATAGCGGAAAACATTAAAGATGCGATGATATTGTTCAACATCTTTAAGATAATTTCTTAAGCATAGAAAGATGAGTTACAATGTTATGCATTATGCATTATTTTTATGTAAACTTTGAAATTGCCTTAAAGATTGTATCATTATTTATTATAACTCATATGCCGGTACATAACTATAGACAAAGAGTTTATAAATCTTTGAAAACGATACAACAATATGACTATAAGTTATACAACAATGTTATTAAAAGTTATGCCCCTTGAAATAACTTTTTCTAGAGTTAAGTCCCTTAGCTATATATAAATTTTAATGAAAAATGAAATAATACTGAGTAAGCAGGCGATTTCACACTAAAAAAATATCACAGTTGGCAGCTCTGGAATGAAAGGAAGACGTGTAGAAAATTTCATCTCAATCGGATGGGCCGTTAGCGAAAAAATAAAGGACATACATATTTACATACATACACTTTGTTTTATATATATAGACTAGCTGACCCGGCCCGGCTTCGCCCAGTCCTTGGTGGGAAGCATCTCATTTAATTCATATAAGTAGTCATATAAGTTCCCGTTCCCGTTACCGACTGTCTGTCTGTCTGTCTGTCTGTCTGTCTGTCTGACCCGACCCGGCTTCGCCCAGTCCTTTGGTGGGGAGCATCTCATTTAATTCATATATGTAGTCATATAAGTTCCCGTTCCCGTTACCGACTATCTGTCTGTCTGTCTGTCTGTCTGTCTGTCTGTCTGACCCGGTCCGGCATCGCCCAGCTCCTGGTGTGGAGCATCTCATTTAATTCATATAAGTAGTCATATAAGTTCCCGTTCCCGTTCCCGACTATCTATCTGTCTGTCTGTCTATCTGTCTGTCTATCTGTCTGATCCGGCCCGGCTTCGACCAGCCCCTGATGGAGAGCATCTCATTTAATTCATATAAGTAGTCATATAAGTTCTCGTTCCTGTTACCGACTATCTGTCTGTCTGTCTGTCTGTCTGTCTGTCTGTCTCTGTCTGTCTGTCTGTCTGTCTGTTTGTATATCTATCTATCTCTGTCTGTCTGTCTGTCTGTCTAATAGACCCATCCCTCTGTCTGTCCCTCCGTCTATCCCTCCCTCCCTCCCTGTCTGTTTGTCTATCTATCTATCTATCTATCTATCTATCTATCTATCTATCTATCTATCTATCTATCTATCTATCTGTCTGTCTGTCTGTCTGTCTGTCTGCCTGACCCGGCCCGGGTTCGCCCAGTCCCTGGTGTGGAGCATCTCATTTAATTCTGAGTAGGTAAGAATCCGCTCTGCCTTCAAAATGTTGACGTGAAGATTTTCTTCCTGCAGCTGCTTCTGTATTTGTTGATCAGTAAGCTCCATTTTTAGCCGCTTGACCACCCATCTGACTGTGTTTGAATCAGTGTTTCTGATTCTGGTGTCTTGGTCCTCCTTCCTCTCACAAGTTTTTGTGTTCGTCTGTGGGTAGTCGTCGCTCTTCTTATTGGTAGTTTCATTGACTGTAGGTTCAGATACTTTATTACAGCTTGCATGCAGACTCTCCAAAGGCAGGTTCGTCTTCTTGATAGTCTGGTCGGTTTTCTCACTATGCATCTTGGAAGCTGCTTGTTTCTTTGTGCTATTACGACGTGCCATTTTCCCCCCGTATCAGGCTGCTTGAAATGTGTAAGGCGTCTTGGCTTGATAGCGCTGAGAAGTGCTGTCAAGCGAATCGTGTCGATATGATGGCGGAAAACACTAAAGATGCGATGATATTGTTCAACATCTTTTAGATAACTTCTTAAGTATAGAAAGATGAGTTACAATGTTATGCATTATGCATTATTTTTATGTAAACTTTGAAAATGCCTTAAAGATTGTATCATTATTTATTATAACTCATATGCCGGTAAATAACTATAGACAAAGAGTTTATAAATCTTTGAAAACGATACAACAATATGACTATAAGTTATACAACAATGTTATTAAAAGTTATGCCCCTTGAAATAACTTTTTCTAGAGTTAAGTCCCTTCGCTATATATAAATTTTAATGAAAAATGAAATAATACTGAGTAAGCAGGCGATTTCACACTAAAAAAAATATCACAGTTGGCAGCTCTGGAATGAAAGGAAGACGTGTAGAAAATTTCATCTCAATCGGATGGGCCGTTAGCGAAAAAATAAAGGACATACATATTTACATACATACACTTTGTTTTATATATATAGATAACCATTACCGCGGAATGATTTTGTAAAATTATGGTGATATCATCGTTTTATAACATTCTCTTCCGTATACGAAAATCAGTAAAGAATCAGTTGTCATGCCCAAAGGTTTATTTGGTCTATGGTATTATTCCATATGTTTCAACCGATCAGGCACAGGGTGAGTGAATTAAACATTGTCTCACTGGCGGTCTTTACTTGCTTTGTTAATTCGTCTATCCAGTCGGAGTTGTAGAGTTTGGTCAGTGTATCCTCCATTGCCCTCAGATCATCTTGCCCAAACGGGAGGACATATCCACCACCCGAGTAAATACCATGCTGACCTGGAACGATTATTAAAATATAAAGAAATACGGTGACAGTCTCATTTTTTACGAGCTCATATATTTAAAGATTGTCATTATCAAATAAGGACACTTCTTCTGTGAACACAGACTACTACTGTGTACATGAATAACGACATGTATGCAGTACAAAGTAGACAGAAAAATTGATAGATAATTTACATATGGCACCAACATACGTATACAGAGGTATATTTTAAACTTCTGTTATCGTTAAAAATATTGCTACACATAACAAGCCATTGGTTGATGATGCCGCTGCTGCTGCTGATGATGATGATGATGATGATGATGATGATTGATGATGATGATGATATAGTGATGGTGATGATGATGATGATGATGATAATGACGATGATCGGAGTTAGAACCCACATCTCGAATATTTAGAATGAAACGCTAATACTTGAGACACCCCTTAGTAGGAGTTTATTAACACATCAGATAACAAATAAGTCACGGTACATGTACTGGTCGCTGCTTACGTGAGGTACCCACTTAACTCTTTCTACTCCACCAAACCATAGCACAAATTTACCCGATTCAAATCGGTATTTTAACGGCGTCTCTTTCATATATTTATCATGTTAACTCTTGTATCGGTAACAAAGGGATTGGCGAGCATGCCTCACAGGACAGTAGTCCGGGTTCAAGTGAACTTGAAGTGTCTGGATTGTGTTCCCCTCAAGTACGGCTGTGTTATCTCTGAGCATCATAAACTGGAAACCAGACACTTGTTCAGAATTTCATGTGAATTGTGTGAGAAGAACATCGGCAAGAGAAGGAGGTGGACACCTCACCTCTCACGATAATCGAATTATGCTATGGCCTAGAATATATAACTCCATTGGCAATATTTGATGTTGGACAACCTCTACATGGAAATATATAGTACCCAGTCTCTCCTAGCTAGATCAGAACGTCTTACATCTTAGAGACGGTCAACATAACATTATTTAAATATAAGGACCTGGGCATTCATGGTTGTTTAGAAACAGTTCAAATAGTGTTTGGCCACATTTTGAAAAGATTAAAACGAAAATATGATCCACTGTGCTTCTTAAGTGGAAATGAACCATTTGTTGAATTCATTCATTCATTCAGTAGCAAGTCCCTTGCAGAACCTCACTCCCATAACAACCTTTTGGAAAACCTCGATCATAAGCAAGTGAGAAGTCCTGATCGTTCGGGTCCCATCGATTGACGGACGTCGGTCGCGGCGATTGGGCAATCTTGAGCATAGCCTACGAATGGGTAGCGTTGTGATGTTCTGTTGTGATAATTTGGTGTGTCCAGTGTGTGCCGCGTGGTTACACACCCGCTTCACACGCGTGATCCGGGACTGTTTCCGGATCCGGTCAGGGATATGCACTACTGACGAGCTCAAATGAGGGCGAAACTCGAGTATAGTGCTTCCATTATTGACTTGGATAGGCCTTAGGTTCATACTAGAATGCGATCGGCGTTGCCAGTAGTGGGTTGTGCTCAATATTTAAATTTAAAATCCCGAAACAACCACATAATCATAAGCAAGATGTACCGCGTCCGATACACCCAATTTGTGATGTGTATATCCATTTCTAGCTGAAGTAGCATAGAGTATAGGACCCGTCTCCAAGCCTTGCAGCCTAATTGGTGTACAGTACTAGTCCCCTATTTGTACAGGTTCTCATATCTAAATATCTTAACTGTATTTGTAATGATGTATACACATAATTTACACATCTATGTAATACATTTAAATACATGCATTCATATTTTAAAATAGCTGACTCCAAAGTGACTAAGTTTGTCATAAAATATCACACGAAGCAATTTCACCTTAGGATAAATAATAAAGTATAAGCGACTTTGAAAATGAACAACATACGACAGTGTGAAACGAAAAGATACAAAAACAGTACTACAAAAGCAGAACTAATGCTAATGATTTGCAGAATTATGAAATGTTACGAGCTGTGTATATAGTTTTTTTTTAATTTGTTATATAGACAAACCAGCTTGTTCCCCGGATTACTTCATTATCCAACTCACAACTAAGGAATCTTATGTTTATGACAATACTTAATAGGTGCTAAATATGTATTAGGCAAATTAAGGATCAACAACGCAGCATCAATCTCCACGCATGCGCTTCCCCCCCCCCCCCCCCACTACCCCCTTCCCCGGTTTCACTGTCACCGATGAGTGCCTGTACTGATTACACAAGTAGCCATTTGATTAAGATTCCGCCTGCCATTCGCTCACCGCTGTGAGTATCTCAGAATCGCCCAGACTCTGCTTATTCCTCTTTGAGCCAGTCTTTCCAGATATGGATGCTCTGTCTGGTCAATTGCACTCTCCAGCCAAGTTGAGTTGAGTTCAGCTAAGAACTAACATCACTGCACTTAAGACATTCCCATACGCACTCAGTCCCCTCGTTCAACAGCCAGTAAAGAGTCACTCTACTAATTGTTCCCACCGCTATCTGATTGAAAGTTCTCCTGGTCTTCGCTCTCAGTTTTGAGAACCCCTGCCAATTTCCCGTAATCTCATCCTTTCCACATACGGGTTCTCATTCTGTTCCCACATCTTCCCCACCATGTCCCACAGGCGCACGACCACCTCTCCCTTGTCCATGGGTAATCTACTACCAAGAGGTGCATTACCTGCTAGCCTATCAGCCTGTTCATTCTCCCGTGCTCCCGCATGGCCAGGGCAAAATATACATAAATGTCTGACAATCTGAGACCTCTGAAGCGAGGTGAGCCATTCCACACACACACACACACACACACACACAAACTTTCCTTTCTCCACCTTACTAAGTATACTCCTTGAGTCTCTCCAGCCTATCCAAGCTGTATTACTATGGTCAAAAGAACAGCTTAGATCTTTTTCGTTTGATATGAGAAACTAGGCTAACCAAACATACTTTCAAACAAGTGTGCCCATGTGAAATCTACTACAAAGAAAACCAGTTTGTGTAATCACAAGATACCTATTATAATAGCACCATTTAACTCCTTGGAAGTTCTGTATACATAGGGGGAATCATCAATGATGTCTTTGGAAATGTTAGACACGACTTTCCATGTATTATCATAGGTGTTGGTCTCTTCTGATATATAGAATGACGAGAAAGAGCAGGCCTCCTCCATGAACAAATCCCTCAGGACATTAGGTAGATTCGTGCATGAATCTGAAAATAAATATAAATCATACTGTTTACAAATAAATACTATTTCAACATTAGATAAACACTTTCGATCAACTACAAAAGTGGCATTAATTATAACATCAGTCCCATAGCAGATGCCGCGGTTGGATTGTGATGTGTTATATTTTCACATATTCTAGGCCATGACTTATGTCAAGGGATGGCCAATTTTATGTCTCGTGTTTGCGTTCCAGAATATTCCGAAAAGTGCATGATATCCATATTAGAGGTTGTGTACTGGTCGGAAACAAAACACATGAACTATCGTCGATTCTAAAACATCCAAAACATGTTTTGTAAAACCTGTTTCATTGCATGGAGGTAAAACATGGGGCATGAACGAACAGCTTATGACGTGTTTGCACGAAAGAGAATGTTGTTCTGAGGCATATAATGTGAACACCTACGACAATCAATCATAATAAGTAACAAGTGGTGCATGGAACAGGCTAATACAGTAAAGCACTGATGTAAGAAGGAGACAAATAGTGCTCTTTGGTCATGTCATGAGAAGAGAGAAAATCGAAAGACTAGTGGTAGAAGAGGCAGGAGTAGATCGAGATAAATGATGATAGATGGAAGGCAACGGTGGCATATAGTAATATCATAAATGGAATTGATTAAGACAACTAGGTATCGAGATAGTTAGAGATGCATGATCATCTACGGCAGTTGGCAGAGCATATGATGATTTTATATATATATATATATATATATATATATATATATATATATATATATATATATATATATATATATATATATATATATATATAATACACACACACATAGCTTTCATTACTTCAAACGTCACAGAAAGATTTATTACCTGAGTCACCCGTTGATCTAACCTGCCTTAGACGAGCAGTGCCCATAAGATAAATATCGTGGTCAATAGAGATGGAAGCTTTATCTTTCAACATCTGAGGGGCCACTATAGTTTTGATGTATTTCCACATGTCTTCTACACCTTTTACCTGCAATTATAACTACAACTATGCATACGTATTCTTAATACATCAATACATTACATGTGTTGATTTTTTTTACTATAAACTCCGCTTTTTTCCCAATGGCACCTTGCTGTCGTCACAGACGATAGTTTGTTACATTGTGCTATAAAAACTGCATAATAACTACAACCCATAGCGGTAGAGAATGTGACTGATCAGACCAATTCGCGCTGTAGATGTTTGTCAGCAACGGATGCATGGGAACTCATCGTCATTTACCATCATGCACGATCTTACGTCTGGCCAGGGCAAACTATCCATACAATTCTCATAATCTGTGACCTCTGAAGCGACGATAGCTATCCCACACGAAACATTCCTTTCTCCATCTTACTGAGCATACTCTTTGAATCCGTAATGAATACAACGTGTGTTGCAGTAGTCTCCTCCAGCCAACGGAATGCCGCTGTTACTGCCTCCACATCCATTCTCATGCTGGAGGTTGTAGTCTCATGCCAGACTCTACTTTTTCAAGACTCGTCCATTAACCTTTGCTCTGTTTCTCACCACTGACCCATCGGTGTAGATGACTACGTCGCCTTATGTGTGTTACGCTGTTGTACTTCAAGGTCAGTGCCCATTCCCTGCACTCACGCCCCAGTGTTATTATTACATTGTGCCAGTCAGTCATGTCTTCCTGAACTTCAACTCACACTTATTCGCGATTGATGGTCTCTAGATCACACACCTGAGTATAAAAAGCTCCGCCTGTGCCATCCAGGATCAGCCCTCATCTTAGTCTATTACTCTTGACTATATCCATGGCTGCATGTAGCGGGTGATCTCTATCTGCAACAACTCTCAGGTACCATCTGACCTGAAGGACCCTGTGCCTATCTGTCATTGTTGGTAGCGCCAGGATATGCCTCATGCATATAATTGGTGTGTCTTTTGTGCTCCCCAGGATGCAATGCAGCATTGTGTATGTGGTCCAACGTTTCAAGCTGGCTCTTTGATACTGTCAGCAGCCACAAACCATACTCAATGACAGAAATTATTAACTGCTGAAAGAACCTGTACAGCATCCTCTGATCTACCCCGGTTGCTGCCATAGCCCTCAATGCATTAAGTCCCCTACCAGCCTTCACCACCAAAGCTTCCACATGATCCTTAAAAGACTAACACCTGTCAAAGGTGATACCCAAGTACTTCAATTTACTCTCCCGACTAAGAGGACATCATTCGACATAATACCTGGGAAATCTGCCTTGACGATCCGGTTATCCAGGGAGTACCACACAACCGATGCCTTGTTTGGATGTATAACGGCCGCTGCGTCCCTGTACCACTCTGCCATCCAATTTACTGCCACCTGTAAGTCTTTCGCCAAAGTAACCCTGTCTCTGCCCTGTCTTTACACCAGATGTCAAGATTCTACCCATGCCTGGTGTCTCAATAGCTGCGATTTGCTGGTGTAGACATTAAAGAGCACTGGGGACAAGGCAGATCCCTGCGGCAACCCAGGTGTAATAGTACAGGGGTCAGAAGTCCAGGAACTCATGCGCAGTGCAACCTTATGCTCATAAAGGTCCGACGCAACCCATCTAACAAGGCAAGGGCAAACCTTCATGTCAAACAGTGTGTATATCAACCAATCATTCCTGTCCCTTTTATACGCATCCTCCAGGTCAAGAGCTACCGCCACTTAGTTAGTCTTTCCTCTTGAGCCTAAGGCGGCGCATAGGGCAGAAGTCCTGTCTCTCCATGCCTGGCGGTTCGCTGCTATCTGTTGTAGATCTTGGATATTTACTTGGCCATTGAATGAGCCTTCTCTAATGATGGTTCAACGCAGGGTCTCTCTTGGTCTTCCCCGTTTTCTTTTCCCTACCGGTGACCATATGAGGGCTTGGTAGGGGAGTCTTGTCTTGTCCATTCTGAGTACATGGCCGATGTAGTTCCAACGGCGTCTTCTTATGAAATTGGATACTGTATCTTGCTTAGTCTCTTGTCTTATTTGCGAATTGGTTCTGAAGTCTGTCCAGCGGATGTTTAGAAGTCTTCTAAGACATTTGTTCTCAAAATTGTCTAATTTTTTATCTAAAGCTACCGTTGATTTCCAACTTTCACATCCATACGTTAACACTGGAATCACACAAGAGTTGAAGATTTTAAGTTTTGTGTGTTTGCTGAGTGTCTTTGACTTCCAGATGTTTGACAGTTTATTGAAGGCACTAGATGCCAGTGCGATTCTAGATGATATTTCTGGTGTTGAGTCCCCTGTAGATGTCATTTTGCTTCCTAGGTATGTGAAGCTGTTGACTTTTTCAAGAACGTAGCTGTTCAATTTGGTCTCATCTGAACTGTTGGTAAGATCAATAGTCTTTGTTTTTGTGGTGTTAATTTGGAGACCAATTTGCCCTGAAACATTTTGGAGGTGGTTTATTTTCTCTTGGGCATCCGGATGTGTTGAACTCAAAAGCACTATGTCGTCGGCAAAGTCCAGGTCTTCTAGAATTTTGTCAACCCAATGGATACCCATATTTGTGTTGCTTGTGCATTTGCGCATGACCCAATCGATAGCTATTCCAAAAAGCATCGGTGATAAGACACAACCCTGTTTCACTCCTGTTTCGACTGAGAACCAGTCAGAGTTGCCTGTTTCTGTTCTTACGCAGCAACGTGTCTCTTTGTAGAAAGATTTTATGACGTTGGTATATTTGGTAGGAAAACCATAGATGTTAAGTAGATTCCAAAGTGAAGGACGGTGGATGCTGTCGAAGGCTTTTTGAAAGTCGACAAAGTTTGTGATTAATTTCGACTGGAATTCTACGGAGTCTTCAATGATTATTCTGAGGGTGAAAATGTGGTCTATGCATGACCGTTTTGGTCTGAAGCCTGCTTGTTCTTCTCTGAGCCTTTCATCTATCGCCTTTTTCAATCTCTCAAGTAACATGCTACAAAAATGTTTTCCTGGTACTGACAATAGAGTGATACCACGCCAATTATTGCAATCAGACATATCGCCCTTTTTAGGCAGTTTGAAAATTACACCATCTTTCCACTGTTGTGGTGGGGATTCCGCTTTGCCAGATTTCATTGATCAGCTGTAACAAACGTTGTAAGGTGTTCTCATCTGCTGCTTTGAGCATTTCTCCTGAGATTTCATCTTCACCAACAGCTTTGTTGTTCTTCAATTTTTTGGTGGCTGCTTTAATCTCTTCCATGGTGAATGACTCGCAGGAGGCATCCAGTGGGGGCATAGTAATTTCTCCATCCAGGTTCGGAACAGTGTCAGGCTGCGGTCTATTTAATATTTCTTTGAAATGTTCTGCCCATCGTTGCTTTTGAAGGTCATCGGATAACAGTTGATTGCCTTGTTTGTCTTTGATGGGTATATTTGGTGTAGGTGAGTGATTGCATAGTTGCTTCATGATATGGAATACGGCTCTATTGTTTCCAGTTCTGGCAGCTGCTTCGGCGTCGGAGGCCAGGCTGTGAATATTTAGAGCCAGAAATCTGGTTCTGAAACAACGGGAAATTTTACGATGGTGGTTTGTCGGACCGCCGATCAACCGTTCTAAGCCGAGCTAGAAAGAAACACGTCTCGCCATCTTGACCTAAGACCGGAAACCGCCACTGTCTCTTGTTTATCCTCGAAGCCCTCGTAGGCATCAAATGCAAAAGTTGCAGCATTGGCCCATGTGTCCTTCCCAGGCCGGTAACTCGCGACCCCTTTGGGAAGCAGATTATGACTTTCTAAATGTCGCTGGAGCCCGCGTGCTACTATCTTTTCGAGGACTTTGCAATAACTGTTTTGCAGGTTTACGATTCGGCATCCATTAAGCTTGGAGTGATCCTTACCTGGCTTTGGGAGTGGGACCAGGTAGCTATGGGGTATTTACGCTGTATTGATGCTTAAGTTGAAACAAAGAGCCATCTCCTCCAAGTCCCTATCATTTATGTTACTCATTTGGGAGTACCTCACCCCATTCGGACCTGGCGCTGTGTCTTTAGCCCGCTTCAGTACCCGTCTAATATTCTCCACCTTAACCTCACAGTCCTCCTTCCTAATGACCCGTGACAAGTCTTCTCTGACGTTATCTCTAATAGCTATATCTTACTGTCATTTAACTGTCATTTACTGCCAATATAGTACCTTGCGGTGTATGGCAGAGGGGTCTTTGAGCCTTACTGATCCGTCTATTTTAAAATTCGAGTTAGAAAATCCTTCCTTTTGTCCTTGTCAGTTGTCATAGGTTGGTTGTTATCATGATAAACGGTAGCGTGTTTACCAGACATCGCTTGTCTTTTCATCTGCCTCCTGAATTTCCCAATGGCACATCCCCACCGATTTCCGTATGTGTCTTCGTTTTGATAATTGTTAAACCACACTCAGAACAAGCATTGGAGAATGCACATAGTAGAAGTTGTAATTCTTCCTGAGAGTGGGTCGTAATTACAGCATCATCTGCAAACATAAACTCTATGATAAGTGACCTTCTTATGTTGGTCTTGGACTTAAATCTCTGAGCATTGTAGAGGCGGCCATCTAAGCGTGAGTGAATGTATACCACTATCCTGATCACGAAATGCATATTTCAGTAGAAGTGAAAACAATGAATGCAGATGGAAAGTTAGAAAACATCAAAAAAGAAATGAAGAGAGAGAAGATTAACATATTAGGAATATCGGAAACGAGATGGAAAGGAGCAGGGATAAGGACAGGAGAGGATTGTAAGATTATTTACTCTGGGGGAGAAGAACAGCAAAGAGGTGTAGCCATTACATTAGATAAGCAAACATCAAATTCTGTCAAAGGATATCAGCCTGTGTCAGACAGAGTCCTATTAGTAAAATTAAATGGAAGACCTTTTAAAATAAATGTCATTCAAGTATATGCCCCAACAAGTGAATGCAGTGAAGAAAGCATAGAGGAATTTTATAATGACATGGAGTCTGCTTTGAAGAACTGCAAAAAAATCAGAAACAAAATATCATAATGGGTGACTTCAACGCAAAAATAGGACAGCAAGGCGATGGATGCAGTGTAGGCAACCATGGTTTGGGAGAGAGAAATGAAAGAGGATACAGACTTGTAGAATGGGCAAAAGAACAAGAAATGGTTGTAGGAAACACCTGGTTTAAACAGCACCCTAGAAGATTATGGACACGGAGGAGTCCAGACAGCAGGATTAAAAACCAGATAGATTACATCCTGATTAGCAAAAGGTTTCGAAATGCGTTAACAGTCGTAAAAACAGTTCCAAATGCAGACTGTTACAGTGATCACAGATTAATTACAGGCACATTGAGGGTAAAGTTAAAGAAAGTCAAGTATACTGCAGTAAACCCTAAATATGACTTGTGCAAATTGAAAACTGTCAAAGAAATACAAGATAATTTTAACATAGAAGTAAAGAACACATTTGATATATTGTCTGATCTAGAGATCCTATTTCAAGATGTAGATGATCAATGGGAAATGATGAAGAATTCAATCAGTTGTGCAGCAGAAAAAACTATTCCAAAAGTAAAGAAAGTGGGCCGTAAGACATGGATGACTGAAGAATTTTTACAACTAATGGAAACAAGAAGACAGAACAAAAATAATCCTGCCAAATATGAAGAAATTCACAGAAAAGTCAGAACCTTATGTAAGGAGGCAAAAGAAACATGGCTTGAGAAAAATTGCAGAGAAATTGAAAAACAACACAACAGTAACAATGCGAAACTAATGCACAAAAGAATTCAGGAGCTTACTAATCAAAGAACACGTACATCAGCAGGCTGCCTAAAGACAAAAGGTGGAAGAGTCATGATAGAAAAAGATCAGATCTTACATGAATGGTCAGATTACGTGAAAAACCGTTATGACGATAACAGAGACGAACAGTATAATGTTCAAAATAATAATGAAGGACCAGCAATTTTGAAGATGGAGGTTCAGAATGCTCTTAACCACATGAAATCTGGCAACACCCCCGGTTCAGAAGCAAGTACCTGGATGGCTTGGCCTTGTGGCATGGTCGAGACAGAAACACGGAGCTGATCCATGACTCTGATGATCGAGTGAGATGGCAGAACATGACCGCCCACGCTTACCGGCATGGCACATGATGGATGGATGGAAAAGTATATTCCAAGTACGGTTGGGGCAAGTATACAACCTTGCATAACTCCACTCTTGGTTTCAAATTCTTCTGAAGTTGCATGATTGAGCAAATTTGATTATACCTTTCATGCCTGTGTGGAATGATTCCATAATGTACATATGAGTTGATGGGCAACAAATATTCTTTAATGTTTTGAAAAGACTCTCGCGACTAACCAAATCAAATGCCTTTGCGAGGTCGATGAAGGCAATAAACAGTGGTTGATTCTGTTCATAGCATGTTTCTTGCATTCGCAATGAGAATATCATATAGATGGTAGACCGGTTCTGTCGAAAGCCACACTGTGATTCGTGGTAGACTGAAATCTCCTAGGACTTGAAGACTGCGCAGAACAATTATGACAAATACTTTCCCAACAATACATAGAAGTGAGATACCCCTATAGTTGTTACAGTCACTCCGATCCACCTTGTCCTTGTACAGTGAGTGTTATGATGCTTGAATCTATGAAATCCTGTGGGACGTGTCCTTCTTGCCAGCAAAGCTCTATTAGCTGGTGGATCTGTACAGTGAGTGTGTCTTGCCCACTTTTGATAACCTCTATTGGAATCCCATCTTTACCTGGAACCTTGCCAGATGCAAGTTCATTTATAGCACACTTAACTTCTGTTATGGTGGGAAATGTGTCCATGTGGTCAAGAGTTGGTAGGGCCTCTATGGCGTTGAGGGCATCATCCGCTAGTTTAGTCTCGCTTGACGAAAGCTCAAACTAGTGCTCCACTTAAACCCTACTTAAGCCTTATGTAAATGCCTCTACAACGAACTTTGCAACTACATACATTAGAGTTCATAAATCATTCATACATTTCAAGGAACTGCAGGTACGCGTAAAAATTAGGAAAGACTAACTAAATTGCGAACAAATATTGAAACCTCTGATATTTGAATGTTATAGAAAGAAATACAATAAAGACACCCAAGAGCACCGTATCTGTAAGAATCATAGCCAAGGTCAAAGATGAAACTTTGAGATTACTCATCATAACAAACGCCGTTTGGAACTATATCGGCCATGTACTCAGAATGGACAAGACAAGTCTCCCCTAACCAAGCCCTCATATGGTCACCGGTAGGGAAATGAAAACGGGGAAGACCTAGAGAGACCCTGCGTAGAACCATCATCAAAGAAGGCTCATTCATCGGCCAAGTAAACATCCAAGATCTACAACAGGTACCAGTGAACCGCCGGACATGGAGAGTTATGACTTCTGCCCTATGCGCCACCTTGGGCTCAAGGAGACTAACTAACTAACTAACTAACTAACTAACTAACTAACTAACTAACTAACTAACTAACTAACTAACTAACTAGACAGACAGACATTGGCACCTTTCCGTCTTGACAGACGATAGTTTTGTACAATGTGCTTCAAAAAGGCTTAATAACTACGACGCATGGCGGTGGCGAGTGTGGCTGGTAAGGCCAATTCTTGCTGCAAATGTTTGCCCATAGTAGATGCATGTGAAAACATGGTCATTTCCATGGTCAATTCCATCGTCAATTCCAAAATTACATGGCCAATTCTTGCTGCAAATGTTTGCCCACAGTAGATGCATGTGAAAACATGGTCATTTCCACCATTTTGCACGATCTTACGTCTCTCACGCTCTGTGTGCTTTATCTGCAATCATTTTCTCCTTTGTCTTTATTCCATTTCTGATAGTTGCCCTCCATGCAACACGTCCAGCGGCGACTTGCTCCCGATGTGCATTATCAATGCCTGTATCAATCATGTCCCGCTTACACATATCTTTGTATCGTAGTAGAGGCCGAGGTACTTCAATTTTAATTCACCGCAACAAAGAAGAATCTCTTCGAGCCTCATTTGCATCGGTCCGGTGTTCATTTTCCGGTTTAGTGCTCGGTGGACTTCTAGACCGATCGATGGATGTTTTTAAGTTTTTGGGCCAGTAGGGCCCTCACTGTCGACGACAGTCTAGCTGTCCACCGAGCACTAAACCGGAAAATGAACACCGGACCGATGCAAATGAGGCTAGAAGGGATTCTTCTTTGTTAGCGGTTGATTGCGGTGAATTAAAATTGAAGTACCGAGGCCGACCCTGAGATCTCCTACCCACCTGTAATTCACCAAAAAAAGATGTCCTTTGGTATTTTACCATCATCCATCCTCCTAACATGTCCTATCCATCTAAGTCTACGAAGACTGAGAATGGAATACACCGTCACACAACCTGGTCTTTCCAATACTTCCGTATTTGTGATTTTGTCTTGCCACTTAATACCAAGTATTCTTCACAGACACCGCATATGAAAGCTGTTTAAACAATTCTCTTGGCGTGAGTAAGTTGTCCAGGTTTCACTGCCATAAAGAAGAGTACTAAGGACACAGGCTTGGTAGACGAGGACTTTTGTTTTGGCAGTAAGCTTCCTGTTCTTCCAGACTCTTTTTGCTAACATGTTCATTGTTGTTGCTGCCTTGCCAATCCTGATGTTGATTTCCTGATCGAGGGATAATTTCCTATTTACCTCTGTTCCTAGATATGTAAAATGGTCTACTCTCTCCAGTTCGGCGTCGTCAATAAAGATTGATGGTACACCATGTGCACCTTGTGGCATAATCTGTCTTCTTTTTGTTAGTTGTTAAACCAAACTCAGAACACGCATTGGAGAATGCAGATAGTAGATGTTGTAATTCTTCCTCAGAGTGGGTCGTTATCGCAGCATCATCTGCAAAAAGCACATCTCTGATTAGTACCCTCCTAATTTTGGTCTTGGCCTTCAATCTCTGAGCATTATAGAGGCCACCATCTGAGCGTGAGTGAATGTATACACCGTCATCCTGATCACGAAAGACATATTTCAGTAGAAATACATGACCAGTGTGTCTTTGTGAGGTCGATGAAGGCAATAAACAGTGGCTGATTTTGTTCCGCGCATTTTTCTTGCATCTGTCGCAATGAGAATATCATATCAATGGTAGACCGGTTCTGACGGAAGCCGCACTGTGATTCGGGGTAGACTTGATCTCCCAGGACTTGAAGTCTGCGCAGAACAATTCTGGCAAATACTTTCCCAACAATACACAGAAGTGAGATACCCCTATAGTTGTTACAGTCGCTCCGATCGCCCTTGTTCTTGTACAGCGTTATGATGATTGAATCTTTGAAATCCCGTGGGACTTGTCCTTCTCGCCAGCATAGCCCTATTAGCTGGTGGATCTGTAGAGTGAGTGTGTCTTGCCCACTCCTCATTACCTCTATTGGAATCCCATTCTTACCTGGAGCCTTGCCAGGTGCAAGTTCATTTATAGCACACTTAACTTCTGTTATGGTGGGAAGTGTGTCCAGGTGGTCAAGAGTTGGCAGGGGCTCTATGGCGTTGAGGGCATCATCCGCTAGCTTGGTCTCACTTGAGTAAAGCTCTAAATAGTTCTCTACCCATCTATCCATCTGCTGTTTCTTATCAGTGATGATTTATCCAGTCAAGGTTTTCAGCGGTGCACTTCTTTTGATCATTGGACCACAAGCTTTGTTTATCCCTTCATACATGCTTCTGATGTTTCCCTTATCACTTGCGATTTGAATGGACTCACATAACTTGATCCAATAGTCATTCGCACACTGCCTGGCAGCCTTTTGCACATACTTCCTTGCCTGCTTCAGCTCACTCAGAGTGTTACGCGTTGGTCTTTCCTTGTTTCTTAAGAGAGCTATCTTCTTTTTATCAATCAAGGGCTGCAGTATCTGGCTTTTTGCCACAAACGAGTCCTGCCTCTTATGATCCAAAGTGCCGTAAACCCCTACCGCTGTTTATAAATAGTTTCCTTAAGTTTACTCCATTTATCATTTACTATACAATTTTCTGATGTATCAGTGAAAGCGTCTTCAAGTTGCTGTTGAAATTCAAAGCACTTTCCAGGATCGTGAGTGTTAATAATATTAATCCTGGGGCTAGATTTGTGTTTAGCTGTGTAGATTCTCTTTGATCTCAGTCTAACCCTTGCAACAACCAAAGAATGATCTGTATCACAGTCAGCACTGTGGTAACTTCGAGTTAATGATGTATGGTTCAGATGTTGTCTCCGTGTGATAATGAAGTCCAAGCTGATGCCAATGGCTGGATCTTGATGTTTCCATGTGACCTTATGCAACTCTTTTGTTTTAAAAAAGGAGTTTGTAATACATAGGTCATTTCTAGTGCAATGCTCCAGCAGCCTTTGCCCATTATCATTCATGCGACCGATGTTGTATTTTCCAAGGCACACTGGCCATGAACTCGAGTCCTTGCCCACACGAGCATTAAAATCACCGAGCATATAAATGTAGTCGGATTTTGGACCTGCTTTGATCACAGAGTCTAGCTGCTCATAGAAAGTATCCTTCACATCATCAGAGGAAGCGAGTGTCGGTGCATATGCAGTGATAATGGTGGCAAATCCACAAGAGGTTGTCAAGCGCAGGGATAATAACATTTCATTACCTCCAGCTGGGATATAAATCATTCCCAGTAGCGAATTCTTCACTGCAAAGCCCACACCATGTTGCCTTTTTTCTGCCTGCCCTCTACCCTTCCAAAAAAAAGGTGTAATTGTTTTCAGTGAGTGACCCTTCCTCGCGAGGCGAGTCTCCTGCAGGCCAGCAATATCAATGTTAAGACGATTGAGTTCAGCATCAATCACAGCCGTTTTTCTCACATAGTCAAAATTCGCCAAGTCAGTGGAAAATCCTGGACACATGGTTCTTACGTACCAGGTTGCAAGCCGTAGCTTGAGGTTTCTATTATTCTTTTTATTAGTACCTGGTGCATTGGTTTTACAGCCTGCGATTCAGATTTTGTCCTAGCCCCAAGCACCCATTGAAGCAGGCAGGCTGTCACGGATCAGCACCCAATTGGCCGGGAGCTGCCCAGCTTGAGGCGGGCGGTAGCTGATCAGTGACACCTGTAGGTGTCTCCCACCGTCAGAGGAACGCGTGGCGCCCCTTGTCTACGCCAACTGACAAGGACTTATAGCCCGTAACAGTTGCCTCTCGCTTTGATTCCGAGACCGGTTAAGACCAGGGATGGAGTTATTGCCTCTCATAGCACAAAGCCTGGGCTAAAATAAAGAAACCATGTGTTGCCCATGCAGCATGATCCCTCTCTCGGCCTGCCTAGTTCACTCCAGAGGAAAGTTGACACCTATACATCTGGAACAAGACAAGCTGCAGAAGCTGCCGGATCAGCAAAGCAATGCTCTAACTGTCCGCCTGTCGGAGCTTCGATCCTAGACCAGCTGCCAACCAAGGCTTAGGGCCTGGTCTGCCCTGCCATGACTATTTTGTCTTTGGGTTGCATTTCCTCGCACCAGGATAAGGCTTGTACCCTCCCAATTGCGCTCTTCCGCCCGAAGCTGTTGGCACAATGTGGGGTGTCGGGTTTGGTAAGCGCCGCCCAACATTCGGCGCTGACAGAAAGCAGCTAGTACCGTCTACTGTTATACGGTAGCTCAGTCATATCTGACTAAGACCTTACTCTCAACTAACTAACTAACTAACTAACTAAACTAAACTAAACTAAACTAACTAAATAACTAACTAAATAACTATCTAACTAACTAACTAACTAAATCATAACATCACCCTTTCCAGATTTGTCAGATACCATTACGGTTGTGATGATTATCTCCGATACATGAGAAAACCAGCTATGACAAGTTACAAACCCTGACTGCCAACGGGTGAATTATATGAAAATAATAAAATTCAAGAATTTACGGACACCTCCAATGGACGACAGAAAGATGTACCATATGGATAGTAAACCTGTTTGACTCTTGTTTTGTCTTGTATTAAACACTACAATAATGGAAGAATAAGACTCCCTGGTTGCCTTTGACATATATTCTCCGAGGAACTCTGTTCCATCCTTTTGTGAGGTTTATCAGGCTATCCCCTCTGATGTCTGTATATAAAATTAGAAAGTTGTCTTATACCCATCAGGGAATGATCCACCAGTCTTCCTAACACTTAGAATGAACAAGTGATTACATCTGTTGATTCTTTAGTAAATACCCCACGAAGATTGAACTATTGTCTTTAATACTGTACACACTCCAATATAGGAGGAAGAACATCTATGACCAGACAGCTTCTATAATGTTAGATTAATCACGTGTGCTCAGTTGTCTAATGTTTTTGGAATCAAATGGGTGTACACTATCTTTATGTATGTCTACCTCCAATCAACATTACACGCGCTTAACATAATATACTGTTTTTATAAATCCAACATGTGTATTTCAGTCGGTTTATATGTCACTTGTCAAGTTACTTTGCTTTTGGAAAGCATTTGAGTTTAGATTTGATCAACCTAGACAAAGCATCTTGTAGGATGCTTACTCCCTGTTTATATACATTGTAATTAGGGTAACTGGACAGTTAGCATTACTCGTAATAATAGCGGCTTTAGATATGTAGGTGTATTAATCCCCTACCACTTTAATAAAGTTTTGAGGTAATGATAATCACAACCACACATATTCAAGACATGTCAACATTCTGTACAATTCAATTTAAATTTAGAATAGGAAATATGGAGAAATTCGAATTTGAGTTGAGTAAAGAGGACACGCCGCAGACTATCAATTATATCATCTCTACTATGTTTCTTGTAAGGTAATATTAATGTGAACACACTACTCCTGTGGGGCGGATATTTCTTAGTGTGATGGTAAGTCTTCAATTCTGCCATTAATCCTTACAAATCTGTTACTGCCAATGTGTTTCTCCTGTCTATAATGTTTCATTAAATATTCTACGCTAGTGTTATGGCAGCGAGAGTAGCGCAGTGGCTAGCATGCTTACCTACCGGCCTACAGGTCATATGTTCGAATTCCCCCTCGAGGCGTGGATTTATGTCAATTACCTGAACTCTAAAAGTACTGGATGGTCTAATCCATTATCCATTGTAATAGCTGCATGGTGTTTCCAATATATGCTGTGTGTTGTCGTCCGTGAGTTGCCGGGGCCCATAAGGGAAGCGAAAAATAGTAACACTGTTGCCTTCCATGCATGTCGTAAGATGCGACTAAGGAGGCGTGGGGTGAAACTTTGTCTACAGTCTATTGGGACGTCCAGTCCCCAATATGGCGGATAGGTATTTAAACCGTTAAGGCCTTTAGAGTTTTTACGCATGTGGCTACGGTTTGCATTCCATTTTCCTCATGTTGGACTGGTAGTGCATGGTTCCGTCGCCCTGCTACTGAGTGAGTGCATGGCGCGACACTGTGAGCTGTGAATTTCACGTCGAATGCTTTTTAAATCTGTCCGCGGTTGTTTGTAGCGTGAACTGCATGTTCAGAACTATGTCGGCCGGCTGTTGCTGGATTGATTGGTTTCTCTTTTCTGTTCACGAGTGTATTTTTCAGGAGACTCATGGGAGTCGTCGCTGGCGCTACGGAGTTCGTGCTTTGTGCGGCGCTATCGGCGGGTCGCCTTGCGAAAGAGATCGAGCCATAAAGGATACAAAAGGGTCAATTAAGTCTTTCTGGTGACTGCCGATTCCATCGACGATGAACTGTATTTTTCGTGGAGGACTTTTGTGTTGGTATTTTGGCGGCGGCATTATGCACAGAGTACCTGTGCGGGCTGTCCATTGTTCAGTGAGGAGCATTTTGTGTGATATTCACTGGCACAGGAACGGTGCATAATGGCGACGACCCGTTGCCGTGAAGTTGGAACCGTGACTAAATAGCTAACTAACTAACTAACTAACTAAGTAAATAACTAACTAACTACCTAAATAACTAATCAACCAACCAACCAACCAACTAACTAACTAACTAACTAACTATCTAACTAGATATTGCTTCATAAGTGATGTTGAATGAAAGAATGTATGAGAGGAAATAGAGAAGAAGGGCAGAATGTCAGACGGGCCTGCGTGCCCAATTCTAAACCCTTTGAAAATAAAGACTTATTATTATTATTATTATTATTATAAAGACTAACTAACTAACTAACCAAATAACTAACTAATTAACTAACCAACCAACCAACCAACCAACTAACTAACTAACTAAATAAATAACTACCTAGCTAGCTAAGTAACTAACTAACCAAATAACTAAATAATTAACTAACCAACCAACCAACATACCAACCAAGCAACCAACCAACCAACTAACTAATTAACTAACTAACTTAACTAACTAACTTAACTAACCAACCAACCAACTAACTAACTAACTAACTAACTAACTAACCACCCAACCAACTAATCAACCAACCGACTAACTAACTAACTAACTAACTAACTTAACTAACCAACCAACCAACTAACCAACCAACCAAACAACCAACCAAACAACCAACCTACCAACCAAACAAACAACCAATGAACCAGCCAACCAACCAACCAACTAACCAACTAAGTTACTAATTAACCAACCAACCAACCAACAAACCAACTAACTAACTAACTAGCTAACTAACTTACTAACTAACTAACTAACTAACTAACTATCTAACTAACTAACTAACTAACTAATTCAATCAATCAATAATGTGCCATGCCGGAAAGCGTGGGCGGTCATGACTCGCCATTTCACTCGATCACCAGTGTCGTGGATCAGCTCAGTGTTCCTGTCTCGTCCATGCCATGTGGCCAAGCCATCCAGGTATTTTCCTCTCGGTCTTCCTCTTGGTCTGTTCCCCTCGATCTTGCCAGTTCTCACTAAGTTCTCCAATCCATTTCTTCTCATAACTAACTAATTAGCTAACCAAATAACTAACTAACTAACTAACTTACTATCTAACTAACTAACTAGCTAACTAACTAACTAACCAAATAACTGACTGACTAACTAACTAACCAACTAACTAACTACTAACTAACTAATATGATGTGTACAAATCAAAATGTTATAGATTACGATAATGTTAACCGTGGTCTTAACATTAGCAAGAACAAAATTGTGTTTTGCGTCTTTTACCTACCTTGTCCAGTTTGCCTAGAGATTCATAGCCCTGCAAAATAACATATAAAACTAGTTATCTCATTAATCACCGCTTCTTAAAATATATTACAGAATTAATGTGCGCTAATAAATATTGCACGTAAAAAATCACATCAAATGGAAAACTGAAGATAGAAATTACTAGAGCACATTGAGTACAACAGTACATGCATGTTCGAACAATGAAGCACTCAGTACATTACTTTCAGAATATAATTGATTTAAGTAACAGAGAGCGAAGTGATTCACATTTTTAAAATATCATTAGATAGCCGCCACAGTTATATAGAAATACTCTGGATTACATAGTAAGAAATACATCACGTAAATATATATATATATTATCTATTATATATATATATATATTATATATATATATATATATATATACATATATATTTATATATATATATATATATTATATATATAATGTGTCATGCCGGAAAGCGTGGGCGGTCATGACTAGCCATTTCACTCGATCACCAGCGTCGTGGATCAGCTCTGTGTTCCTGTCTCGACCATGTGGCCAAGGCATCCAGGTATTTTCCTCTCGGTCTTCCTCTTGGTCTGTTCCATTCGACCTTGCCAGTTGTCACTAAGTTCTCTAATCCATTTCTTCTCATAACATGCCGAAAAAATTGTGACTGTCTACGTCTAATTTCTCTAATCACTTTACGATTTTTATTTGTCTCCTGTAGTACTTGGTCATTGGTTATTCTGTCTGTCCATGGTATTCTTTGCATTTTCCTCAGAAACCCCATTTCTGTAGCCATCACATGTTTTTCAGCTTGACTGCTCATTGTCCAAGTTTCACATCCATACAAAAGAACAGGCTCTATGTATACCCTCAACACACATTTTCTCGTTTCAATTGACATCTTTTTATTGGTCAGAATATTTTTCATCTTGCTAAAGGCTACTTTGGCCATGGCGATTCTTGTTCTAATCTCTTCAAGGCATCTCCCATCAGAAGTTATGACTGTTCCGAGATAATTGTACCGATTCACTTGTTGAAGAATATTCCCATTTACTTGTATAATACATTGTGATACTTCGTTCTGCCTAGTGTAGACCATAACCTGTGTCTTCTTACAATTTAATTCCAACCCCAGCTGCTCACTGTGTACAACAATTGCGTCTACTAATTGTTGTAGATCTTGTGCATTGCCTGCAATCAATACTGTATCATCTGCATATCTAATGGTATTGATGATTCGTCCTCCAATGCTGATTCCATTTATATCATCTACATTCCTGAAAATATTTTCACTGTATAGGGAAAAATGATCTGGAGACATTACACATCCCTGCCTAACACCTCTCTTAATATATATATAATCTCATCTCATTATGTTCCTCTTGTACCTTGCGGTGTCGAGGTGAAGTATAAACATCGTGAGAGTGCCCGATTACGGACTTCATGTATCGATATTCCCATAGACTCTGCTATTCCCTCCGTCCAACGTTTACGTGGTCAGCCTCTTCCTCTGTTTCCATCTGGTCTGTACATTATTGCTTGTTGTGGTATGCTGTTGAATGGTAACTTACTTGCATGGCCAATCCATTTGTATTGCTGCCTTCTAATAAAATCTAGTGCTGATATAATGTGCACTATCTTCTTGATTTTCCAAGCATTGAAGACAGAATACGAATTAGCAGAGCACGTGCCTACCTCAGAGTTAACGCAAACACACAACATCAACTGCACAGTGAAATTAGGAAGGTGAAGGGCATCAGGTTAAATAGAGGAAGGTCGAGGATGGGTCAAGCCGAAGACATTCTTCAACAGGTGTGTTTGCTTGATGACTTAGAACCTGGTGAGGAGTGGGTACAAGTGCCAACAGATTTCTATACGTCCTTTTCAGTTTGCATCCAACTAGACAGTAAATGCAGACACGAAATTCCGGCTGCTGTAGAGGCGGAAGTACAAGCGTTAATTTTCGAGAATTCGGTAGACGGTGATGCATTCATTTACACAGATGAGTCGGTCGTCTGACATGTAAGAAGCTCATAGGCCTTTACGACTCATGCCGGAGGGAGAATTGTGAAGGAGGACTCCGGTGCATGTGTTGAGACCACAAGCAGCCTGACTATGGAAGTCATGGCAGTAAGTAAATCAATAACACGGCTCGAGACACAGACATTCAATAGGGCATGTTTCCTTAGCGACTCAATGAGCATGCTCAAGGGGATAGAGATAGGGTGGATCCGAAGAGTGTGGTTGCTGTCTCTGGAGCGGTCTCGGCTAGCAAATATTATCTTCATCTTTGTGCCAGGGCATGCAGGAGTACAAGGACATGAGCGGGCTGACAAGCTCGCAGATAAGGCTACTGTGGAGGGCGGACGCGCCATGGACCAGGCTAACATTCTGAATGCTCTACGAGAAGTAAGACTTTTGCGTGAACCAAGTGATGACTGTGAATCTACAACCATGGCCAGACTGCGAGAACAGCAAATTAAAAGCGGTGTGGCCAAACAAGAACACTATGCAGGAAGCCAAATATAAACCAACACAGCACTTGTGTCGTTAGCCGCTACACGCTGCGGGATTTGCTGAGTAGGGGATCCGAACACTTATGGAATGAATGGTTCGATGTGCAATGAGAATGATCTGTCGACTAACTAACTGTTGTAAAGTGCTTTCTTAGTAATATATATATATATATATATATATATATATATATATATATATATATATATATATATATATATATATATATATATATATATATATCATATACTAGCTGACCCGGCCCGGCTTCGCCCAGGCCCTGGCTGGGGATCTATCTATTTATCTGTCTATCTGTCTGTCTGTCTGTCAGTCTGTCTGACCCGACCCGGCTTCGCCCAGATCCTGGTGGGAGCATCTAATTTAATTCATATAATGTAGTCATCTAAGCTCCCATTCCCATTCCTGACTATCTGTCTGTCTGTCTGTCTATCTGTTTGTCTGTCTGTCTGACCCGACCCGGCTTCACCCATTCCAAGGTGGGGAGCATCTCATTTAATTCATATAAGTAGTCATATAAGCTCCCGTTCCCGACAATCTGTCTGTCTGTCTGTCTGTCTGTCTTTATCTCTCTGAGATCTGGGGCGGTAATTAGTCTCTTCTGACAGAGTTAAGATGATCTCAAACTGCACCCGTAACTAAACACCAGTAGGAGAAAATGACTTTTGACTGAGTGGTTGCCCACCTGGGAGCTACTTCAGCCAAGTTGATGACATATTGGTCTGCTCA
Organism: Cepaea nemoralis; assembly: GCA_014155875.1. Lineage (NCBI taxonomy): Eukaryota > Metazoa > Mollusca > Gastropoda > Stylommatophora > Helicidae > Cepaea > Cepaea nemoralis. The sequence continues at coordinate 193,185 of JACEFZ010025095.1, forward strand.
TCCATTATAGAATCAGAGAATAAATTATAGACTATTGATTTTCATAAACCATTCTTCCATTCTTCACCCATTACGTTTGCTAATTTATTATGTTAGAAATTTTTTTCTAGGGAAGTTTTTAGAATTTAAATAACTTGTTAAAACGTTAATAATGGATATTATCATATGAGTTAATTTACAACATTAACTATTGTAGAATTAATAATCACATTAATTAGTGATGTTATTTAGTTTATTTGTTCAAGAACTATTGCCCGAGAATTATGGAGGAAATTGAAAGAAAAACACAACTCTATCAGCGTTCACGCCGGAAACAACACACCGAAGCCGAACAACAACAAGCGACTAACGACAACAACTTCGAAATACTTTAAATAGACAGGAGATTTTCGCGGCATGGAATGTTACTGGTCTAGGATATAAGGAACCAACTCTCGTAGAGTTTATGAAAACATCAAATATTCAATTATTAGGACTCGCAGACACTAGGAAAAAGGGGCAGAACACGAAACGAACACATCAAGGTTATGTTATTATATGGAGTGGTGTCGACCAGCGAGCTACAGCTAAACATGGAGTGGGTTTTTTGTTACATCCAGACAAGGCGAAAATCATTATCAACACTAAATTTATATTGGAAAGGATAATACTAGTACAGATCAAAGAAGGAAATAGAACAACTTTTATACAAATATACGCCCCATGTAATGACACTTACAGCGACGAAGACAAAGATTAATATTTTGATAAACTTGCAGACACGTTAAATAATGTCAAGGAGACAGATGAACTAGTTGTGATGGGTGATTTTAACGGACGAATAGGCACACGAAAACACCATGGGAGGATTGCATGGGGCCATCCAGCGACAAGGAGACTGATTGTAACAGGAATGGTCAACATCTACTCATCATATGCTCCGAACATGGACCAATAATAGCAAATAGTTTTTTTTTTCAACATCGTCGTAGCCACACCAAAACCTGGTATAACTGGAATGACATAGACCAAGCATCTCAAATTGACTTTATTCTAATTAGGAAATCTAATTAGGAACTATTAGATTTAAGAGCACTCCCAAATACAGATGTTGATACTGATAACAAACCAGTCATAACAAAAAAAAGATTTCACCACACAGGAAAATAAGAAACAAAAACGTAACAACACATGTCATCAATTATAGGAGGCTGCAGGAAAATACGGTTACAGACGAATTCAATCAAGAAATCAAAAACCTACATAAGAACATCCCTGATGACCACTCAAGCGTAGATAAGGAATAGACATGTTTCAATACTAGCCTATCAGCCTGTTCATTCCCGCGCAACCCCGCATGGCCAGGGCAAAATGCCATACAATTCTCACAATCTGTGACTTCTGAAGCGACAAGAACCATTCCACACGAAACATTCCTTTCTCCACCTTACTAAGCATACTCTTTGAATCCGTAATGAATAGAGCGTGTGTTGCAGTAGTCTCCTTTAGCCAACGGAATGCCGCTGTTACTGCCTCCACCTCCATTCTCATGCTGGAGGTCGTAGTCTCATATGCCAGACTCTCCTTTTTCAAGACTCGTCCATTTTTGGACGATTTGGACCATTTTTTGTCCTTTTTTTTTCTAATCGACTCGGCCTTTGCAATAAAGCCCCAACCACTACGTCTGTTTCTCACCACTGACCCATCAATGTAGATGCTTGCTTGCTTGTGTTCGTTGGCTTAAGCTCCAACGCGAAGTCCTGTATGTCGGATGAAGGCATCCTGTTGTCCAACATCAGTGTGATGTTATACATGACCTGAGGTTTGCGTGAGTATCCGTTGTCCCATGTCTGGCTTATTGGTGTGCAGACTGGTGGTTCCTCGCCATACAGGCAGACACTCTCTGACTTCGGAGGAATCGGCGATCCTACTGACTTTAGCCAGGACCCCAAAGGGACCCGTTGCCCAGGACGCTCGACGAGGACGAGACAATAGGTCTTGGCCAATATATAACCCGGCCCTGGTTCCTTGGAAACACCTCTTCGTCCCATCGGTGTAGATGACTATTTCACCTTAATGCGTTTTACTCTGGATCAGCTGTTGCACTTCAAACTCAGTGCGGCCCGCTGCTCATTCTATGCACTCACGACGCAGTGTTATTATTACACAGTGCCAGTCCGTCATGTCTTCCGAAACTTCAACCCAAACCTTTCACGATTGATGGTCCCTAACAACAATAGGAATACAAACATAAACGTGAACGCACATTTGTGTGACTAACAAAGTGACTTTAACAATAATAACAACAATTGGGACGAAAACATTGGTGTGGGTTACTCTTGTGTGTGACCAAACAGGCCCAAGAGTTACCCGACGACCACGGTCAGATACCACTCCAACATCACATAGCTTCTAACTTCATTACAGGCACTCATATTGGTGCCGGTCTTTCTGGCCGAGGGGTTACACCACTTTCTCCGTAATCACGTTTATCACGCAGCGTCTCGTAGCGGGTGAGAACTGGGAGCGGTTCGTCCCCCGCTGGTGACTTGCAGGATAACTGAGCCGGCCGCTCAGAAAGCAATGGCAAACTAATGAGCGTAATCTTGCCAAGAAATCAACAGACAGCTGAAAGATGCTGCTGTTGACAGCGATGTCCTGTAAAAGGATATGCGAATTAAATAAATACTCGTATTGGTACATGTTCACACCATTCCCGTATCGCGTCCTTCTGTTCCGTGGAAGCCATTCTGTCATATCTGGGTAGAGCTGCGCACGTACCCTGTGCCTTTTCCGACAAGAGAGTCCCACTCATTCTTGTCCACTGGAATAGCATCCTAGTTCGGGTTAACGCCAGGAATACTCCCAGTTAGGGATTCGCACAGGTCCAGTCGCTTCACAGTTCCCTACACCACCTAAGCACCCTTCCTAATGCAAGCATTGATTTATTCGGGCCATATATTGGTAAGGCCGGTCGTGGCCCTGTTGATATAACCTTGAGGCATTTGTGCCAACCTGCAGGTGGATGTGGCCGAGAAAGGTCGGTTCTGGCCATCTCCATGTTAACATCGGGCTTGCATGCCCATATGACCATGGTTTCGATCAAAGAGAAAGATAGTTTCGCACAACTGCATTATATATAGGGGCCCTGAAAATCCTGCCACATAGTGTAGGCCTCGAGTTTCGCTCTTGTTTGAGCTCGTAAGTAGTGCATATCCTTGAATGGTAGGCTGTAGGCCTACAGCCTACGATGGGTGACGTTGTAATATTCTGTTGTGATAATTTGGCCGTGTCCAGCGTGTGCTGTGTGGTCTAGTGGTTACACACACGCTTCTCACGTCAGTGATCTGGGGTTTGTTTCCGGGTCCGGTCAAGGATTTGCACTACTGACGGGCTCACATGAGAGCGAAACTCGAGTCTAGTGCTTCCACATTGATGTGGATAGGCCCTAGGTTCATATCAGACTACGACCAGCGTTGCCAGTAGTGGGTTGTGCTCAATATTTAGATTACTAGTTCTTTGATTTTATTTATATTTTTTCTTCCCCCTTATCAACATTTTATGTAAGGGTTATCATGTTTTCAGCAATGCCTCAGTCGTCAGCTCAATCCTTTTGACAATGTTGGTTTCCTGTGAGAATGTAACATGCACAATTGATGAACGAAAGATGAGTGTTTGGAAGGGCCGAATATAAGACGGGCCTGCGTGCCCAATTTGTAACCATTTGAAAATAAAGTTTGTTCGTTCGTTATCTTTTGAACTAGCAGATTCCTCGACGGTGGTTGCAAAAACAGTGTTTTCTGTTTTTAACAGTCCAATGAGGTCGTCATTTAATGCATGTTTATCAATACCCTAGGTAAGTACTTTTATGTTTTGGCCATCATAGTCTCTAAATCTAGGAAGGGAAAATCCCAACAGCCCCTCCCAGTGGTAAAGGATGGGACACACACCATGGTGTGGCAAAAGCGGCTCTGGGGATCGAAGATCAACAGTGATAAGTGGACTACTCTGTAACTGAGCCGGGCAGGGACCTCACCTTTCATGACAGTCGTAAGTGGCTGTGAAAGGTAGAGGTAAAGGACTCCAAGTGGATGTGGAATGCAAAGGTAAACCATCATATCTTACCAAGATTTATTAATTTCGACAAATCAGAGTCAGAGAACGGCGTTAATGGCTGTCCTAGGAGAGCCAGTTTGATAGGGACTGTCATGAACCACAAATTACACCAAACCGTCATCAGGCGAATGACTGCAATACTAACTAAACATATTAAAATAAAAACGTGGAATGTCAGGGCAATAGGTGAGTTAGGAAAGTTGGATAATGTAATCAGATAAATAGAAAAGTATGAACTGAATATCCTAGACATGATTGAGATGGGATGGATGGGATCTGGTAAAGTAATAACTGACAAACATACAATAGTTTATTCTGGAGGATATACGCACGAAAAAGGAGTAGCACTACCATTTGATTTAAGGGAGGGTTGATGGGGGGGGGGGGGCGGTATGGGAGAGGCCGGGGGGGGGGGGGGGGGGTAACCAATTAATGGTTATTTGTGTATTTCGGATAGAGTTAAAATCGATTGGAAACAAATAGCAATAAATATGATCCCGAAATATGTACCAATAAATAGATTTTAATGTAAAAGTAGGAAAAGGAAGAATGGGTGATGTAGCGAGGGATTATGGTTTAGGAGCATAACATAAAAAAGGAGAGAAACTAACAGAAAAGGCAAAGGTGATTTATATGATATTTTTAAACACCTGATTTAAACACTATAAGAGACGATTTTATACATGGTAAGCCCCAATAAGAAAACAGTTAACACAATTGACTACATAGTTATTAATACGCGGGGAAGTCACTAAGTCAGTCACAAATGGCTGTAGAAAAATAACTAAATATGATAACAACTTGAAACCAGTTTATTTTAATCCATGCATTGTCCCTTTATTTCTCAACATAATTTCCACCAACATTGATGCACTTATTCCATCGTTTCATCAGTCCTCCCAAACCGGCTGCATAGAACTGCATGCTCTATTTTCTATACCACATTTTCACTTCACATTAAAATTCGGCGTCATTCGCGAAATGTCTCCCGCCAAGGTGGGTTTTCAGTGGACTTAGCCCCTAGCGGTTTCCGATAAAGCGGTGCATAGCTGGGTAGAAAGCGTTACTAGGGGGATTCAATAAGTAAGTCAATAGAGACACATAAAAACATATAACTAAATGATCGTTATAGATTATAGAAAGGCATTTTATGAACTAATATAACTGTTGGAAGTTATCAACATTTATGAGAAAGACAACTGACAAATGTTAGTGACAACTGAATATATCAGCGGGGAAAACGGCAGAAGGAGGCCAAGAGAATTGATGATGGATGAACAGAGATGGTCGCATAAAGGAATTCTATCAGCAGAGATGATCCAGAACACCAAAGACCGAGATCTGTGGAGACAGGGCATATGATGATGATGTAAATGTGTGTTGGATTGTAGCTTGTTTGACAATTTCCCTCTCTGGGATTACTAGAAAACCTGATTGATGATCACTTTTCATTTGCCTGTAAGATTGCCTTACTAGTGACATTGAATGTTGAATTTCCAGATATCAGCCATGCCCCATGCTAATCAGCCAAAGTACTTGGCATTTCTATAAAGATTTAATAACCATGACATGAATATTAGACGCATGTTGGTGTTGGGCACTGTTGAAATAATATCCACCAATTCAATGACAGTGCTGTTAATATCCAACCGATGGTGACGTTAAACCAAGATAGACGTTGTTTCAGAAATACCGCGCTGCACTGTAGTGTTCTACAGTGTTTTCATGGATGTGTTAGCTGTAGCAAAGTAGTATAGTTAATAAATAAGGTACTGCGGTATGCGGAAGTAGTGAGTGATGCGACTTACACACGTATTTTGACATCCATTATGGCGGGTAATGGCGGGTAATAGTTTTTTGGCCGACTGAGGGTGAAATTCTTTTTGGCGGGTAAAATCCCGGGTCTATTTTTTTTTGTTTCTGTGAAAGTAATTAAGGTTGGTTGGTGTATTTTTTTTGGTGGGAATTTGTCTCTGGAACGGGGTGAAATATTTTTGGCGGGTAAGTGTGAAAGTAATTAATGGGAAAGTGGCGGTGTATGAAGTGGTTGAAGGGAAAGTTATTTTGGTTAGAAAAAAGTGAATGATCTGTTAGTATGTGTGGCGAGTGATGTATAAACTGCCAAGGGTGTAACGGGTCGGTACCAATTGTTTTAAATGTTCGTCCCCTATACTATCTTGAGATGTAGAACGTCGAAGACACAAAACATAGATTCCACGATTTATTGCTTGGCATATTTCGTTGTATATCGTAAAGTACGTACTGCAGAAATCAAACAACATAAATGACACTGATTAGATAAATCCTTCAAGTTGAAATATACATATAATGACACCGTAATTTAAATTGTCTACCATGGTAATTTTAAATTGACTGTCATGTTTGTCAATCACCTCAGGTTTCTGCTTGTAGGACATATTCTGTCGGTTCTCAGAGATTTGAAATACCGGTGAGGAAATATTCCAGATGTTAGGCATTTCTTAAGCAATATCAATTGAAAATCCTGTACCGCTAGGTTACACTTCAGCTTGAGTAATCCATCTAATCGCTTCACAGTTATTAATGCGAGGTGGCGTTTCAGAAAATCAAAACAACGATTTCCCTTTGTGAATTTTAATAACGAAGACACAAACAATAGATTGCACGATTTATTACCCGGAATATTTCGCGGACAGCGAGGAGTAGCAATTATAAAGGATACAGAGAGAGCAGAATCGATCAAAGGATATTGGACCGTATCAGAGTGTTACTAGTTAGCTAGTTAGTTAGTCGACAGATCACCCTCATTGCACATCAAACCATTCAGTCCATAAGTGCTCGGATCCCATCCTCAGCAAATCCCGCAGCGTTTAGCGGTTAACGACACCAGTTCTGTGTTGGTTTATCAATCTTCATTGGCTTCCTGCAAAGTGTCCCTTTTTTGGCCACACCTCTTTAAATTTGCTGCTCTCGCAGTCTGACCACAGTTGTAGATTGACAATCATAACTTGGTTCTCGCAAAAGTCTTACATCTCGTAGGGAATTCAGAATGTCAGCCTGGTCCATGGCGCGTCCGCCCTCCACAGTAGCCTTACCTGCGAGCTTGTCAGCCCGCTCATTTCCTTGTGCTCCCGCATGCCCTGGCACGAAGATGAAACTAATCTTAGCTAGCCGAGCTCGCTCCAGAGACAGCAACCACTCTCTTCGGATCCACCCCATCTCTATCCTCTTGAACATGCTCATTGAGTCGTTAAGGAAACATGCCCTATTGAATGTCTGTGTCTCGAGCCATGTTATTGCTTTACTTACTGCCATGACTTCCATAGTCAGGCTACTTGTGGTCTCAACAAAAGCACCAGAGTCCCTCCTTCACATTTCTCCTTCCGGCCAGAGCTGTATAGGCCCATGAGCTTCTCACACGTCGGACGATCGACCCATCTGTATGAATGACAGCATCACCGTCTAACGAATTCTCGAAAATCAACCCTTCTACTTCCGCCTCTAGCGCTGCCAGATTTTCGTGTCTGCATTTTACTGGCGAAGTTGAGTGGAAGACCTGTTGATGTCAACGTCATACAAGTTTATGCACCAACAATAGACAGTAGTGATGAAAGCACTGTTGAATTTTATAATGATTTAGAGAATGCTTTCAAGAAATGCAAGAATTCTGAAGTAAATACCATAATGGGTCACTTGAATGCCAAAGCTGGAAATCAACAGGACAAATGCATAGTAGACAAGTATAAACTAGGGGAACAAAATGAAAGCGGTTGCAGACTTCTACAGTGGGCGAAAGAGCTTGATGTGATTATTGGAAACACCTAGTATCAATATCACCCAAAGAGATTATGGACAGATTGATTACATTCTCATCAATAGAAGATTTCGAAATGCCTTGAAAGTCACAAAAACTACACCAAACGCAGACTGCTACAGCGACCATAGATTAATCGTAAGCAAAATACATATAAAATTAAAGAAAGTCAAATATAAACCAAGAAACACAAAATGTGATCTACGGACACTGAAGAGTGGGGAGATAAAAGATCAATTCAACGTAGAGGTAAAGAACAGATTTGATGCATTGTCCGATATGGAAATATTATTTCAAGATGTCAGTAACAATTGGGAATTATTAAAAAAATATTCAACCATACTGTTGAAAAAAACAAAAATTATCCCAAAAATAAACATAATGGGACGCAAGAAATGGATGACGGAAGACATCTTAAAACTCATGGAAATAAGAAGAAGTAACAAAAATAACAAGGAAAAATATGAAGAGGTGCACAGGCAAATTTGGAAGCTATGCAAAGAGGCAAAAGAAACATGCCTTGAGGAAAATTACAAGGAAGTTTAAAACTCACACAACACCCGGAATACCAAATTAATGCACAAACCAATTAATGACATCACCAAGAAAAGAACACATACATCAACTGGTTGCCTTAAAACCAAAGATGGCAAAATCGTAACAGAAGAATATCAGATTTAACATGCGTGGTCAGATTATGTGAAAGACCGTTTTGATGATACAAGATAAGATCAGTATGATCATCGGAATAATAATGAAGGACCATCAATTTTGAAGAGGGAAGTTCAGAGTGCTATGAAAACTGGCAAGACCCCTAGTAAAGATAACATCACAATGGAAATGATCAATGCCTTAGAAGAATATGGAATAGACCAAGTCACCAGACTGCTGAACCTAATATATGATACAGGAGATATACCTACTGATTTGTGTAATTCTATATTTATTGCTATCCCAAAGATATCGGGAGCCTTGGAATGTGATCAACATCGAACAATTAGTATAATGAGTCACATAACGAAGATTTTGCTGAGAATTATCATGCAAAGAGTTAGAACAATGCTGGTTTGTAGAAGGCAAGGGTACAGTAAATGGTGTGTATATACTGAGAACAGTAATTGAGCTTTCTATTGAAGTAAACAAAGATCTACACCTTTGCTTTATTGAATACATAAAGGCTTTCGATAAAGTGAGGCATGTCGACATGATAAGGATGCTTGAAGATCTACAAATTGACTGAAAAACCTTAGACTTGTAAACACATATGTTGGAAACAACAAGCTGCCATCAGAATTGATAATGAAGTAGGTCTATATCAGCCTACTAAAAGAGGTGAGAGAGTGTGATGTGTAATGGCTCCGGATCTTTTTCTCCCTGTACAGTGAAAATATTTTCAGAAATATAGCAGATGTGGAAGGAATCAACATTGGGGGACGATACATCAATAACATTAGATTTGCAGATGATAGAGTCTTGATTGCAGACAATGAACATGATCTGCAAAATTTAGTAAGATGCGGTTGTTGCATACAGTGAACAACTAGGCGGTACAGTTATCTCGGCACAGTCATAACATCTGATGGGAGATGCCTTGGAGAGATTAGAACTAGAATTGCCATTGCGAAGGTAGCCTTTTGCAAGATGAAAAACATACTTACCAATAAAAAGATATCAACTGAAACGAGAAAAAGAGTGTTGAAGTGCTTCGTAGATTCTGTACTTATGTATGAATGTGAAGCGTGGACAATTGATAAGACAAGCTGAAAAACATCTGATGGCTGTGGAAATGTGGTTTCTGAGGAAAATGAAAAGAATATAATGGGAAAGGCAGAAAAACCAATGAACAAGTCCTTCAAGAAACAAATGAAGATCGTAAACTGATTAGAGACATTAGAAGTAGAGAGTCAACATTTTTTGGACATGTTATGAGAATAAATGACTTGGAGAACTTGGTGACGACTGGCAAGATCGAAGGGAAGCTACCAAGGGGAAGACCGAGAAGTAAATACGTGGATGGCGTGGCCACGTGGCATGGTCGAGACAGAAACACGGAGCTGATCCACGACTCTGGTGATTTAGTGATATGGAAATACATAACCGCCCACGCTTATCGGCGTGGCACATGATGGATGGATATTTCGCGGCATCTCGTCAGGTACATACTGCAGAAATAACACTGCATAAAACTAAAGTGATTGGATGCATCCTTCAAGCTGAAATATACACACATTCATAGAGTTATTTCAATTGTATATCATGCTAATTTTAACTGACTATAATGTTTGTCAGTCGTCTCAAGCTGAATTGTAAAATAGTGGTACAGGATTGTTGACTGAGATTTCTTAAGGAATGCCTAAAATCCGGAATATTTCCTCGCCGGTATTTCAGATCTCAGAGAGTCGCCGATTATATGTCTAACATTCACCAGTCGGTGGACAGATGGGACTTGGCTCTCTCAATCACCAGTCGGTGGACAGATGGGGCTTGGCTCTCTCAATCACCAGTCGGTGGACAGATGGGACTTGGCTCTCTCAATCACCAGTCGGTGGACAGATGGGACTTGTCTCTCTCTCAATCACCAGTCGGTGGACAGATGGGACTTGGCTCTCTCAATCACCAGTCGGTAGACAGATGGGGCTTGGGCTCTGCTCAATCACCAGTCGGTGGACAGATGGGGCTTGGCTCTCTCAATCACCAGTCGGTGGACAGATGGGGCTTGGCTCTCTCAATCACCAGTCGGTGGACAGATGGGACTTGGCTCTCTCAATCACCAGTCGGTGGACAGATGGGACTTGGCTCTCTCAATCACCAGTCGGTGGACAGATGGGACTTGGCTCTCTCAATCACCAGTCGGTGGACAGATGGGACTTGGCTCTCTCAATCACCAGTCGGTGGACAGATGGGACTGGCTCTCTCATCACCAGTCGGTGGACAGATGGGACTGGCTCTCTCAATCACCAGTCGTTGGACAGATGGGGCTTGGCTCTCTCAATCACCAGTCGGTGGACAGATGGGGCTTGGCTCTCTCATCACCAGTCGGTGGACAGATGGGGCTGGCTCTCTCAATCATCAGTCGGTGGACAGATGGGGCTTGGCTCTCTCAATCACCAGTCGGTGGACAGATGGGGCTTGGCTCTCTCAATCACCAGTCGGTGGACAGATGGGGCTTGGCTCTCTCAATCATCAGTCGGTGGACAGATGGGGCTTGGCTCTCTCATCATCAGTCGGTGGACAGATGGGGCTTGACTCTCTCATCACCAGTCGGTGGACAGATGGGGCTTGGCTCTTCTCAATCACCAGTCGGTGGACAGATGGGACTTGGCTCTCTCAATCACACAGTCGGTGGACAGATGGGGCTGGCTCTCTCAATCACCAGTCGGTGGACAGATGGGCTTGGCTCTCTCAATCACCAGTCGGGTGACAGATGGGGCTTGGCTCTCTCATCACCAGTCGGTGGACAGATGGGCGCTTGGCTCTCTCAATCACCAGTCGGTGGACAGATGGGGCTTGGCTCTCTCAATCACCAGTCGGTGGACAGATGGGCTTGGCTCTCTCAATCACCAGTCGGTGGACAGATGGGGCTTGGCTCTCTCAATCACCAGTCGGTGGACAGATGGGGCTTGGCTCTCTCAATCACCAGTCGGTGGACAGATGGGGCTTGGCTCTCTCAATCACCAGTCGGTGGACAGATGGGGCTTGGCTCTCTCAATCACCAGTCGGTGGACAGATGGGGCTTGGCTCTCTCAATCACCAGTCGGTGGACAGATGGGGCTTGGCTCTCTCAATCACCAGTTGTGGACAGATGGGGCTTGGCTCTCTCAATCACCAGTCAGTGGACAGATGGGGCTTGGCTCTCTCAATCACCAGTCGGTGGACAGATGGGGCTTGGCTCTCTCAATCACCAGTCGGTGGACAGATGGGGCTGGCTCTCTCAATCACCAGTCGGTGGACAGATGGGCTTGGCTCTCTCAATCACCAGTCGGTGGACAGATGGGGCTTGGCTCTCTCAATCACCAGTCGGTGGACATATGGGGCTTGGCTCTCTCAATCACCAGTCGGTGGACAGATAGGGCTTGGCTCTCTCAATCACCAGTCGGTGGACAGATGAGGCTTGGCTCTCTCAATCACCAGACGGTGGACAGATGGGGCTTGCTCTCTCAATCACCAGTCGGTGGACAGATGGGGCTTGGCTCTCTCAATCACCAGTCGGTGGACAGATGGGGCTTGGCTCTCTCAATCACCAGTCGGTGGACAGATGGGGCTTGGCTCTCTAATCACCAGTCGGTGGACAGATGGGGCTTGGCTCTCTCAATCACCAGTCGGTGGACAGATGGGGCTTGGCTCTCTCAATCACAGTCGGTGGACAGATGGGGCTTGGCTCTCTCAATCACCAGTCGGTCGACAGATGGGGCTTGGCTCTCTCAATCACCAGTCGGTGGACAGATGGGGCTGGCTCTCTCAATCACCAGTCGTGGACAGATGGGGCTTGGCTCTCTCAATCACCAGTCGGTGGACAGATGGGCTTGGCCCTCTGGCTTGCTCTCAATACCAGTCGGTGGACAGATGGGGCTTGGCTCTCTCAATCACCAGTCGGTGGACAGATGGGGCTTGGCTCTCTCAATCACCAGTCGGTGGACAGATGGGGCTTGGCTCTCTCAATCACCAGTCGGTGGACCAGATGGGGCTTGGCTCTCTCAATCACCAGTCGGTGGACAGATGGGGCTTGGCTCTTCAACACAGATGGGCTTGGCTCTCAATCACCAGTCGGCTGGACAGATGGGGCTTGGCTCTCTCAAATCACAGTCGGTGGACAGTATGGGGCTTGGCTCTCTCAATCACCAGTCGGTGGACAGATGGGGCTGGACTCTCTCAATCACCAGTCGGTGGACAGATGGGGCTTGGCTCTCTCAATCACCAGTCTGGTGGACAGATGTGGCTTGGCTCTCTCAATCACAGTCGGGGACAGATGCGGGCTTGGCTCTTCAATCACCCAGTCTGGTGACGATGGGCTTGGCTCTCCTCAATCACCAGTCGGTGGACAGATGGGGCTTGGCTCTCTCAATCACCAGTCGGTGGACAGATGGGGCTTGGCTCTCTCCATCACCAGTCGGTGGACAGATGGGGCTTGGCTCTCTCAATCACCAGTCGGTGGACAGATGGGGCTGGCTCTCTCAATCACCAGTCGGTGGACAGATTGGGCTTGGCTCTCTCAATCACCAGTCGGTTGGACAGATGGGGCTTGGCTCTCTCAATCACCAGTCGGTTGGACAGATGGGCCTTGGCTCTCTCAATCACCAGTCGGTGGACAGATGGGGCTTGGCTCTCTCAATCACCAGCGGTGGACAGATGGGGCTTGGCTCTCTCAATCACCAGTCGGTGGACCAGATGGGGCTTGGCTCTCTCAATCACCAGTCGGTGGACAGATGGGGCTTGCTCTCTCAATCACCAGTCGGTGGACAGATGGGGCTTGGCTCTCTCAATCACCAGTCAGGTGGACAGATGGGGCTTGGCTCTCTCAATCACAGTCGGTGGACAGATGGGGCTTGGCTCTCTCATCACAGTCGGTGGACAGATGGGCTTGGCTCTCTCAATCACCAGTCGGTGGACAGATTGGGCTTGGCTCTCTCAATCACCAGTCGGTGGACAGATGGGGCTTGGCTCTCTCAATCACCAGTCGGTGGACAGATGGGGCTTGGCTCTCTCAATCACCAGTCGGTGGACAGATGGGCTTGCTCTCTCAATAACCAGTCGGTGGACAGATGGGGCTTGGCTCTCTCAATCACCAGTCGGTGGACAGATGGGGCTTGGCTCTCTCACAATCACAGTCGGTGGACAGATGGGGCTTGGCTCTCTCAATCACCAGTCGGTGGACAGATGGGCTTGGCTCTCTCAATCATCAGTTCGGTGGTACAGATGGGGCTTGGCTCTCCTCAATCACCAGTCAGGTGGAACAGATGGGCTTGGCTCTCTCAATCATCAGTCGGTGGACAGATGGGGCTTGGCTCTCTCAATCACAGTCGGTGGACAGATGGGACTTGGCTCTATCAATCACCAGTCGGTGGGACAGTGGGGGCTTGGCTCTCTCAATCACCAGTCGGTGGACAGATGGGACTTGGCTCTCTCAATCACCAGGCGGTGGACAGATGGACTTTGGCTCTCTCAATCACCAGTCGGTGGACAGATGGGACTTGGCTCTCTCAATCTCCAGTCGGTGGACAGATGGGCATTGGCTCTATCAATCACCAGCGGTGGACAGATGGGGCTTGGCTCTCTCAATCACCAGTCGGTGGACAGATGGGGCTTGGCTCTCTCATATCACCAGTCGGTGGACAGATTGGGCTGGCTTCTCTCAATCACCAGTCGATGGACAGATGGGGCTTGGCTCTCTCAATCACGTCGGTGGACAGATGGGACTTGGCTCTCTCAATCACCAGTCGGTGGACAGATGGGGCTTGGCTCTCTCAATCACCAGTCGGTGGACAGATGTGGCTTGGCTCTCTCAATCACCAGTCGGTGGAAAGATGGGGCTTGGCTCTCTCAATCACCAGTCGGTGGACAGATGGGGCTTGGCTCTCTCAATCACCAGTCGGTGGACAGATGGGGCTTGGCTCTCTCAATCACCAGTCGGTGGACAGATGGGGCTTGGCTCTCTCAATCACCAGTCGGTGGACAGATGGGCTTGGCTCTCTCAATCACCAGTCGGTGGACAGATGGGGCTTGGCTCTCTCAATCATCAGTCGGTGGACAGATGGGGCTTGGCTCTCTCAATCACCAGTCGGTGGACGATGGGGCTTGGCTCTCTCAATCACCAGTCGGTGGACAGATGGGGCTTGGCTCTCTCAATCATCAGTTGGTGGACAGATGGGGCTTGGCTCTCTCAATCACCAGTCGGTGGACAGATGGGGCTTGGCTCTCTCAATCATCAGTCTGGTGGACAGATGGGGCTTGGCTCTCTCCAATCACCAGTCGGTGGACAGATGGGACTTGGCTCTCTCAATCACAGTCGGTGGACAGATGGGGCTTGGCTCTCTCAATCACCAGTCGGTGGACAGATGGGACTGGCTCTCTCCAATCACCAGTCGGTGGACAGATGGGACTTGGCTCTCTCAATCACCAGTCGGTGGACAGATGGGACTTGGCTCTCTCACAATCTCAGTCGGTGGACAGATGGGGCTTGGCCTCTCTCAATCACCAGGTCGGTGGACAGATGGGGCTTGGCTCTCTCATCACCAGTCGGTGGACAGATGGGGCTTGGCTCTCTCAATCACCAGTCGGTGGACAGATGGGCTTGGCTCTCTCAATCACCAGTCGATGGGACAGATGGGGCTTGGCTCGTCTCTCAATCACGTCGGTGGACAGATGGGACTTGGCTCTCTCAATCACCAGTCGGTGGACAGATGGGGCTGGCTCTACTCAATCACCAGTCGGTGGACAGATGTGGCTTGGCTCTCTCAATCACCAGTCGGTTGGAAAGATGTGGCTTGGCTCTCTCAATCAACAGTCCGGTGGACAGATGAGGCTTGGCTCTCTCAATCACCAGTCGGTGGACAGATGGGGCTTGGCTCTCTCAATCACCAGCGGTGGACAGATGGGGCTTGGCTCTCTCAATTCACCAGTCGGTGGGACAGATGGGCTTGGCTCTCTCAATCACCAGTCGGTGGACAGATGGGGCTTGGCTCTCTCAATCACCAGTCGGTGGACATATGGGGCTGGCTCTCTCAATCACCACGTCGGTGGACAGATGGGGCTTTGGCTCTCTCAATCACCAGTCGGTGGACAGATGGGGCTTGGCTCTCTCAATCACCAGTCGGTGGAACGATGGGGCTTGGCTCTCTCAATCACCAGTCGGTGGACAGTATGGGGCTTGGCTCTCTCAATCACCAGTCGGTGGACAGATGGGGCTTGGCTCTCTCAATCACCAGTCGGTGGACAGATGGTGCTTGGCTCTCTCAATCGCCAGTCGGTGGACAGATGGGGCTTAACTCTCTCAATCACCAGTCGGTGGACAGATGGGGCTTGGCTCTCTCAATCACCAGTCGGGGGACAGATGGGGCTTGGCTCTCTCAATCACCAGTCGGGGGACAGATGGGGCTTGGCTCTCTCAATCACCAGTCGGTGGACAGATGGGGCTTGGCTCCCTCAATCACCAGTCGGGGGACAGATGGGGCTTGGCTCTCTCAATCACCAGTCGGTGGACAGATGGGGCTTGGCTCTCTCAATCACCAGTCGGGGGACAGATGGGGCTTGGCTCTCTCAATCACCAGTCGGTGGACAGATGGGGCTTGGCTCTCTCAATCACCAGTCGGGGGACAGATGGGGCTTGGCTGTCTTAATCACCAGTCGGGGGACAGATGGGGCTTGGCTCTCTCAATCACCAGTCGGTGGACAGATGGGACTTGGCTCTCTCAATCACCATTCGGTGGACAGATGGGACTTGGCTCTCTCAATCACCAGTCGGTGGACAGATGGGCTTGGTCTCTCAATCATCACCAGTCCGGTGGACAGATGGGGCGTGGCTCTCTCAATCACCAGTCGGTGGACAGATGGGGCTTGGCTCTCTCAATCACCAGTCGGTGGACAGATGGGCTTGGCTCTCTCAATCACCAGTCGGGGGACAGATGGGGCTTGGCTCTCTTAATCACAGTCGGGGGACAGATGGGACTTGGCTCTCTCAATCACCAGTCGGTGGACAGATGGGACTTGGCTCTCTCAAATCAACCAGTCGGTGGACAGATGGGACTTTGCTCTCAATCAATCACCAGTCGGGGGACAGATGGGACTTGGCTCTCTCAATCACCAGTCGGTCGACAGATGGGACTTGGCTCTCTCAATCACCAGTCGGTGGACAGATGGGACTTGGCTCTCTCAATCACCAGTCGGTCGACAGATGGGGCTTGGCTCTCTCAATCACCAGTCGGTGGACAGATGGGGCTTGGCTCTCTCAATCACCAGTCGGTGGACAGATCGGACTTGGCTCTCTCAATCACCAGTCGGTGGACAGATGGGGCTTGGCTCTCTCAATCACCAGTCGGTGGACAGATGGGACTTGGCTCTCTTAATCACCAGTCGGTGGACAGATGGGACTTGGCTCTCTTAATCACCAGTCTTCTGATAATGTGATTTACTTTGGCCACGACTGTTTTGTCGTGTGACAGCTGTAGTGTTTTTTTTTTTTTTACTTCTTTAAAATCGCTGATTAGTTTTGCTGTTGTCGCATACTTGTTCAATGTGATTATATAGCTGACTTGCTATCTCTCGAAGTTACGCTACTCATCACTTTCTGGTTCGTTCTCCAGTAGGATAATAATTGTGCCTCTCGGCAGTGCTGACACTTAAGCCCCTCCTGTGCTGGTTTGCCGTAGCTAGATTATCGCAGGAAATATATTCTCGTTCGCGGATCTTACTACCTTACATCATTCTGCGATGTCTTCTTACACGCGTCAGTTTGATTATCTACCCCGTAACTAGATTATCGCAGGAAATATATTCTTGTTTGCTGATCTTACTTCCCTACGTCATTCTGCGATGTCTTCTTGCACGCGTTATTTTGATTATCTACCCCGGTCTTTGCGTTGTCTGTGGCAGATGGAGCTGGTGATTTTGTTTTCTGAAACAGATGTGCTTCAATTTTACCAATCGCTGTTGTTGGTCAATTTAGGTTCTCGCGGATCAGGTCAGCCTCTTCTCCGTCACGTGATCAGAGTAGTACTATTTAGTCTCACATCCGCTGTCTTCTTTCTGGTATTGTAATCAGCATGTCTTTTAGCAATGTTCTTAGTGCGTACCATCCTTAGACTTGATCATGGTGAGATTTGTTATCTTTAGCGCTGGGCAAGTGGCCCAGACTCGTGTCAGGTTTAGACGACTTTCTGATCGACCTTCGTCTAAACCTGTGTTTGAAGAATGTAATTTCCAGAATTCTCCCATAGTCAGCTGGCCAATGCGCCTAAGCATCAGACTTGTGGTCTGCATTCTTTATTGTGCTCCTACATTGCTACGTTTAGTCGCTTTTATAGTATCTACGCCAGGGGCGATCACTAACTAATCATATCCATCTTCATTGCCCTGTGCGTTATTAAGACTAAAGAGAAACAAAACAATTACCACTACTGTAATATAAAACAATTTATATCATAGGATGCGACAGAGGAGGGCTGATATGACATTGCCTCATCTCATAGAAAACCTTAGTAGTAAAATCCAAGCAACCGTGAACCGTTTCAAGAGATGGCCAATGACAAGTGCCTATGCCACATTGTAAAATGAAAGACAGAAGCAGAATACTTAGGACGCAGGGGTGTTTCCAAGACACTAGGGCCAGGTTTCCATACTGGCTAAGACCTATTAAGGTCTATCCAGAAATGAATGCCTTCATTCATGATCAATTATTTTGAAAACTGTCTACTGCATCGTTATGAATTGTTTCCTGCCGTCTTATATTTACCCCCACCCAAGGAATGTGTCTTTGATAGGACCAAAGGCAACTTAAATCATAGAAAGCGGAGACATTTCTTTGATGTTTTGGCGAAAAACTAGTGAATTCACGCTAACAAACTTATTTTACAGTACTGCACCTAAATTCTGGTGACGACACAAGGCGTATCCATATTCTTATGGGAGTGGGTGCAATGTTTATGTAATATAAGTAAAGACATAATTTACAGAGGCATGGGGTCAATAATGTGGAACCAAAATGGAATTGTACAGGAAAGTAGAAGGGATATATTTCTCACTTTATATTTTATTTCCTTATATGTCATTTCCTTCTTGTTTCTTATGCTTCTGGTTAATAATGTGTACACAAGGAGTCATGTTACTAGGATGCATTTAGCTTTTTATATGGAGTTCGTGATGGCTTCCAAACAGCTGTACGTTAATGTGCATATGGAGTGACCATAAATGATACAGTAATTTAGTCATCATGTTTCAATTTTTAAGGATCTGTTCAGCTGTCTGTGTAGTTTGTTCACATATGCACATTGGTGACAGAACCGGCTTGACTCTTCGTGAAAGATTGTCTATTCTTCTGTTTACTGTTCAGAGACGGAACATGATTATTTCCTGTTTTGCACGACGAATATTGCTGTGAATGTCTCTGTAGTGGGCTTCCTTCTTAACGACGAAGACATTGGTCCTCTTATCATTGAAGTTTATAGATTGATTCGTATGTTCGTGTGTTGTCCCTCATTTGACAACGTGTTTGTTCTCACGTTTCTTGGTATGCCACAATATGATAGTTCCCACTGTGATAATACTCTTCTGTTGGTATTCAATACGTTTAGTGTTGTTTTTTTTCCAATGCCAGTTGTTTGTCACCGTTGAGGTTTTGCGGAACTGAAAATTCATCAGTGTGGAATACAAACTGTTACCATTGACATTGTGCCGATGCTGTAATGTTTAAGGGCTGCAATTCGTCGGAATAGTTGGAGGAAAATGTCCCATACGTGTGCATGTGGATTATTCTTCTTCTTCGTTGCGTTCATCCGGAGTGTTTTTTTTTTTCCAGATGTGATTGCGGTGTGTCCAGTTAGTCACCCTTGGGTTGAAACACTTAAGCCAACACATCCGACTTTTAGCGTGCAATTTTGACCAGGTTAGCATTCCTGGGAGACTCTCATTTTTGTGGTACCGTCCACATCCCAGCTGGTCAAGTTGGAACAGTCGAAGACTTCACGGTCATCCCTCAAGGGAAGGCAGGAACAGTCCATGGCATTTTCCGCCATCAAGGGTGGCTTCCGTAATTGCAGAGCCGACACATAGCGCCCTGGTGCTGGGCTCACCGAGGAAATCATCATGTCCTGCTCAAGGCTGCTTTAATTCCTCACTTCAATATATTGGGCATTTCGTTCGCCTCGGGCCGTTCCCGCACAAGCCAGACAGGTCTGCAGACGGTATCCACTCAGCGAGTTTTCGATTCGGACATGTGCTTGTCGTTGTGCCCGTCAGAGCTGTTCCAGTCACGATGGACATTCGGAAAACTACCTAGTCAGAGCTGTTCCGAACAAGCGCGGCTTTCGGAAACTAGATAGTCAGAGCTATTCCTAGCACGAGGGACATTCGGACTTGTTTGACATTTCACTCTGACGTAATTGCGTAGTGCCAATGTTTATTTTGCCACCCGTAGGCCGGCACTTCCGATTTCGGCGGGCATTTTCGAATGAGTTTAGCCTTCTACGGGTTTCGAGGCACATTAGACTTTTTGTTGTGGTGTCGCCCACATCTCAGCTGGTCAGGGTAGAACGGTCAAAGACATCACGTTCGACCCTCAAGGGAAGGCAGGGCCAGACCTTAATCTCTGTCGGACGATTCCAGTAGGTTGATGACTTCTCTCGGTTGCATAAAATTCAACCCATCCTTTCTCCAATAGTCATCTTACTCTTTCAACACGTGGTCCTCAAATGTTTTTCCAGTAACGTTTATCAATATTTAATAGGGCGGACTGGGTTAGTATCTTGACGTCAGACAATTTGAATGTAGTATTATCAGCTGCCACCTGCCCTTTCATGTTAGCCCACACAAGTTCTCTAGGGTTTAAATGAGAATGGTACGGCGGAAGTCTTAAGCACCTATGACCATGTTCTTCTATCTCATCTCATCTCATCTTATCATGTTCCTCTTGTACCTTGCGGTGTCGAGGTGAAGTATAAACAGCGGGAGAGTGCCCGCTTATGGGCTTCATGTATCAATATTCCCATGGACTCTGCTATTCACTGCCATCTAATCGTTTACGTGGTCGGCCTCTTCCTCTGTTTCCCTCTGGTCTGTACATCATTGCTTGTTGTGGTATACTGTTAGTTGGTAACCTACTTGCATGGCCAAACCATTTGACTTGCTGTTTTCTAATAAAATCTACTGCACTTATAACCCTCACTTTAGTCCTGATGTCTTCATTTCTGATCTTATCTCTTCTTGATTCATTGAGTATTCTTCTCAGGAATCTCATTTCTGTTGTGATTTTTCTGTTCTCTTTTTCTGCCATTGTCCAGGTTTGGCATCGGTAACATAGAGTTGGTAGGAAGATTGTGTTGTAAAGTGCTTTCTTAGTAGTTATTGATACATGTTTGTTCTTTAGTATTGGTGCCATTTGTCCAGTGAGTTGGTTTGCCTTATTGCATCTATTTTCAATCTCGTTTTCTGATTTGCCATTTGATGATATTATACTTCCTAGGTACTTGAAACTCGTTACTTGTTTCAAGGGATGTTCGTTTAGGTAAATCTTTGTTGCTTTTTCTTCTTTACTTATAGTCATTACCTCTGTTTTACTTGTGCTAATTTTCATGTTATGTTCCCTACACATTTCATTTAGACTATTCATTTGGTCTTGTAATTCAGCTTCTGATTTTGCTATTAGTGCTTGGTCGTCCGCAAACAGGAGTTCTCTAATGGTTAGAATTGCAGATGGTTCTTCTTCTGTGTTCTCGTCATGCGATGTTCTTGCGGTCTCTGTTTGGCTGGTTTCTTTACATATGTTGTCTATATATGTTATAAACAAGAGAGGGGACAGGACACAACCTTGTCGTACTCCGGATCTTATGGTGAAGGGTTCTGAGTGTCCTCCAGTTGCTCTCACTATGCATTCACTGTTGTTGCATAAGCTTCTACATGGGTTCATTAGATGTGTACTCACTCCATATTGTTTAAGGATTTCAACAGCTTATTTCTATCTACTCTATCAAATGCCTTTTCTTGGTCCACAAAGGCTAAGTAGAGTGTTTCATTGAATTCTATTGATTTTTCTGTAAGTTGTCTGAGAGAAAAAATGGCATCTGTGCATCCTTTGTTTTTCCTAAATCCAAGTTGTGTTTCGCTTAGCTGGGGTTCTATAATAGTTCTTAATCTTTTTTCACGAATGTTGCAACATATTTTCCCAGTATGACTCAACAGTGAAATGCCTCTGTATTGCGTGCAGTCTCTTTTGCTGCCTTTGCTTTTCTAAATTGGTATAATTATGGCGTTTCCCCATTCTCGTGGTGTCTGTTGTTCTACCCAAACGTGATTGAATAGTCTATGTGTCCATGCTGTTCCTACTTCTCTTGCTGCTTTAATTAGTTCATTTGGCATTTCATCTTGTCCTGGTGATTTTTTCAATCGGGCTAATCTGATGACTTCTATAAATTCTTCTTTTCAGCTCTTTTATCAACTTGTCGATTTGATATTTCTTGCTTTTTTGCGTCTGTGTTACAAGAGACAACAATTCTAGCTGAAATACATTTCTAAACATGGTATGTTTTTCCTTCGGAGCCATATCTTTATTGCTTCCTTTGTGCTAGATGCCGAAAGGTATTTTGTCTTCTTGGGCAACAACATTGTGATATGATGCATTCTATCTAAGGATGGAAGCACTGTATTCTCGAGCCAATATCTACATGCATTACCATTTACCTCATTATGATAATCCCTATTGTCTGTATGCTTTGATACCAACACGAGTCCAGCATTCTGTAGTAAGCCATTATGCGTACTATCAGCATGGGCTATGACCAAACGTTGTCCTTTGCTACTGGACAAAAATCGCTTCATTTTTCCATCCACTGATTGCCATTCCTTTTCACTTGTGTGGTGCGCATTGATCCAGGTTTCATCCAAATACACTAAGTCATAATTTTCTTTGCGCATTTCCCTTATGTCACGTAGGTGTTTGCTTCTCATGGCTCCTAAATGCGGTTGCTCGAAAATTATATTTCTACCTCGCTTGTACTTTCTAAACGTGAAGCATAATGTCCTTATAATTTTCAACAAAGTTGTTTTCGATAGCTCTATGTCATTGTTCTTTCTCAACCAAACCCTAAGTATTTTTTTTATAGTCACTGTTTCTTAGGTATCCAGCATTTTTATAATAGCTTGTCTTAAGACATCCTTGTCAAAGCTGTCTAAAATTGCCTTTCTACCTACCGTTTGCTTATTGCATGGTCGTTTCATTTCAGATTCGTGCACCCATCGACAAAATGACAGTTTACGCAAACCCAATGCATACACTGTTCTTTTTTCGGGATTTGTAATAGTATGAAATAGTTTCCTGCAATCAGCTTTTTGACGAAAATATGTGTACAACTTCATAGCGTTGCTTTGAAGTGTACAAAATTCCACATTCAACCCCATTCAACAATATTCACACATTCAGATGTTAGTGATAAATGGTAAGATTTATAAAATAATCACGTTTCATGAAAGCACCCACATTACGGACGACACCTCTGAACACTCCCCATTCCACTACGCGAGGCTCTTGTCATAAGGTCAATCCCGTGAACAGCGAGTAAATTTACTATTGAACGCTGATGTTTCCTTGTAAAGATGTAATACATTTAATACTATGCATTTCCTCTATCCCGTAAATTATATACCGCATATAAACACACTTTGAAATCTGCTGTACAATCCCCAGAACAAAAATTGTTTTTTGTTGGTTGTCATCATTTTCCCTCAGTTGGTTAAAGAAATATGGAATGTTATATTGGGGCAGACTAAAGTAAACGGACTATAGCACTTCCTCGACGTGCGTCCTGGGCAATAGGTCCCTTCGGGGTCCTGTCTAACGTAGTAGGATCGATGATTCTTCCGAAGCCGGAGAATATCTGCCTGCACGGCGAGGAACCATCAGTCTGCACACCAATAAGCCAGACATGGGAAAACGGATACTCACGCAAACCTCACGTCCTGTATGACATCACACTGATGTTCGACAACAGGATGTCTTCATCCGACAAACAGGACCTTGCGCTGGAGTTCATAGCCAGCGAACACAAGCAAGCAAGCAGAATACTTATCTGTTACATTACACCTTTACGAACAGTTTTTGTCAATCTCCTACTATTACTTTTGCCAATTATTGAAAATACGACAAACCCCTCACATGAAATATTATGTGAGAAGTCATAAACATGATAGTAACCGATTGCACCTTTCATTGAACTACTGATTGAGCTACAGAACATCAACAATAAACAGTTGAACTTACGCATGCAGAGGCCCGTAGTCGTTTGTTCCTATGCACAAACGCCATAACACAAACTAGAGTGTATCCGAGAGGAAATGTGCTCTTGGGGATAATTTCCTTCGGTGATTTATGGTCAGAAATTATGAACTCGCCCGCTGATTCAATCAGGTCATTAATGCTGAAGAAAGAGTTGTTTGTAAGCTTATAATGTGTATTTATAAGAGAGTCAGAGATAAAGTGAATGAAGATGGAGAGAGTGAATGAATGAGGGAAATAGTGGGAGAGAGAGAGAGAGAGAGAGAGAGAGAGAGAGAGAGAGAGAGTGAGTGAGAGAGAGTGAGACAGTGGGAGAGTGGATGTGTTAGTGTGTGTGCGTGTGCGCCATGCATGTGAGTGTGTGTATATGAAAGAATACAGAGAGAGAGAGAGAGAGAGAGAGAGAGAGAGAGAGAGAGAGAGAGAGAGAGAGAGTTGAGCGACGCATGTCATGTAACACGCATGTCATGTAACATGCGAATCCATATGTTTTTATATTCTCATCTGTCATATTATCAGTTGAATACCATTTCATTTTATCATGTATAATATAAACTTATGTACATTACTGTAGTTTGAGTGAGAGAGTCAGTGAGTGTGAATGAGAGACAGAATGAGTGAGCGTGAGAAATAAAGTGTGTGTGTGTGTGTGTGTGTGTGTATCTGTGTGTATCTCTGTGTGTGGGAGCATCACTATTTTTTACGCCACACACTGTATATGCACACATTTTCTCCATGTTTACATTTTTATGAGACTGCTCACGACAATTGTCAGTGTATGTGTGTGAGTAAATTGTGGGAGTTTGTCATACTAGTTTCAATGCTCACGTGAGGCATTATGCATGTGTCTGGATGTGAGGATGTGTGAGTGTTTGTGTCGAGGATGTGTGTGAGTGTGGGGGGATGTGTGTGTATGAGTGGGATTATGCGTTTGGATGGGTTGGGGTGGGTGGGTGTTGGTGAGTAGTGAGATTTATGGGTGTTAGTGGGATGTGTGGGGGTGAAAGTAGGGATCTGGGAATGGGTGTGGTGGATGTGTGTATGGGTGGAGGATGTGTGGATGGAACGGGTGCGAGAGATGTATGTATGGGTGGGGGATATATGTGGGTGGGTAGAGATGTGTTGATGGTTTGGGGGAAGTATGTGTGGGTGGCTGGGTTGTGTGGGTAGGGGATGTGTGTGAGTGGATTGGGGATGTAAGGGCGGGTGGGGAGAAGTGTATGGTGTTTGGCTTTGGGATTTGCGTGTGGTGTGTTGGTGGGGGAAGTGTGTGGGTGGGGGACATGTTTGTGGGGGTGGGTGAGGATATGTGTTGGGGTGGGGGATAGTGTGTGGGTGGAGGATGTGTGTGATGGGTGCGAGGAATGTGTGATGGGTGGGTGATATGTGTGGGTGAGTAGGGGTGTGTGGTGGTTGGGAGAAGTATGTGTGGGTGGTGGGAGTGTGTGGGTGAAGGATGTGTACAGAGAGGAGGGTGGGGGTGTGTGAGTGGCTTAGGGATGCGTAGGTGGGTGATGGATGTGTATGTGTCGGGGCGGGATGCGTGAGTGGGTGGAGGATGTGTGTGGGTGGGGATGTGTGATTGAGAGATGTTTGGTTCGGGGTGGGTAGTTTGGGTGTGGGGTGCGTAGTGGAGAATGTGTGGGTGAGTGGTGAGTGTGTGTTGGTGGATGGGTTGGGAATGTCTGTGTGGGTGGGGAGAGGTGTGTGGTGTGTTGGTTAGAGATATGTGTGTGGTGTGTGGGTGGGGATCTGTGTGGGTGGGGGATTTGTGTGGTGTATGGGTGGAGATATGTGCGGAGTGGGTGGGTGAGGGTATCTGTTTAGGTGTGGGTGGAGGATGTGTGTGGGTGGGGATGTGTGATTGATTGATGTTTGGTTGGGGGTGGGTAGCTGGGGTGTGGGGTGCGTAGTGGAGAATGTGTGGGTGATTGGGTGAGTGTGTGTAGGTGGATAGGTTGGGAATGTCTGTGTGGGTGGGGAGAGGTGTGTGGTGTGTTGGTTGGAGATATGTGTGTGGTGTGTGGGTGGGGATCTGTGTGGGTGGGGAATTTGAGTGGTATATGGGTGGAGATATGTGCGGAGTGGGTGGGTGAGGGTATCTGTGTAGGTGTGGGTGGGGATATTGTGTGGTATGTGGGTGGGGGATATGTGTGTGGTGTGTAGGTGGGGAATGAGCGGTGGTATGTGAGTGTGGGATGTGTGGGTGAGGGATATGTGTATGTTGTGCGTGGGTTGGGAATATTGTGTGGTGGGATGTGGGTTAGGGCATGCGTGGGTGGGTGAAGGATGTATGTGTGGGTGGTGGGGTGTGTGTGAGTGGATTGGGGATGCATAGGTCGTTAGAAAGATGTGTGTTTGTGTGTGTGTGTGGTGAAGTAGGGAGATGTTGGTGAGGATGTGTTTGTGTGGTTTTGGGATGTGCGAGTGGATATGCGATATGTGGGTTGGTGTAGGATGTGTATGCATGGATGGGGAATATGTGTTCGATGTGTGAGTTAGGATGTGTATGTGGGTGGGCGCGGGATGTGTGGGTTGTTGGGGGATGTTTGTATTGTTGGCGAGGGTTTTTGGGTTGGAGGAACAGGTAAGGGAAATGTGTGTGGGTGGTGGATGTGCGGGAGGGGTGGGTTGGTTGATGGGGTATGTATGTGTCCCTGGGTGTGTGTGGGTGGGGGTGTGTGTGAGGGGTGATGTGTGGGTGGGGTGATGTGTGGGTGGGGTGATGTGTATGTGGGGTGATGTGTGGGTGGGGTGATGCGTGGGTGGGGTGATATGTGGGTGGGGTGATGTGTGGGTAGGTGGGAGATGGACCTCATAACATGGTAATTTGCCTTGTTTATGTTTACAACATTCATTTCACAATGTTTTTTTTTCTTCCTATGTAAACGTATAACGGATATCGACCCGACAATGTTAATGGACTACGAAATAGTTCAGCGACTCAGAAAATAGGCACAATGAACGTCTGTGGCTTTAATAGTAAAGAAGAAGAGCTTATAGAAACAATGGAAGAGAGAAAAATTGGACTGATGGGAATAGTGGACACCAGAACAAAGGGGAAAGGATGCAAGGAGATCACGTTTGTTTACTACTGGAGTAGAACAGAGAGAAAGGGCAAGACATGGTGTAGGAATAGTCATCGGACCACGGCTAGCAAAAGGAATACTAGAAATAAAATATATATCAAAAAGAATCATAAGAGTGAGAATAAAAGAACAAACAGTTACAACATATGTACAAATATACGCACCATGTAATGCAAACAATAATGAGCAAGAATGCGAGGACTTCTACGAAGACATACATGACGTGCTAAATAAAATAGATAAGCAGAACAACATCATAGATTATGGGAGACTTCAATGCAAGACTAGGACATAACATAGTGGGCATAGTAAAACATCTTGGCAGCATTTGGAGATCAGCATAATGAAAGGAATGATAACGGAAGTAGATGTATAGAGCTTTGCAGTCCAACGCGACCTCTATATAACAAAGCACATTCTATAAACATAAAGATTCACAAGTATACACCTAGTATAAATGGAACGATCTAGATACTAAAAGCCAAATTGATTTTATATTACCAAGAAATAACATAAAGATAAATATATTAGATGCAAGGGCAGTGCCCAATTTCAGTATAAAAACAGATCACAAAGCAGTCGTTGCCACATTAAGAACCATCAGAAGAAGAAAACAAAGAGAAGAAAATACATGCCATGCGAATCAGTAAACTTAAAAAACCTTAAAGACTTTAATGTAAGGGAATATTATGAAAAAGAACTAACTGAACTCTTTGTAAAATTACCTACAGAAAGGAAAACAGTGGAAGAAGAATGGGAGATGTTTAAATCAAACATTTTAAATACTGCAAAAATAACATGTGGAACCAAGAAAAATCGTAAAACACGGATAAAGAAAATAACAAGTTGGTGGAACGCAGAAGCAAAGAAAGCGGTAAAAGACAAAAAGGAAAAATATAAAAAGTGGTTGAAGAGCAAACAGGAATGTGATTACATAATATAGAATAGCGAGAAGACATGTGAGTAGAATAGTAAAGAGGGAAAAACAAAACAAACTGGGATGAGTATGGAGAAACCTTAAATAAAAACTACAAGGAGGCAACTAGAAATTTCTACAAAAAGATAAGTGCAATGCGGAACCAGAGGAGAACCCTTTGACCCAACTAAAATAATTAAAAGCGAATATGGAGAACCAATAAGTAAACAAAACCAAATCCTAATAAGATGGAAGCAGTATTTCCAACAACTTCTCAACATCCCATCAGATGTCACAGGAACTCAAGAGAACTACACAGATGTCACCGAAGAACTAGAACCAGACATACTAAAAGAAGAAATTACAGAAGCCATCAGATTAGCCCAATTGAACAAATCACCGGGACAGCATGAAATACCAAATGAACTAATTAAAGCAGCAAGAGAAGTAAGAACAGCTTGGCTACATAGACTATTCAACCATGTTTGGTAGAACAACAGACACCACGAGACAGGGGGAACGCCATAATTATCCCAGTTTGGAAAACCAAAGGCAGCATAAGAGACTGCACACAATACAGAGGCATTTCACTGTTGAGTCATACTGGGAAAATATTTTGCAAACTTCTTGAAAAAAGATAACGAACAACTTTAGAACCCTAGCTAAGCGAAACACAACTTGGATTTAGGAAAACAAAGGATGCAGATATGCCATTTTTGCTCTTAGAACAGCTTATAGAAAAATCAATCGAATTCAATGATACACTCTACTTAGCCTTTGTCGACCAAGAAAAGGCATTCGATAGAGTAGATAGAAATAAGCTGTTGGAAATCCTTAAACAATATGGAGTGAGTACACATCTAACAAACCTATGTAGAAGTTTATACAACACCAGTGAATGCATAGTGAGAGCAACTGGAGGACGACTCTGAATCCCTTCACCATAAGATCTGGAGTACGACAAGGTTGTGTCCTGTCCCCTCTCTTGTTCATAACATATATAGACAACATATGTAAAGAAACCAGCCAAGGAGAGACAGCAAGAATACCGTATGGCGAGAACACAGAAGAAGAACTATCTGCACATCTAACCATTAGAGAACTCCTGTTTGTGGACGACCAAGCACTAAACGTTGGATGGAGTGAATAGCAGAGTCCGTGGAAATATCGATATATGAAGCCTATAATCGGGCACTCTCACGATGTTTATACTTCACCTCGACACCGCAAGGTAAAAGAGAAACGTGATGAGATAATATAAGTGAATGTATAATGCTCTTGATGGAAGAAAGATTAGTGATTGGAAGGGCCGAATGTAAGACGGGTCTGCGTGCCCGATTTGTGACCCTTTTAAAATTAAGTTGATTTGATTTGATTATGATTTATTTAATTTAAGATGAAGAAATTGCTTTCACTGTTGTTTTCTGGAGGCATGTCAGCAAATGTAAAAGTTTACATGAGCATAGATTACAAGTAGTACTGTTGACAACATCCAGCATGTGCATAGCCTGTTGTGAGCAACATTGTGTTAATAAATACACTGATGAATCCTACGTGTAAACATATTAAACATTCATTGAATACACCTCATGTATGTGATGTGTAATGTCTCCAGCTCTGTTTCCCTGTTTAGTGAAAATATTTTCAGAAATGTACAAGATAATAAACGAATATCCGTTGAGTTGAGTTAAGAACCGACATCACTGCACTCAGGAAATTTCCATACGCGTTCCGTCCCCTGGTTCAACAGCCAGCTAAGAGTCATATTACTAATCGTTCCCACCGCTATTTGATTGAAAGTTCTTCTGGTCTTCCCTCTCAGTTTTGATGTTCTACTAGAACGCCTGCTGATTACCTGCAATCTTATCCTTTCTACATACAGGTACTCAGTCTGTTCCTCCGCCTTCTCCACCTAGTCCCACAGGCGCACGACCGCCTCTCCCTTGTTCATAGGTAATCGACCACCATGAGGAGCATTCCCTGCCAGCCTATCTGCCTGTTCATTCCCCCCGCACTCCCGCATGGCCAAGGCAAAAATTCCATACCATTCTCACAATCTGTGTCCTCTGAAGCGAGGTGAGCCATTTCACACAAGACATTCTTTACTCCACCTTACTAAACATACTCCTTGAGTTCGTGATGAAGACAAAGTGTGCTGCAGTGATCTTCTCTAACCAACAGAATGCCGACCTTACTCCACCTTACTAAACATACTCCTTGAGTCCGTGATGAAGACAAAGTGTGCTGCAGTGATCTTCTCTAACCAACAGAATGCCGACCTTACTCCACCTTACTAAACATACTCCTTGAGTTCGTGATGAAGACAAAGTGTGCTGCAGTGATCTTCTCTAACCAACAGAATGCCGACCTTACTCCACCTTACTAAACATACTCCTTGAGTTCGTGATGAAGACAAAGTGTGCTGCAGTGATCTTCTCTAACCAACAGAATGCCGACCTTACTCAACCTTACTAAACATACTCCTTGAGTTCGTGATGAAGACAAAGTGTGCTGCAGTGATCTTCTCTAACCAACAGAATGCCGACCTTACTCCACCTTACTAAACATACTCCTTGAGTTCGTGATGAAGACAAAGTGTGCTGCAGTGATCTTTTCTAACCAACAGAATGCCGACCTTACTCCACCTTACTAAACATACTCCTTGAGTTCGTGATGAAGACAAAGTGTGCTGCAGTGATCTTCTCTAACCAACAGAATGCCGACCTTACTCCACCTTACTAAACATACTCCTTGAGTTCGTGATGAAGACAAAGTGTGCTGCAGTGATCTTCTCTAACCAACAGAATGCCGACCTTACTCCACATTACTAAACATACTCCTTGAGTTCGTGATGAAGACAAAGTGTGCTGCAGTGATCTTCTCTAACCAACAGAATGCCGACCTTACTCCACCTTACTAAACATACTCCTTGAGTTTGTGATGAAGACAAAGTGTGCTGCAGTGATCTTCTCTAACCAACAGAATGCCGACCTTACACCACCTTACTAAACATACTCCTCGAGTCCGTGATGAAGACAAAGTGTGTTGCAGTGATCTTCTCTAACCAACAGAATGCCGACCTTACTCCACCTTACTAAACATACTCCTTGAGTTCGTGATGAAGACAAAGTGTGCTGCAGTGATCTTCTCTAACCAACAGAATGCCGACCTTACTCCACCTTACTAAACATACTCCTTGAGTCCGTGATGAAGACAAAGTGTGTTGCAGTGATCTTCTCTAACCAACAGAATGCCGACCTTATCTCCACCTTACTAAACATACTCCTTGAGTCCGTGATGAAGACAAAGTGTGCTGCAGCGGTCTCTCTAACCAACAGAATGCCGACCTTACTCCACCTTACTAAACATACTCCTTGAGTCCGTGATGAAGACAAAGTGTGCTGCAGTGGTCTCTCTAACCAACAGAATGCCGACCTTACTCCACCTTACTAAACATACTCCTTGAGTCCGTGATGAAGACAAAGTGTGCTGCAGTGGTCTCTCTAACCAACAGAATGCCGACCTTACTCCACCTTACTAAAACATACTCCTTGAGTTCGTGATGAAGACAAAGTGTGCTGCAGTGATCTTCTCTAACCAACAGAATGCCGACCTTACTCCACCTTACTAAACATACTCCTTGAGTTCGTGATGAAGACAAAGTGTGCTGCAGTGATCTTCTCTAACCCACAGAATACCGACCTTACTCCACCTTACTAAACATACTCCTTGAGTTCGTGATGAAGACAAGTGTGCTGCAGTGATCTTCTCTAACCAACAGAATGCCGACCTTACTCCACCTTACTAAACATACTCCTTGAGTTCGTGATGAAGACAAAGTGTGCTGCAGTGATCTTCTCTAACCAACAGAATGCCGACCTTACTCCACCTTACTAAACATACTCCTTGAGTTCGTGATGAAGACAAAGTGTGCTGCAAGTGATCTTCTCTAACCACCAGAATGCCGACCTACTCCACCTTACTAAACATACTCCTTGAGTCCGTGATGAAGACAAAGTGTGTTGCAGTGATCTTCTCTAACCAACAGAATGCCGACCTTATCTCTACCTTACTAAACATACTCCTTGAGTCCGTGATGAAGACAAAGTGTGCTGCAGCGGTCTCTCTAACCAACAGAATGCCGACCTTACTCCACCTTACTAAACATACTCCTTGAGTCCGTGATGAAGACAAAGTGTGCTGCAGTGGTCTCTCTAACCAACAGAATGCCGACCTTACTCCACCTTACTAAACATACTCCTTGAGTTCGCGATGAAGACAAAGTGTGCTGCAGTGATCTTCTCTAACCAACAGAATGCCGACCTTACTCCACCTTACTAAACATACTCCTTGAGTTCGTGATGAAGACAAAGTGTGCTGCAGTGATCTTCTCTAACCAACAGAATGCCGACCTTACTCAACCTTACTAAACATACTCCTTGAGTTCGTGATGAAGACAAAGTGTGCTGCAGTGATCTTCTCTAACCAACAGAATGCCGTCCTTATCTCCACCTTACTAAACATACTCCTTGAGTCCGTGATGAAGACAAAGTGTGCTGCAGCGGTCTCTCTAACCAACAGAATGCCGACCTTACTCCACCTTACTAAATATACTCCTTGAGTCCGTGATGAAGACAAAGTGTGCTGCAGTAGTCTCTCTAACCAACAGAATGCCGACCTTACTCCACCTTACTAAACATACTCCTTGAGTCCGTGATGAAGACAAAGTGTGCTGCAGTGGTCTCTCTAACCAACAGAATGCCGACCTTACTCCACCTTACTAAACATACTCCTTGAGTTCGTGATGAAGACAAAGTGTGCTGCAGTGATCTTCTCTAACCAACAGAATGCCGACCTTACTCCACCTTACTAAACATACTCCTTGAGTTCGTGATGAAGACAAAGTGTGTTGCAGCGATCTTCTCTAACCAACAGAATGCCGATGTGACTGCTTCCACCATCATTCTCATGCTAGAGGTCGTCACCTCATATACCATATTTTTCTTTTTCAAGAATCGTCCATTAACCTTCGCAATGAAACCTCAACCACTCCGTCTGTTTCTCACCACTGACCCATCAGTATAGGTCACTATGTCACCTTGATGTGTATGACTCTGGATCAGTTGTTGCACCTCAAACTATATACAGCCCGCTGTCCATTCTCTGCATTCACCACCTAGTGTTACTATTATATTATGTCAGTCCGTCTGCCAATACTTCAGCCCACTCTTTTTCACGATTGATGGTCTCTAGATCACACACTTAACATTAGATATCTCTGCCCATGCCTTCCAAGACTTGTCTCATCTTAGTCTATGACCCTTGACCATATCCATAGCTTCATACAGGAGGTGATCCATATCTGCAGCAGCTATCAGGTACCAATTGGTCTGAAGAACCCATTGCCTATACGCTATTGTTGGTAGCGCTAGGTTATGCCTCATGCATATAATTAGTGTGACCTTTGTGCAACCCAGAATCATCCACATGGTCACATTTTGTATGCGATCCAACCTTCCAAGTTGGCTCTTTGATACTGTCAGGAGCCCCAAACCATACTCAGTGACATAGACTTATTAACTGCTGAAAGAGACTGTAAATCATTTTCTGCTCTACCACCGTTACTGCCATCGCTTTAAAAGCATTATGTCACCTATAAGCCTTCACCAACAAAGCCTCCACATGATCTATACAAGACATACACCTGTCAAGGGTGATACCCAAGTACTTCAAGTTACTTTCTCTACTAAGAGGACGTCTATTCGATATGTAAGGGTCGTTCATTTGAAACCCGTTCCAATGGCTTTATTACAAAAGCATGAAAGAAACATTAACATGTGTGATAGAATTAAACAAAGCATTCATTTTGAATGAATTATGCACCATGGGGTGGTCAGAAGAAGTCGCCGTAGGCATTCAGGCAAGTATCCCATTGCTAAGGTAGGCGGCGAATGCCGTCCGCAAATAAAGATTGTGGTTGCTCACTGAACCAAGTTTTTACCGCGTTCATTATGTCTGCATTTATGGGAAATTGCTGCCCCTTGAGAGCTTTTTCAGAGGTCCGAACAAATGAAAACCACATGGTGACAAATCAGGACTATAGGCTGGATGTTGCAGTAATTCCCACTTCTTCCAAGCTAATACTTCCTGCACAATCTTTGCAACATGCGGACGAGCATTATCGTGTAACAAAATCACACAGCGAGAAAGCATGCCGGGTCATTTATTCTTGATGGCTTTTTGCAGCTTGTCTAGTGTTTGCCAAGTAGTGGGTAGAGATTGATGTTGACACCAGGTTCTTTAAAGTCAGCCAACAACAGCCCTTCATGGTCAAAAAATGCGCTCAGCATAACCTTACCAGCGTAATTCTCTAACTTGAATTTTTTGGCTATTGGTGATTCAGCATGCTTCCATTGCAAGCTCTCTCTTTTGCTGCTCGGCTCAAAGTGGTGACACCATGACATCCCCTGCCACTAGGCGGAAGAGAAATGCACCACCCTCCACTCTGTAACGCAGCAAATGGTTCAAACACCATCCCATGCGTTCATCTTTTTGGTGGTCGGTCAACATTTGTGGTACCAACTGTGAACACACCTTCCGATATTGCATTTTCTTACAAACGACCTTCTGAATTGTTCCAATTGACACATCAAATTCTTTCGCAAGCGAACATATGCTTCGACAACGGTTCATCTGTACTGCTGCAACAATTTTGGCGATGGTTTTTTCTGTTGCAACAATATGCGCTTGGACCCGGCCATCGAAGATCTGTCGTGAACTGACGTCCTTTCCGAAACATTCGTGTCCAGTCTGTTACTGTTGTCTTCGACACACATTTGTTACCGTACGCTGCTTGCATTCTTTGATGAATGTCCTCTGGTCGACATCCATCAAATGAAAGAAACTGAATCACCGCTCTTTGAGTTTCTTTGGACGGATGTTGGATCAATCCGGCCATTTTCTCAACCGTCATAAACAGAACCTATGCATCATGGGACGATAAGGACGTGCTCTTTTATTCACTGGCTCAGTACTTATCACATGACTATGACATGATCATTTTCAACACATGCAATTACGCGCGGTGCGGCACGAACTGATTTCAAATGAAAGCTCCTAATAATACATGGGACACCTGCCTTCACAATCCGGTTATCCAGGGAGTACCACACATCCGATACCTTATCTGGGCTTATAACGGCCCCTTCATCCCTGCATTACTCTGCCACCCTGTTTACTGCCACCAGTAAATCTGCAGCCAAATTTTCATTATCTCTGCCCTGTCTGTACACCAGCACATCATCTGTAAATGTCAAGATTCTACCACCACCTGGGGTCTCAATCTCTGGGGACTTTGCTGGTGTAGACATTAAAGAGCAATTACAAGAAGAATTAAACAACCACAATGTAAGATCCAAGTACATAGGACCATACTTAAACAAGTGAATCAATACAAATATCTTGAAACAGCCATGGCGCCTGAAGGAAGCTGCCTTGTAGAGATACTTTTTGCAAGATGGAAAACATAGGGACATGTCAACAACCAATGTTTCAGGCATCATCGGATTACTTCTCCCACACCACACAAGAAACTTGCAAGTCGTGTGAGAGGAATTGAATGATACATTTTATTGCCGTTGGCTCTTTACAATTACAAAACAGTCGCTATCAAATCACACACAAAGCCACAGAATTGCCTATCACTAGTTTCATAACCCTATTGCTAATCTCTATCTACTTGGCTACACAAAACTCCTATCAACACTAAACGATCTGCTCGCTACGAAGTCAGTCCCCAGTCTGACTTTCCTACTCGCGTGGCTACACAGCACGCGGAAGGACCTTGATGCGTCCTTCGGCTTTTTGCGTGCCGTTACATTCAGCACGCTTATATTAGCTGTCTCCTATTGAGTGGCAATCGTGGCTATCACGTAGGCGTGATTCTGTCGTGACCAGAGTGCTAACTATCTGGTCGACGTCTCCGTGTCTCATGAGAGAACTAGTTAATAGTCCCCCATTCTATCACCTACCCGGCCCTTATATCGGGGCGCTGTATTACCTCTAATCTACTTGAGGTTGACCGCTCTTCCCGGTGGTCTTCTATCTTGAGGCCGACCTCCGGCCTCTATGTTTCAGTCTTTGACACACACCCTCCCCTCCTGTGTTGCGTCATCAACTTTGACTCATTGGTTGTGACGCAAGAGGTTTCTAAAAAAATTAGTGTATCTAATTTTTGTCAAAGACTGTAGATAACCTGGCTTTGGGTAACTCCATAGACTCCTACTGACTATTGTCACAATGTAGTATCACTTTACTTGGCTACTGGCAATCGCCACAAACTTGTCTGGTTGGCGTGAGCCCTCTTCTCAATCGCAATATTATATTAATTAGAGGTATGTCTGAACCGGACCGTTGTCTTATAAGACCTGCCCTAAAATAGTAAATTAACTCACTACCCATACAAAGTTGACTTTCTTAGGGTCAACACATGAATTGCTTCATGTCCCCCATATAATATTAAACAACCATTATACAAGCTGTGTGCGACAGGCTTTACCTATCTCGCTTCCGCGTGTAAAGTTATCTTTCACTGTTAAGTTAGTTTTTCGTTGTCTATTATGTCCCCTGACCCGGAGTTATCTCCCTTTGATCTACAAAATATGTATGCAATTTATATGTTTGTTTTTCTGGTTGTTTGCGTGTTTGGATCTAACTAATAGTATAATCTAACTTCTAACATGTGTATCTATCTATCATGTGTATGTTAGTTAGTTTTCAAGTGCCATAATTCGGTTAAATGTGGCCACAAACAAGTGTATAACACTAATTCGTGACTACGTTTCCGTCTTATGAGACTTAAAATACTTTCTCTAAGATCTACACTAAACTACACACAACACACTCACGACAACACATTTTCACCATCGGAAACAAACATTTGACGCAGACAAAATAAAAAGTCGCGTTGAGCGGCAAAAAAAATGCGCTGACTGATCTCACTCTCTCTTGTATAATTTACATTTGCTCTCCCTTTCACACTTCTGTCACACATCTTTTACCCTTACTTCTGTCACACATCTTTCACCCTCACAATTATTTAAAAACCTTGGAGTGACACTGTACAAGTTTGGCTCAGTTTGACAAAGTTGAGCTCAATGACTGTGCGTAAATTGCTGCACGAGTCATGTATTTACAACATATTTACATGTAAGAGAAAGGGTTGATGGTTTGTACCCTGGTATTATTACCCACTATATTCTACTGCAATAATACTCTAAATACTGACATCCTAATACTAGTTCTATAAATATGTATTTAATGTGTTACCTATTTTAATCTATTTTGCCACATTAATCCTAATATTTATCTAATTTAAGGGAAGTAATCTAACTATTTAAAATGAGATTGATGTGAGATGAGTTATGTACCTTTCTGAAATGGGTAATGTGAAATGTAATAAATTATGTACCTTTCTGAAATGGGTATAAATTAAATGTAATGAATTATGTACCTTTCTAACATGGGTGATGTGAAATATAATAAAATTATAACTAATGTTTTTAAATGAAAACAATATATGATTGATATTCTTACTTTAAATGGTGTAAATGATGTATGTTTAATTGTATAATCTTTTTATCCTATTATGGTGTACACTAATCATAATACTAAATGAATAAGTTTGTTAAATGGACTGGTTCATTAAGATGGAATGAACTCAAATGGAGTGAAACTAAATGAATTGTAACAAACTAAATGGTACTATTACTATCTAAGCTTTAATCCTAGTTTATAATTAGATGTTATTAAGTCTAAATTAATATCCTAATCTACTTTTAAGCTAAGTAAGTGGGTAAATTAATGATCTATCTAAACTAATAAAAAAAATGAAAACTATTATATTTCCTAAATCCAAATGTATCTTAGAGTGACCTAATCTAACTCTAATTTATCTCTATATTAAAATGTTATAATACAAATCACAATAAGTTTATATATACATGGTATTCAATTACCTCAGGTTAGTTGTGGCCTTAATGTTTAGAAATTGCTTTCATAGGCATGATATATATACACAACTGGCCTGGGTATATTAAATACATTGCACAGTCATACTTGTGTCTTATGGGTATAGCATCTGTAGAGTTCGCTTGTGTCGTAGACCAGTATTTTTTCGTGTCTGTATTTATGTACTGTTCTGACACTGTTCTTCTATGCTTATACAGATGGTTCACCGGCACACATATGAAGCTTAGTATATAACGAGCTGTCTCAGTTCACACGGTGATATACTTGTTTTCGAAGCACAGTTCTTATGTTGAAGTCTACGGACACATGGTAGTTTACTGTTCTTAGTACATGGTTCAGAACATAATGTCTATGTATTCGTAAAATATCTCACATAGAATATTCTAATGTACTAATTTAACATCTATTACTCTACACTCTTATGTGGAATCTCTGGTATTTCTACCTCAGATGGTCGACTAAGGGTATCAGCCAGAATGTTGTCCTTACCCTTAATATGATCTATACTAAAAGTATAGTTTTGTAGTATTAGCGACCACCTGTATATACGGTCATTCCGATGCACACCACTTTGTATGACCGTGATTGGGGAGTTGTCAGTCTGGACAACGAAGTGAACACCCGCTAGAAATCGATGGAGTTTTCTCACCGCATAGATGACGCTTAGGGCTTCCAACTCTGATATGGAATATCTGGACTCAGCAGGTGTGATCTTACGGCTTACGTAGCAAATCGGATGGAAGATGCCATCATAAAATTGGCCTAGTACTGCAGCGATGGAGATTCTGCTGGCATCTGTCCTAAGATAATAAACGAGCCTAGGATTAGGCAAGCGAAGGATTGGTACATTACTAAACAGGATTTTCAATTTTGACAATGCAGAAATTAATAATGCATCTTTGACATCTAATTTTACAGATGCTTTTAAAACATTGGAAAATACACTTGTAATTTCCGCTAAGTTTGGTATGAATTTGCTATAGTAATTTACTAATCCCAAAAGGCTTCTGACCTGCTTCTTTGTGGTAGGCATGGTCAGGTTCATAATGTTGGTAATAATTCTATTGTCAGTCTTAAGTTTATCCTCGCCTGTCAACAACCAATGTTTCAGGCATCATCGGATTACTTCTCCCACACCACACAAGAAACTTGCAAGTCATGTGAGAGGAATCGAATGATACATTTTATTGCCGTTGGCTCTTTACAATTACAAAACAGTCGCTATCAAATCACACACAAAGCCACAGAATTGCCTATCACTAGTTTCCTAACCCTATTGCTAATTTCTATCTATTTGGCTACACAAAACTCCTATCAACACTAAACGATCTGCTCGCTACGAAGTCAGTCCCCAGTCTAAAGTTGACCTTGTGAAATGACATGACCCAAAAAATCAATTTCTTTTAGGCCCAATTCGACTTTGCTCGGTTTAACAGTGAGACCGAAGAGTCGCAACCTATCGAAGACATGTCTTAGTTTCAGTAAGTGTGTTGTCCAGTCATCAGTATGGACACATATATCTATATACGTCACTGTATTCGTCACTCCATGCAGTAGATCTCTAGTTAAGCGTACGAAAGTGGCAGGAGCGTTTCGAAGTCCGAAAGGAAGAAAACGCCACTCGTACAGTCCTAAAGGTGTTGAAAAAGCAGTAAGATGAATGGATTGAGTCTGCATAGGGACCTGCCAATATCCCTTAGTAAGATCTAATTTAGAAAAGATTTTGGAGGTGGACATGTCAAGAATAAGATCTTCGCAGGAAGGAATTGGTACTGCGTCGATCTTAGTGACGTTGTTGAGCTTTCGATAGTCCACACACAGACGAATTGTGGAGTCTTTTTTCTTAACTAGGACGATTGGAAAGGAGTACTCAGATGTGGATTTCTGGATGATCCCACTAGCTTCTAAATTAAGAATTTCCTTATTTAGACTTTCTCTATAGCTGAGTGGGATAGAGTACGGCCTGTATTTGATAGGCTTAGAGTCCGAAAGAAGAATGGAGTGCTCTATTCTGTCCGTCCTACCTGGAATGTCAGAAAATATGTCTTCTCCGTCACTAATTCTACTAATTGTCGTCGTTGACTGTCTGTTAGTCCCTGTTTTATCCGTATGCTATCTAATGTCGCAGTCTTGTCTACAATGGGAACAGGTAGTTCCATTCCGTCGTCGTCTACCTGATTCAGTACGGTGGTGGTGCTAAGTGCGTATTCTGTAAGCTCACTAGGTGTATGGATATCGTCGGATTTGCCAGTCTCGCTAACTAGTGTAGTTGCGTTGTGTATGTCTGTCGTCTGATCACTATGTGTGGGTGCATTATGTTCGTCTGTCTCTACTTCTGTCTCTTGTCGTGAAAAGTAAGGTTTCAACATGTTGACATGGAATATCTTTAAGTGTCCGTTTATCGATATTTCATAGTCAACATCTGAAATTTTACGCACCACCTTGAATGGCCCTTGCCATGAGGTCAATAATAAATTTCGTTTGTCTGGAAGTAACAAAAGTATGTCTTGATCTGGTTCAAGATCAATTGTTCTCGCACCTTTGTTTGCGTATTGGCGGTAGATTTGACCCTTCCTCTCCAAAGCTGCCTTAGCTATAATACACGATTTCATGATTTTGTCTCGTGTTTCTGTCACCATTTCGTAAGGTGTTTTTGGGGTTGGAATTTCAATGGAATTAGTTATTACCTGATGATAAATGGTTAGGGGTCCACGTGGGTTAGCCCCGTATACTAGTTCAAACGGTGAGAAACCCGTGCTTGAATGGGGAATCTCCCGATAGGCAAACAGCACTGTTGGTAACAGTATATCCCAATCAGCTGGGTTTTCTGCTGTCACCTTAGCCAGCATATGCTTAAGATCTCCGTTAATTTTCTCTACTATCCCATTGCTGGCTGGATGGTACGCTGTTGTAAAATGCTGTTTAATCCCTAACATTTTTGTAAGGGCTTGCGTTGCAGCCGATAGGAATTGAGTTTCACGATCGGATAA
The DNA here is from genome assembly GCA_014155875.1 of Cepaea nemoralis. NCBI lineage: Eukaryota > Metazoa > Mollusca > Gastropoda > Stylommatophora > Helicidae > Cepaea > Cepaea nemoralis. Next base: position 234,070 of record JACEFZ010025095.1, read on the forward strand.
GATGGTACGTGGAAATCCGAATCGTGATAACAGATGTAGAAATACATTGGCAACATCTTTGGAGGTGATGTATTTCAAAGCTACTGCCTCAACCCACCTTGAACATAGGCCGACCATCGTTAATATGAAGCGATTTCCTTTGCTGGACACCTGATTCAGGGGTCCAACAATATCTACCGCCATACTTTCAAATGGCCTAGAAGCCAGTGTAGAAGGTTGTACTTCAGCTGTAGGATGTTTACCCTTACGTACTAATTGTTGACAGACATTACAAGAACGACAAAATAATTTTATATCATTGCAAAAACCTGGCCAATAAAAATGAGCCTGAATTCTGGCCCTGGTTTTGTCGTATGCAAGGTGACCAGCAAACGGTGACTCATGTGCAATCTTTAGCACAGTTAGGCGGTGGTGTACAGGTAACACCGTTTGCTGAATCTCATGGTTACCAGTTGTATAATACCTACTAAGAATGCCATTATTAAGTCTAAAGAACCATGATGCGTTTTTGGTCACTTTGGCTCTTTCTTTCAATAATTTTAAATATGGAGACACACTAGGATCAGCTTTCTGCTGTTCTACACATTTTTGTCTGGTGGTATCATCTTTGCTAGTTGGGGAAAGCAACAGTAGTCTCTCATTTTGTAGTGTGTCTTGATGTTTTATAGCGTCTGCTCTGGTTGTTGCATTAGCTACATTTAATTTTTCCCATGCAGCTATTTCATCGCTAGTACATTGTTTCAATTGGGGTAAGCAACCCACAATTAAATCAGTACAAGGGTTGTCAAGTATTGCACAAGTAAAGGTACCAGAAAGGAAAGGAGTGTTAATACGGGCTTTGGCCAAAGGGTAAATTTCAATGTTACCCGAAAAGGTTCGGCATTTGACAGAGTCACCTGTATAATCATCTGGACTCACCAGTTCCTTTCTAAGTCCAATAAGGGTGCTGCCGCTGTCCAGCAAACATAGGCATGGTCTATCATTGACCATTGCATTGTGGAACACCAAATTGCCTCTGGAGGCTAAGGCTGCATTTACACTCTCAGTTGAGAATGGTACTGTATGTCCACATTCTAATTTTCCGTCTGCATGAAATTGGTGACATCGTTCACAACTGTCAAAACTCAATATATCGTTTACACAACACACATCTTCAGATTGGTTAACAGGTAATTCATTTTCAACTTCACACTCAGTCTCACTACCACTATCAGAAGATGTATCAATCAAAATAGCATTGTTGGCTTTCATGCGTTGGCGGCCCAGGCACTTATTTGAATAATGGCCGTAGCTGGAACAAAAGAAGCATTTGATTGCACGCCTGTATGCAGATCTTTTGTTTTGTTGCTTCTTAATAACATTTTCAAGATGTGCCGGATAGTTTGGTGATTTATCACACATAGAATAAGTGTCATGCAAAAGTTGACAGTAGATACATTTTGACACTTTCCTATCCTTCTTGTCGACTCTATGAAATGGTTTTCTATTACTTTGATAGTTTTTAGGTTGGTCTTTTACAACAGAAACTACTTCAGAGTCATTTGAAGTCTTAAAAATATCTCTATTTGAAGAAAAATATGCAGAGCCTTTCTTTTCGAATTGTTCTATGTTCTCAATGTCTGACTGCTGCAAGAATTTAGCAAACGGAGATGGTATAGTGGATATGACTTTATCCATGGCTATTAAATTTTTAAGTTTGTCAACGTCTTTTCCTATGTTAGCTGCTTTAAGCCACCTATCTAGTACACTTTGCACATTTGAGACGTAATCAATGAAAGTCTCACTAGGTTTTGGTTTTAAATTTGAGAACTGACCCTGATACCCAGGGGCATCAAGTAAACAGTGTTGCATTATCCTATCATGGATGTACTGATAGTTAGATCTAAGATCAGTTGGTATAGATTCTATCACTTTACGGGGCTCACCACTCAGGTTCTTCATATAAATCATAGCCCACATCTCTATTGGAACTTGGTGGTATTTAAACTGATACTCGACATTTTCTGTCCAGGCTGATATGGAATCCTCTTTACAATATGGTTTGATAATATTTTTGTATTTGTTGACCTTATTTTCCTCTTGTTGACTTTTTAATTTAGTAGCAGAGATCTCTGCGTGTGAGTCTACATCCATACCTTTCATCTTTAACTGTGTCTCTGATTCTACCTGAATTTGTTTTTCTTTAACTCTTGCCATTTCATCTATCTCTTTTTGCTTTAGTTCTTTATCCTGATCTAATTGCTTTTGCTTTAATTCTTTCTCTTGATCTAATTGCTTTAGCTTAATCTCCTTATCATGTTCTAGCTGTTTTTGTTTTGTTATCTCAGCTAGTTCTGCAATCTCCTTTTGGTGTTGTCTTTCTCGTGTACGTTCATCTCTCTCAGCATCTTTTGCTTCATTAAATTTTTGATCAGCATACTGTTCTAGCTCCTTTCCTGTGTATTGTAATTCTTTACCTGCTTTTACAAAATCAGCTAAAGTAGCCATGTTGTTGGGTTATTAGCTAGCGTTGACCCGCATTGAACTCCTTAATCACTTCTTTATCTTAGATATGCTATGTTTCTTATTATCTGAGTACTATAAATTGTACTCTTTGTTTATAACCTGGAAAATTTTATCCTGAAAAAACAGAGCACAAAAATATGCTAATGCATCACACGCTGAAAAAGAGATGCATTATTAATCACATTGCATGCCAAATATATTGAGTATACTCAACTTAATGTTCCCGAGAATCAGGAACACCAATCCGTTAACACAGGTCACCTCGTTTGGCACTTCGGCATACACACGAGTTTTCTAATCAGCTGTTGTTCACCCTGGTTCACAGAGCAGCAACAATTAACAAATAGTAAACGACATATAATATGCTCGACAATTTGGTACAATACAATGACACGCCCACGGACAAACAGAATATAGCTTAATTAATATTAAATTGTCAATGTCCTGTCTTCGTTCTACCGTTTTATGCCTTTAGTTACTAACCTAGTTTAATCTATGGAAGTGTTGTGCAGACCAAGTCTAATTTGCATGGCCAAAAGTAGTGCCATCGTGACGGTAAATACATAGAAAAAGTACGAAACAAATTCAATAACTGCTTTCAAATAAATAAAAATATAATAATAATGTTTAAATAACTAAATATATTCAATTACTAACTTAAATAAACAAATAATAGTTAATATAAAGTACAGATTCAGGCGGGCAGCAGCTTGACGATTTGTAAACAATCAGATGCTGAATGCGAATGGCGTAGAACAACTGCTTGTCAATCGCACTACGTCAGAGGCGCAGCGCTATTTTTAGCTTGCAAAAATCGATAATGTTGCTGGCATATGTATCGCTCCGCCATGACTCATATTTGATAGTTATTCCTAAACAAATCAGTAATTGAATAAATAAATGAAAGAAAATAATAATATGAATACTTACAACTTTGAGGAACACATGATTAAGTACATAATGTTTTAATAAACACAAATAAGCATTATTTTGTCACGATAGGCACAGTTTAGCTCACAACTCGTTCTAGTCTGCACACGTCATCAGTCACTGACACAAATTAAACGTTTAATTCACTATTCGTAACCCTAGTCTAGAGCCGTGGGTAAGTGTAATAACTTGAACATTTGTCCAAGCCACACTTCTGACACCACATTAATCCTCGCCTGTCAACAACCAATGTTTCAGGCATCATCGGATTACTTCTCCCACACCACACAAGAAACTTGCAAGTCGTGTGAGAGGAATTGAATGATACATTTTATTGCCGTTGGCTCTTTACAATTACAAAACAGTCGCTATCAAATCACACACAAAGCCACAGAATTGCCTATCACTAGTTTCCTAACCCTATTGCTAATCTCTATCTATTTGGCTACACAAAACTCCTATCAACACTAAACGATCTGCTCGCTACGAAGTCAGTCCCCAGTCTGACTTTCCTACTCGCGTGGCTACACAGCACGTGGAACGACCTTGATGCGTCCTTCGGCTTTTTGCGTGCCGTTACATTCAGCACGCTTATATTAGCTGTCTCCTATTGAGTGGCAATCGTGGCTATCACGTAGGCGTGATTCTGTCGTGACCAGAGTGCTAACTATCTGGTCGACGTCTCCGTGTCTCATGAGAGAACTAGTTAATAGTCCCCCATTCTATCACCTACCCGGCCCTTATATCGGGGCGCTGTATTACCTCTAATCTACTTGAGGTTGACCGCTCTTCCCGGTGGTCTTCTATCTTGAGGCCGACCTCCGGCCTCTATGTTTCAGTCTTTGACAGGACACATAAAAAGACGTCAACTGCAACGAGAAAAAAAGAGTTTGGGGTGCTGCATAGAACATGTACTTTTGTATAGTTCTGAATCGTGGACAATGTGCATGCAAACTGAAACATATCCAATCGCATTGAAATTGACGTTTCTGAGGAAAATGCAAAGAAATCCAAGGAAGAACAGAAAAGCCACGATCTAGTCCTATAGACAACACATAAAACTATACCATGATTAGAGAAATTATACGTAGACAGTCAAAATTATATGGGTACATTATGAATAGAAATATACTGGACACCATGGTGACAACTGGCACTACTGTTGTAGAAAGAGCAAGAGGAGGACAAAGAGGTACATATCTGGATGGCTTAGCCACATGACATAATGAAGACTAGAACACAGATCTGATCCAAGACTCCAGTGATAGTACGCAATTGCGAACCACGTCCGTCCACGCTTATGGCATGGCTCATAATGATATAACTAACAATACAATTAATTGCCTTTAGCCATAAGTCACAATAGAATACCGTCAGCATAATTGTTTACACATTTAGGAATATTAGGTATATTGATGTACCTACTCAAGTTTTAATATATGCTTCGCGTTAAGGCAGCTCTCTTCGTGGTCACCAACACTAACGTTAATGAAGTAAAACGACCATTCCACAAGCGGAGTTTCTCCACAACTGCTCGTTTGCTTGAATTCAACGTTAAAACTCAGGTAGGACTGCAAAAGTTAAAATTGATGTAAAGGCAAGAAAGATTTTCTAAATGTCCTGTTTAAATACTATTTCCTCGCAGGCTGGATAAAATATACGCCAGTGAATAATTAGATATGGAGAATAAGAGTAAACTTTATCATGTGATCTATGATTACAGAATGAAAGTGAACTGAGAGGTGGCGGGAGAAGATTGGAAAATATTATAGTAGTAGTAGTAGTAGTAGTAGTAGTAGTAGTAGTAGTAGTAGTAGTAGTAGTAGTAGTAGTAGTAGTAGTAGTATAGTAGTAGTAGTAGTAGTAGTAGTAGTAGTAGTAGTAGTAGTAGTAGTAGTAGTAGTAGTAGTAGTAGTTGTTGTTGTTGTTGTTGTTGTTGTTGTTGTAGTAGTTGCGTTGAGAGAAGAACCGACATCATTGCACTCGGGGCATTCCCATGAGCTCTCAGTCTCTATCTCTTTAACAGACCTCTGATTTCGAAGCAAGCCATTCTGAACGAAGCATGCTAGTCTTCTCCTTTGCAAGCAATCTTTGTGAATAGGTTACAGTCACCACACACGTATACAGTTTGTTCTCCAAGCTGCAGTAACCGCATTGACCTCCATTCTCAAACTTGAGGTTGTGCTGTCACATGTCAAGCTCTCCTTTACGAGGCATTTGCAATTTTCTTTCGCAATTAATACCCAGGTACTCTTTTGCCTCTCAACACAGAGCTATCTATATAGATCAGTGGTTCTCAACCGGTGGGGAATTCCCCCCCCCCCCTCCTCCAGGAAGAAATTTTAGGGATTCCGGGGTGTGTGTGTGGGGGGGGGGGGGGGGGGGGGGGAATGAAGATTATTTCAAGTTCGCGTTAACACTTGAACCGGTAACTTGACACTGTTTTTCCCTCCATACTTTACGGTTCTGTACTTCTCGCCCTTCTGAAATTCGTTTTATAACGTAAATAGACCCGCAAATCACATTTTATATAGACGTCTAGACTTGTTCTAGTATATATTATTAAATTTAGCTTCCATTTTTACCTTACAAAGTGTTTTAAAACAAGGAGTGTGGGGGGGGGGAAATTTATAGGGAGGAAATACGAAAGGAGGGGGGATGTCATTCTAAATATGTGGTGAAGGCGTGCATGACCAAAAATAGTAGTAGTAGTTGTGGTGGTGGTGGTAGTAGTAGTAGTAGTAGTATTAGTAGTAGTAGTAGTAGTAGTTGTTGTTGTTGTGGTGGTAGTAGTAGTAGTAGTAGTAGTAGTAGTAGTAGTAGTAGTAGTAGTAGTAGTAGTAGTAGTAGTAGTAGTAGTAGTAGTAGTAGTAGTAGTAGTAGTAGTAGTAGTAGTAGTAGTAGTAGTAGTGGAGTGGCACCTTGCAGTCTTGACAGACCAAACCATGTGAGTTGGAATGTGGCCAAAATTCCATCACAATGCCTGGGCAGAGCTTCAGAGAAACATGTGGTGCCCAAACGACATGTCCCCTCTCTCGGCCTAGCCTTGTGTATTCCAGAGAAATGGGTAACCAATACGTCTGGCACAAGGTAGGCTACAGACGCTGGCGGCTCAGCGTCAAACCTCCGAGACCTCGCCTCCATGATGAGCAGGTGGCGAGTGGTGGCCAGAAGAAGAAGAAGAAGAAGAAGAAGAAGAAGAAGAAGAAGAAGAAGAAGAAGAAGAAGAAGAAGAAGAAGAAGAAGAAGAAGAAGAAGAAGAAGAAGAGGAGGAGGAGGAAGAAGAAGAAGAAGAAGAAGAAGAAGAAGAAGAAGAAGAAGAAGAAGAAGAAGAAGAAGAAGAAGAAGAAGAAGAAGAAGAAGAAGAAGAAGAAGGGGAAAAGGAAAGGAAGGAAGGGGAAGAAGGGGAAAAGGAAAGGAAGGAAGGGGAAGAAGGGAGAACGGGCAAGAAGGGAAGAAGAGAAGAAGAAGAAGAAGAAGAAGAAGAAGAAGAAGAAGAAGAAGAAGAAGAAGAAGAAGAAGAAGAAGAAGAAGAAGAAGAAGAAGAAGAAGAAGAAGAAGAAGGGAGGAAGGGGAAGAAGAGATTAATGGCAAGAAGAAGAAGAATGGATAGTGGAGAGTGGAAAGAATACGACCAGCAGAATAAAGTGAATAAATATAATTAATGAGAATATATTGCTGAAATGTGAGTGAACATCACCTGTCTCTTGTACACAGGTGCAAGTCTTAGAGTTTTTGAAGTTCCCGGAATCCTTACTCCATCCAAACAGTCTCTTTCTGCCTGACTCTTAGGACGTACGCCGAATTGTAAACCCATTTCATAATACTCTTTAGTCTCTGGAATTAAGTGCACTGTAGCAAAAATGGCTTCAGTAAAGACGATTTTGACATGAGAATAAAAGTTGTATTGTCGAGGGTCAATCTGCAAAATAAAAATACATTATACCTATCCTAACTAATAATTAGGTGATATCTCAAACATGACAGCCATATACCAAGCAAACAGACAACTTGACAACATAGTCAAACGCTTTTGCATTCTGTATATTAATGATTAATGATTACGAAAGGATATTAACATCGCACTCCGGACAGGTCCTTAGGTGTTCCTATCGCCTTAAAATCCCCACCTGTGTATACTGACTGATCGCACCAGTTGTGTATTGATTAACTAAAGTTCTTGTGCTGTTGTAAAATATCTAATGTCTACCTCGCCAAAGACAAGTTAGCAGATTCCTAAGCATCCTTGAAAGCATCTCTTTGTCCTGAATCTCTTATGGCATTGATAATGTCTGTCCGTTGCCATTCTTTTTTTCGCCATATGCTGTTTGCACCATTTGCACATTATTATGTTATTTTATTTTAACATGATCGTATGTTATGTTTAACTATAGTTATTGTTAGTCCTTTATGCGTGTTTATAGTTTAAACAGAGCATTAATTGTCTATGTTAAATAACGTTCGCCAGGTGTCACTATGGACACACAGACACACATACTGACATTACGGCAATAGCTTTCATGTTATGACATACGTATATCGTAAACAGACTAGGAAGGAGGGAATAAAGAACGTAATAACAGACGTAGGACAATGAAGAAAGTAACAAACGAATGAATGAACAAGGAATGAAAGAAAGACGGAAGAAAATGGGAAAGTACCAACAGCAAAAAACTTCTATATTAGATTATAGTACTTTTTTCTTCCCAGAGAAGACTAGAATCTGTGTCTTCTTCTTACAAGTTAAGTATATCGCTAGTTGTGCATTGTGTGCAACAACATCATCTACTATGTGTTGCAGGTACTGTCATTGTCTGCAATCAATACTATATCATCAGTATAACAAATGTTAATGATCTTACGTTCCCTCAATGATGAGTTTGCTTATAACTTCTAACATATGTTCATTGAGTGACGGTATAACATTCGACCTGTGGTTCAGACATCAATTAGTGAATGTACAGCTATAGTCTTTAATCTGTAGTAGGTATGGCTTTATTTCATAGACACTATCTTAAGAGAGAGTATGGGTTAGGGTCTTTTAGTAGTATATTAAATTAAAATATAAAAGTTATAAAAGTAAACATCGAAAGTTAAAAAATTAAAAATTAACAAGATTAAAAGTTGATAATTAAAAATTGTTAATTCCTTCCTTAATTACGGCTTTTACTCCTGCAAGTATACACCTGGTATAAATGGAAAGATCTAGATACCAAAAGCCAAATTGATTTTATATTAACAAGAAACTACGGAAAGAGAAATATATTAGATGCAAGGGCAGTGCCCAATTTCAGTATAAACACAGATCATAAAGCAGTCGTTGCCACAATAAGAACAATCAGAAGAAGAAAACAAAGAGCAGGAAAATACATGCCATGCGAATCAGTAAACTTAAAAAACCTTAAAGACGAAGCAGTAAGAGAAAATTATGAGAAAGAACTAACTGAACTCTTTGAAACATTACCTGCAGAAAGAAAAAACAGTGGAAGAAGAATGGGAAATGTTCAAATCAAGCATTTTAAATACTGCAAAAATAACATAGTGGAACCACGAAAAAATGCAAATCACGGTTAAAGAAAATAACAAGTTGGTGGAACGCAGAAGTAAAGGAAGCGGTAAAAGACAAAAAGGAAAAATATAAAAAGTGGTTGAAGAGCAAACAGGAATGTTATTACATAGAATATAGAATAGCGAGAAGACATGTGAATAGAATAGTAAAGAGGGAAAAACAAAAAGACTGGGAAGAGTATGGAGAAACCCTAAATAAAAACTACAAGGAGGCAACTAGAAACTTCTACAAAAAGATAGGTGCAATGCGAACCAGAGGAGAACCCTTTGACCCAACTGAAATAATTAACAGCGAAAATGGAGAACCAATAAGTGAATAAAACCAAATCCTAATAAGATGGAAGCAGTATTTCGAACAACTTCTCAACATCCCATCAGATGTCACAGGAATTCAAGAGACCTATACAGATGTCACCGAAGAACTAGAACCAGACATACTAAAAGAAGAAATTATAGAAGCCATCAGATTAGCCCCATTGAACAAATCACCGGGACAGGATGAAATACCAAATGAACTAATTAAAGCAGCAAGAGAAGTAGGAACAGCTTGGCTACATAGACTATTCAACCATGTTTGGGTAGAACAACAGACACCACGAGACTGGGGAAACGCCATAATTATCCCAATATGGAAAAAAAGGCAGCAAAAGAGACTGCACACAATACAGAAGCATTTCACTGTTGAGTCATACTGGGAAAATATTTAGCAAAATTCTAGAAAAAAGATTACGAACTACTTTAGAACCCCAGCTAAGCGAAACACAGCTTGGATTTAGGAAAAACAAAGGATGCACAGATGCCATTTTTGCTCTTAGACAACTTATAGAAAAATCAATCGAATTCAATGAAACACTCTACTTAGCCTTTGTCGACCAAGAAAAGGCATTCGATAGAGTAGATAGAAACAAGCTGTGGGAAATCCTTAAACAATATGGAGTGAGTACACATCTAACAAACCTATGTAGAAGTTTATACAACAGTGAATGCATAGTGAGAGCAACTGGAGGACACTCAGAACCCTTCACCATAAGATCTGGAGTACGACAAGGTTGTGTCCTGTCCCCTCTCTTGTTCATAACATATATAGACAACATATGTAAAGAAACCAGCCAAGGAGAGACAGCAAGAATACCGCATGACGAGAACACAGAAGAAGAAACATCTGCAAATCTAACCATTAGAGAACTCCTGTTTGCGGATGACCAAGCACTAATAGCAAAATCAGAAGCTGAATTACAAGACCACATGAATAGTCTAAACGAAATGTGTAGGGAACATAACACGAAAATTAGCACAAGCAAAACAGAGGTAATGACTATAACTAAAGAAGAACAAACAACAACAATTCACCTAAACGAACATCCCTTGAAACAAGTAAAGAGTTTCAAGTACCTAGGAAGTATTATATCATCAAATGGCAGATCAGAAGACGAGATCGAAAATAGGTGCAATAAGGCAAATCAACTCATTGGACAAATGGCACCAATACTAAAGAACAAACATGTATCAATAACTACTAAGAAAGCACTTTACAACACAATCTTCCTGCCAACTCTATGCTACCAATGCCAAACCTGGACAATGACAGAAAAAGAGAAAAGAAAAATCACAACAACAGAAATGAGGTTCCTGAGAAGAATACTCAACGTATCAAGAAGAGATAAGATCAGAAATGAAGAAATCAGGACTAAAGTGGGGTTAAAGCAGCACTAGATTTTATCAGAAAGCAGCAAGTCAAATGGTTTGGCCATGCAAGTAGGTTACCAGTCAACAGCATACCACAACAAGCAATGATGTACAGACCAGATGGAATCAGAGGAAGAGGCCGACCACGTAAACGTTGGACGGAGGGAATAGCAGAGTCCATGGGAATATCGATATATGAAGCCCATAATCGGGCACTCTCACGAAGTTTATACTTCACCTCGACACCGCAAGGTACAAGAGGAACATGATGAGATGAGATGAGATGAGATGAGATGAGACTCCTGCAGAATAGCTTTAATAAACATATCCCGCAACAGTTGTACCAAAATCAGTAGGAGACCATGTCAAGACACAGACACGAAGAACTGGTAAAAATGGCATGTATCACCTTGACACACAACACAAGATATATGCATCCCAATGCATAGAGACAAATAATACACGCAATATATATATATATATATATATATATATATATATATATATATATATATATATATATATATATTAGGATCGTTCATTTGAAATCCGTTCGTGCCGCACCGCGCGTAATTGCGTACGTTGAACATGGTCATGTCGTAGTCATGTGATAAGTACTGACCAATAATAAAAGAGCACGTTCTTATCGTCCCATGATGCATAGGTTCTGTTTCTGATCGTTGAGAAAATAGCAGGGTTGATCAAAGCTCCACCCAAAGAAGCTCAAATGCTGATGATTCAGTTTCTTTCATTTGAAGGATATCGACCAGTGGACATTCATCGAAGAATGCAAGCAGCGTACTGTAACAAATGTGTGACGAAGACAACAGTGACAGACTGGGCACGAATGATTCAGAAAGGACGTCAATTGACGACAGATCTTTAAAAAATTATTGCCAAAATTAATGCAGCAGTACATATGAACCGTTGTTGAAGCATACGTTCGCTAGCGAAAGAATTTGATGTGTCAATTGGACAATTCAACAGGTCGTTCGTAAGAACTGCAATATCGGAAGGTGTGTTCACAGTGGGTACCACAGATGTTGACCAACCACCAAAAAGAGGACCACGTAAACGTTGGAAGGAAAGAATAACAGAGTCCATGGGAATATCGATACATGAAGTCCATAACCTGGCACTCTTACGATGTTTATACTTCACCTCGACACCGCAAGGTGCAAGAGGAACATGATGAGATGAGGTGAGGCTTGGAACAGTGATTATTTCCTCTTTCTTCTTGTTATAATTTTTCTGTTTGACCCAACGGCAGTCAGTGTTGCGATCTCTTTACTTGACATCACTGTAGGTCAGGTGGGAAGCTGGGTTGATGGTTGTTCATCTTCTTACTTTATCTCGTTTATCCCTTTCCCTCCTGTCTCACACATACACACACACTCACATACATGTGTGTTGTGGTTTATAAGGTTCTCATTCGCATATGTTTCTTTATTTCTTTCAGACTGCTATGAGCACTAACGCCTATTACAAGAAAACAGAAATACAAAACAGACAATTTGAACCGATATCTGTTAATTAAGAATTAAGTATGACCGGAAGTAGTAACGCCCTCTTAGGAAACCCGGAATTAATAAAGTCCCTTAGAGTGGGGAATATGCAAATAGTAGATCCTGAAAATAATGTCACGAGAATACATCCTATGAGCGCAAAAGAAGGGGGGGGTGAGAATATATGGATCGGATACACATTTTGTAGTCGAAATTAACCTGCTATACTACTTGCGACTCTATGCATGTGGACTGGTGGATTCTGTGATTCACTGTTGAAAGAGAATTCACAATGTGTATCAGCATTATCTAATTCTATAGATATAAAGACAATCGACAATTAATTTAAAATGCATTATGAACGAACTTACATTTTTCAAATGTCGCAGGAACCTTTCATCACCCTTGAAAGCAAAATGCGATTTGAGATAATCAATATCACATAGCTTTTCGTTGTTTGTTTCGATTGTCACCTGAGAAATATATTTCAGCATGACTACAAGCAGTGACATAAGTTTCACTTTTGAAACAAAAGACAAGTTTTGTAAAATGATGTGTATATTATAACTAACAAATGTAATTTCCTTATTATTCTATTTTGTCCTCTTTTTATCCTCTTCCTCTTTGCCTTCGTCTTCTTCTACACTGTGACCGACGCCATGACCAGGACTGGGTCGTCGTGTTTGTTGATAAGCTCCACGTTGCCATTTGTTTGCAATTTCTTCCCATCGAATTGAAAAAACTCTAGATTTTTAATCTCAAGGAAAGCAGGGTACATAACGTGATTATTACGATTTAATTAAAAAGGTTTTAATGTTCTGAAGTGTAATTTTCAGTCGGAACTGGGGTTCCAGTGTTGCGATCATTGGCGGTGACAGAGATTTGTTCCCTCGAAAATTGTGAGTGCCCTTATACACACATACTGGTATAATTGCTCTCTATGTGTGTGTGACCATGCGAGAGAGAGAGAGAGAGAGGAGAGAGAGAGAGAGAGAATGTGTGTGTGCGCGCATGCATGGCGGTCTGTGGGAGAGAGTGAGTGTGCGAGAAAAGGCGACGGAATGTTTGTGTCCGTGCATGCGTGCGTACATGTAAAGAGAGTGAGTGAGGGAGTGGTGTGCGTGCGTGAGTTCATGCGTATGTGTATGTGTGAGAGTGTGAGATTGAGAGTGTGTGTGGATGGATTGTGCGTGAGAAAGCGTGAATGAGTGAATGAGCATTGTTGTGGGTGTGTGAATGAGTGATTGAGAGTGTGTGTGTGAGTGTGAGAGAGAGAGAGAGAGTAAAAGAAGAGAGTGAGTGAGTTCGTAGGGTGAGAGTGAGTAAAAACCACTGAGTGATAGTGAGACGGTGTGTGTCTGTCCATGTGAAAGTGAGACAGACAGAGAGAACGAACCAATGAATGAACGAACGAAAGTCTTTATTTTCAAAGGGTTAAGAATTGGGCACGAATTTGAATTGGGTCTGACATTCTGCCTTCTGTTATTTCCTCTCATTACATTCTTCATTCAACATCATTTATGAAGCACATTTTGACACAGAAGAACAATAGCATTAAAACGCATGAAAAATAATCAATAACAAATGACTCATTGAGGCAATGTTTAACAGTGGCATTATAAATACCTAAGGAGGATGTAACGTGCCATACATATGGGAATGATTTTTGGCTAGTTGTCGTTTGAGATAAGTTACCATTATTATTGTCTTTTTTGTTGTTTTTGTTTATGGGGGAATGTAGTCTGTACTGAGGTAGTGTTCAAACAGGTTGCGAATGTATGTATAATGATTGGTGGTGTCTTGATTTCTTGTGGAAGATTGTTCCACAACTGAGCGGCAGAGTATGCTAAGCTTGTTTTATATAAGTCTATCCTAGGTTTAGGGACATGAAGTATATTTAGTCGTTCGCTATGTCTTGCGTTATATTTAAACAATGGCCAAAGGTAGCTTGGAGCATTTGAAATAGGATTTTGTGAATTAGTTTGGCCTTATTAAAAGTAGGCGTTTGTGGAGTGGCAGTAACCGAAGACGTTTATGTAGGTTAGAATTGTCGGTAAGCTTTTCACCATTAATTAAACGCACTGCCCTTTTCTGGAGTGAATAAGGCGTTTTGTTATTGATTTGGAGCATCATCTCAGATTGTGGAGGCAATAATAATATGTGTTTGTATATGGGAAGTATAGAATATCTTTCTTGTGTTTCGTCAAGGAAATTTTTAATTTTGGCAAGTTGGTATACTTTTCTTGGCTATTTGTTTAACGAGAGCATGAACATGTGTAGTTAAAGGTTAGATTTTGATCTATGATAAGACCCAGTGCCTTGTGCTCGGTTACACTTTCTATAGGCATGCTACCAATGTGCAGCTGTAGAGTTCTCTGCGAGTTTAGCGTGTGAAGTCTTTGCTTGGTTCCTATTAACCTAGACTTTGTTTTAGAAATGTTAATTTGCATGCGGTTTGCATGACTCCAGTTAACTACACTATTTATTTCCTGTTGCAAGGATAATTCTAGCACATTACGATCAATAGCGTTTGTATATACTGTGCAGTCATCTGCAAATAGATCGCAGGACGACTGACAGATTTAAGGGAAGATCATTTATATAAATGGCAAATAACAGAGGGACAAGAATAGACCACTGAGGTACTCCAATATTAACGGTAATGGCTTGAGATAAAGATTTATTGTGTGATACTACTTGCTTTTCCGTTCATCAGTACAAGACGTCAGAGCCTACAGAGGTGCAGATGCTGGCAGTGATCACAATCTCTGCATTGCCAAACTAAAAATAAAGCTCAAGACTCTGCACAGATCACCCAGAATTAAAGAAAATAAACTCACAGTCCCTACTGACTAAAAGAACACCAACTCGCATTCAATTCAGAGGTACAAAGGCATCTATGCTAACAAAGAAAGTATATCGAGCAATGCGAATATTAAAAACAACATTGAAGAAAATTGGAATTTCCTAAAAAAATACCTTGCTAAATGCTGCAACAAACACAGTCGGCTACGTACAAAGACAGAAGAAGAAGTGGCTAAGCGATAACACCTGGACGAAGATACAAGAAAGAAAACAAGCAAAACTAACACTTCTTTCTGCAAAAGACACATCTACATATGAAACCCATAAGCAAAAATACTCTATGTTGGATAAAGAGGTGAAATCAAGCGCACGAAAAGACAAACAGAACTTTATTCACAGCCTGGCCTCCGACGCTGAAGCAGCTGCCAGAACTGGAAACAACAGAGCCGTATTCCATATCATGAAGCAACTATGCAATCACTCACCTACACCAAATATACCCATCAAAGACAAACAAGGCAATCAACTGTTATCCGATGACCTTCAAAAGCAACGATGGGCAGAACATTTCAAAGAAATATTAAATAGACCGCAGCCTGACACTGTTTCCGAACCTGGATGGAGAAATTACTATGCCCCCACTAGATGCCTCCTGCGAGTCATTCACCATGGAAGAGACTAAAGCAGCCATCAAAAAATTGAAGAACAACAAAGCTGTTGGTGAAGATGAAATCTCAGGAGAAATGCTCAAAGCAGCAGATGAGAACACCTTACAACGTTTGTTACAGCTGATCAATGAAATCTGGCGAAGCGAATCCCCACCACAACAGTGGAAAGATGGTGTAATTTTCAAACTGCCTAAAAAGGGCGATATGTCTGATTGCAATAATTGGCGTGGTATCACTCTATTATCAGTACCAGGAAAACTTTTTTGTAGCATGTTACTTGAGAGATTGAAAAAGGCGATAGATGAAAGGCTCAGAGAAGAACAAGCAGGCTTCAGACCAAAACGGTCATGCATAGACCACATTTTCACCCTCAGAATAATCATTGAAGACTCCGTAGAATTCCAGTCGAAATTAATCACCAACTTTGTCGACTTTCAAAAAGCCTTCGACAGCATCCACCGTCCTTCACTTTGGAATCTACTTAACATCTATGGTTTTCCTACCAAATATACCAACGTCATAAAATCTTTCTACAAAGAGACACGTTGCTGCGTAAGAACAGAAACAGGCAACTCTGACTGGTTCTCAGTCGAAACAGGAGTGAAACAGGGTTGTGTCTTATCACCGATGCTTTTTGGAATAGCTATTGACTGGGTCATGCGCAAATGCACAAACAACACAAATATGGGTATCCATTGGGTTGACAAAATTCTAGAAGACCTGGACTTTGCCCACGACATAGTGCTTTTGAGTTCAACACACCCGGATGCCCAAGAGAAAATAAACCACCTCCAAAATGTTTCAGGGCAAATTGGTCTCCAAATTAACACCACAAAAACAAAGACTATTGATCTTACCAACAGTTCAGATGACACCAAATTGAACAGCTACGTTCTTGAAAAAGTCAACAGCTTCACATACCTAGGAAGCAAAATGACATCTACAGGGGACTCAACACCAGAAATATCATCTAGAATCGCACTGGCATCTAGTGCCTTCAATAAACTGTCAAACATCTGGAAGTCAAAGACACTCAGCAAACACACAAAACTTAAAATCTTCAACTCTTGTGTGATTCCAGTGTTAACGTATGGATGTGAAAGTTGGAAATCAACGGTAGCTTTAGATAAAAAATTAGACAATTTTGAGAACAAATGTCTTAGAAGACTTCTAAACATCCACTGGACAGACTTCAGAACCAATTCGCAAATAAGACAAGAGACTAAGCAAGATACAGTATCCAATTTCATAAGAAGACGCCGTTGGAACTACATCGGCCATGTACTCAGAATGGACAAGACAAGACTCCCCTAGCAAGCCCTCATATGGTCACCGGTAAGGAAAAGAAAACGGGGAAGACCAAGAGAGACCCTGCGTAGAACCATCATTAGAGAAGGCTCATTCAACGGCCAAGTAAATATCCAAGATCTACAACAGATAGCGGCGAACCGCCAGGCATGGAGAGACAGGACTTCTGCCCTACGCGCCGCCTTAGGCTCAAGAGGAAAGACTAACTAACTAACTTGCTTTCTGTCTAATAAAAATGATTTTATTAATGTCACTATATTAAAGCTTAGTTTCATTGTTTCTTCTAGTTTTTTAAATAAGAATAATATGATCTATCATATCAAATGCTTTTCTAAAGATTTATAAACACCGCTCCACATAGAGTATTGTTGTTAATATTTTGATGCCAGTTTTCTATCATGTTTGTTAGGGCCGTATGACAAGAATATTTTGGCCAAACTCCTGACTGACTGTCAACTATTAGTTAGTTAGTTAGTTTGCGGTTCCAACTTCACAGCAACGGTAGTCCCCATATTGCTCCGTTCTATGCCAGTGATTATCAACAAAATGCTCCTCACTGCCCCATGTGAACGATGGAATAGACTATTTGGTTTGTGGCAAACTAAGTGCTCTAGTGTTGTTGTTTTTTGGATGTGGCTTTTCTAGCGGTTTGGATAGTGAGGATAATATGGAAATTGGCCTATAATTACTCATGAGACGATCGTCTAGAGAACCAGCTTTTTAAACGAGGACACACTTTAGACGATTTTAAAGGCTGATGGGAGTTGACCTTTGGTGAGACATTGATTATATATAAAAGTTAGTGACTCGCAGATCGCCGGTGCAGCATGGCGAAGGATCCGATTACTTATTCCATCTCGTCCTTGATGAGTTATTGTTTTTTAGATTACTGAGATGATGTAAATACTTCAGTGGTAGTCATTAGCAGTATGTTGGAGGGAATGTCTCCATAGCATTTGTTCTCACAGAATGATGATAATAAAGATATGTCATGAGGCGCATCTGGTATTGCAGCCTTCTGTTGGTTTATGTCGGACTGGAAGAATCTACTGAATTGATCACATGTAACCTGATTTGATGGTAATGATTGTGATTATTTGTGTTTGTTTGTCAAGGTATTAATTTCTTTCCATATATCTTTAGGGTTGGTTTTATCTATTATTAAATTCTTATAATAGTTTTTCTTTTCCTTTCGAATAACATATTGAACTTTGTTTCTCAGACTACGGTACATAGTTAGATCTCTATTTTTATGTGCCCTGTCCCAGTTTTTCATAAGATCAACTACCTCCTGTGTGACCCATGGGGGATTAGTGTGATGTGTAACACGAACTTCCTTAAATGGAACATGCTTATCAAATACACTTAGAAAGGTCTGCAGCCAGTGGTTCAGAGCATCATCTGGGTCAGGAAGCTGGTAAACATAGTCCAGAGATGAGTTGAGCAAGTCTTGTAAAAAGACGTCTCGATTGAAATTTTTGTAATTTCTATATTTTATACTTATATGTTTGTGTTTTGGAGTTTTGGTGCCTCTTTGCCACTACGTGCAACATACTGGGTAGTGATCACTCATTGCATTAATAGGTACATTACATTCTGTGATGTTGTCATCACACGTAGTATAAATATGATCTATAAGTGTTGCAGATGATTTAGTTATTCTAGTGGCTTGTTTGACTAACTGTTGGAAGTTATATGACTCTATTATGTTTCCCCATGTTTTGTTTGATTTGTTAGTGTCTATGTTGAAGTCACCTAGCTGTCACCTGTCGTCCCTGGGGGGGGGGGGGGGGGTGGGAGTGGAGTCAACAGGCACACTGTTTAAATTCCTCTTCTTTAGCTTGGGCTTCTGCCGGACCTTTGTCTACACACCCCCTGTCAGTCTAAGGTACACTATCTCTCTCTCTCTCTCTCTCTCTCTCTCTCTCTCTCTCTCTCTCTCTCTCTCTCTCTCTCTCTCTCTCTCTCGTCGTCTTCTTCTTACCACTAAACTATACCCTTCTTCATATTCCTCCAGAACATATCCACACAAGACTTATTTTAACAAATGGTAAAATAAAACATTTAATACAGAAAAGTGTCACGTGTGTGTCTGCACTGTTTGCGTGTGGAAATATGTAGTATTTTCTATGGTGTATGCAAGAGCAGACCAGTGAGCTTCGGATAGTTCATCCCTGTGTTAAGCCACACCACATCACAACACCGTATGTTCTGAAAAGATCTCACCGAATGAAGCGTCTCTCCCGACAGTGGTTGACTTCTTGGAGTTATCCGTATATAGACTGGGTGACTGGTCTCCAATAGTGAATATGGCCTAATAATGTCCATGAATCAGGAACACACTATGTACTTAATATGTTCATTAAAATCCTGAGACCTACGAAGATCTCCTTATATCTCAAACGAGTTTAAAGAAAAACTTTCAGTCCGGTTGCATAATGTTACTGAATGAGTGTCTTTACTCTGCAACCTCTCTACAACCTATAGTTATGGTCACTCGACATAGTCACAGTTATTAAAATCACTGTTATTCCACCTCTCTACCTAATACTGTCATTGTCCATGGAGGTGTTAATAGTTTCATAAAAACAACTCTTTTGGGCACTCAATCACTGCTACACTGGCCCTTTCAGGATAACACTCCTGATTTCTATGAGTCTATAATTTTTGGAACGATGTCCCATTTCTGAGGCCATTTAGTATAACTGCACTCAGTGTGATAGCCATTGTTCACACCTCTGTGTTGTCCATCAGCTCTTCTCTACAATGGAATTGCACTCAGTGTGACTGTCATTGTCCACACCTCTGAGTTCATACATCCCTTGTTCTACACTGTGGAACCTGTCGAAAAGAGAACACTCGGTGAGAGAAAACCTGATTCGAACCTACTATATGTGAGTGTAGGCTAAAGGCCACACTCAGATATTTATCCTGGTTAACCTAGAACTACACTCTAGGCATAAAGGGCAAGAGTAGTTCCGTCACACTTTGCCTGAGACGTGGTAGGAAAAGGAAAGACCAAAGGAAAAGCACAGAAACCCCAGTAGACCTCCCTACGAAATATCCTACTATTAGAACATTTCCTTATCCCCCCAGCTATCCCAAATCTCACTGAATACATCCGATGGCATTGGTCTTACCCTGCCGAGTGAAATGATATATCACTCTACATTGTTTAAGCTATGCATCAGCCACTTGCGGCCGATGCTCCTAGACTAAGTTTCACACAACGCACTTCACTATGCTCAAAGTCCCTAACTCTATCTATTTTTAGAGTACATTATGCTATCTATTTTGGTTCAGAATTGGGATTCACATTCACACAGAACAAATTCCGTACTTTTTCAAACAACCGGGACACAGTGATTCCTTTTCTCCATGAGAACCGAACAGACGAACCTCCGAACAGTTTAATCCTTTTTCACACTGACAACAATTTAGTTGTTATTTTCAGCTTACCGAGAACTGTTTGGAGTGCGTCCCTGGCTTGGCGGCACACCAAATCAAGACGGCACTTTCCCTCTCATCTTGAGATCCGGGCAAACAACATGCCGACGATTTTCTTTGATTCAGTGACTTCTCAGGGAATCCCGGTCGTGTTTAAATTTGGAACATATTTCCCCACATCAAATAGTTGTGGCGGCCTAGGGACGGCGGTTTTGGGCCTTTCATCAATCTGGATCGGCTTCCTCCAGTTTTTCGTGACATAGGCCCCCTCTTAAGAGAGTTGACCGCATCAACTCTTACTCACTGGAGGTTCGATCCAGATGATCCACCACAATCTACTCATCAAGCGCATGTTCAGTTTCTGGGAGATGGCTCAGCACATCAAATGTTGATGGTCTGCCTGTACCCTCAAGGTATTGCCTCCCCAGCAATTAGGCGATCTCACTGACAGCCTATTTCCTCATAATGACAGACACTAGTGTTGGCGTATCGCTCCTGTACGTTCGGTCGACCAACTTGCGACCTGCGTAAGCGTCGGCTCACAATACAGACGGACCGTTCCATCCCGACTGTAACAGTGTCATTATATCCGCTTAGTTTCCCCAAGCTTTGCATCCTGGGATCTGCGGTATCGTCCTCGATGGACAGAATCGTCTTCCCCAAAATCCCTGGACTTTTGCTTCCAGGACCATCTCGGTCGATGTTGGATCTGGTCAGCCAATCTTCGGTTGGAGTCCTGGGTATCTCGCGCCGTTCCGACGTTACCCACTCCTTCTGAACTGGGCTACTAGCGAATTTTTCACTATGGGCCTCTCCCTGACGTGTGATTTCCCTCCTATCTTCGGCTGGAAAATCTGACCTACCTCGTACGTTCCCATAGGCCTTCTATGTAGTACTTGGGATCTCTGGTCTTCGTCTGGACCCTTAACCTTTTCCCAATGGCTGCCATCACCATAAGGTGAGAAGATTTGTCATCGGATCTCTCCTCATATTTCTGAAGGAGATGCCTAGGGAGACTTTTCAGTTCTCCCCTGATCCGAAAATCGTAGGTGGTCTTGGACGCAACCTTTACCACAGGGTAAGGTCCTTGCCATCTTACTTGGGGTATATTGGTCTCTGCTGGACCCCATTCTACTACTTCGTCTCCTACCTTAAGAGATTCTTTACTCTTCGTCCGATGTTTTGGTGGTGCCTTCTGGCACTCTGGGCAAGACTTAACCCACAGGCGTACATCACCTGTCATTCCTGGCCAGCAATAATGGCCGGAAATCTGCTGCAACGTCTCTATGACACCCATATGTCAATTCCCGGATATCTGACTTCCGGATATGGTGTGCCCGCTCTTAAGAATGTGAGGACGGTGGGCCTCTGGGACCACCAACTGCTCATGCAGTTTGTCTCCCCTTCCAGCTCTCCGATAGAGCAGTCGATTCCTCAGAAAGTACTGTCCCCGTTCCGGTGGGTCAGCACTTCTTTGCAGCTTCTTGTAACAAGGACGCAACGTAGTGTCCTTCCTCTGGGCAGTATGCAATTCCCCTGACATAGGGTTGGTGCATAGTGTGTCTGCCTCTTCTTTCTTCCCTTGAGATCCAGTGGCTACTGCTCCCAGGTGGGCGGGTTGCTTGGGCACCCCCAAGAACACGTATTTCGTACCAAGGATCACGGGAAACAGGGAGTCAGATAATACAGCAGCTGGAATAATGCTCGTGACGTACCGGGATTTATCTCCACCTTGGCGATTGGCAGCGTCATGGCAACAGCACTCCTCATTGCAGACTGTATCTCAATAGTCTCCCCTGTGAGTTGGTCTGGGCGTACCAGGCTGGCATCAATCACAGATTCCCCGTCCAAACCAGTATCATAGAGACAGGTAACCTGCTGGCCGTTGACTTGAATCAGTTCGACCACAGGTGGCCTCTCTTAGTCCAGAGTTCCTTCGACGACCTCGACATTTCCGGTGTTAACCGCCCTTGGAGCCACGCGGCAGGCCGCGAAGTGAGAGCTTTTCATTTTCGATTTGCAGTCTTTTGTGTTGTGAGAGGGCAACTTGCAGATCGAACACCACTTCTGAGACCACTGTCGTTTCGGTTGAGAATTGAGTGGGCTCTGTCTTCCATCCTTTGTTTTCTCTGGACTCTTCTCTGAAGTGTTTGCATAAGGTTCCACTTTCTTTGGTTATAAGCCTTTGAATTTCTTTCGGTCATGTTTCTCCTGACCTTTAGTGGTTGGTATATTGGTTTCTTCCACTCCCCCATGGACTTCCACGAATCTTTCCGCCAGCTTATTCACGACATCAAGCCTTTCCGCCCCTTGTTCTCGCATCTGGTCGACTATCATCAGCTCTTCCAGACTCTCATAGTCATGCTTGAACCCTGCCAAATCCATCCATTTTTGGAGGTAGGATTTCAGGCGCATACTGTAAGCGGCGAATAGCTCTTCTGGCTCTCGTTTCGCTGCTCGAAACTTCTTCCTATATGTACTTGATGTGATCTCGTAGTGTTTCAGCAAAGCAGCTTTCAATTCTTTGTAATTGTTCTCGTGTCCTGGCGGTAGGCGATAATAGACCTCGTAACCGGTTCCAAGAAATCCCTGAGTCAATTTAAGATTCCATTTGTCTCGATCTAGACCCATAGCAACAGACATGGCCTCGAAGCGATGTAAGTACTGGTCTATTTTTTCTTTGCCCTGATCATAGACAGTCAAAGGAAACTTCATAGCATGGTAACTATGTCCACCTGCTGGGTTTGAGCCAGGGAGAGAGGAAATTCCCATTGCTCCCTCAGTTTCCCCACTAGATAGCCTTTTAAGCTCGAGTTCCCGCATTCGGTACTCGTGCTCCCTTTTCTGAGCTTCTTGTTCAGCTTTAAGTCGCCTAGCAGCTCACTCCGCTTCAAGTTTCTTTGCAGCTTGCTCAGCTTCCAGTTGCTTAGCAGCTTGCTCAACTTCAAATTTCTTAGCTGCTTGCTCAGCTTCAAGTTTCCTAGCAGCCTGCGCAGCTTCAAATTTCCTAGCAGCCTGCTCAGCTTCAAGTTCCAGCCTTCTAGTGGCTTGCTCAGCTTCAATCCTCTTAGTTTCTAACTCCACCTTCCACAATTCCAACTCGGCCTTCCGATCTTCCCTTTCTGCTTGACGAAAATCTCTCTCCACCTCTTGAATGTAATCTGACAGTGCAGAACCCGACAAACCCATTTCTTCCCCCTGTGCCGTTAGTTCTGCCATAGTTAGTTTAGGAGTGGCCATATTTCAGAGAGGTAAATCGGCAGGTTACGTGCAAATTATCTCCAAACAAATATATAGATATATACTAATTATATCTATATATTTAACACCACACAGCACAACACAACACAATCACTCAGTAACAAGAGTAGAATTAGGACCAAAGACCTATGTAGACTTGTAAAGTGTGAACAGGTAAGTTATGTGTCTTAACACCTATCCACAACTGTCCGGCCCTACCTCTATCACGGTAATGTCACCCACAATAATGTAATATCACCAACATTAAGGTAAGGTCACCTTCCCGTGTGAAGTGCCCATATAAATGTCGCTATCCTTAATGTGATATCAGCATACCGGACGATCCCCCATGAATGTCACCTGTCGTCCCTGGGGGGGGGGGGGGAATTGGAGTCAACAGACACACTGTTTAAATTCCCTTTCTTTAGCTTGGGCTTCTGCTGGACTTTTGTCTACACACCCCCTGTCAGTCTCAGGTACACTATCTCTCTCTCTCTCTCTCTCTCTCTCTCTCTCTCTCTCTCTCTCTCTCTCTCTCTCTCTCTCTCTCTCTCTCTCTCTCTCTCTCTCTCTCGCTCGTCTTCTTCTTACCATTAAACAATACCCTTCTTCATATCCCTCCAGAACATACCCACAAAAGACTGTATTTTAACAAATGATAAAATAAAACATTTAATACAGAAAAGTGTCACGTGTGTGTGTGCACTGTTTGCGTGTGGAAATATGTAGTATTTTCTATGGTGTATGCGAGAGCAGACCAGTGAGCTTCGGATAGTTCATCCCTTGTTAAGCCACACCACATCACAACACCGTAAGTTCTGAAAAGATCTCACCGAATGAAGCGTCTCTCCCGACAGTGGTTGACTTCTTGGAGTTATCCGTATATATACTGGGTGACTGGTCTCCAATAGTGAATATGGCCTAATAATGTCCGTGAATCAGGAACACATTATGTACTTAATATGTTCAGTAAAATCCTGAGACTTACGAAGATCTCCTTATATCTCACACGAGTTTAAAGAAAAACTTTCAGTCCGGTTGCAAAATGTTATTGAATGAGTGTCTTTACTCTGCAACCTCTCTACAACCTATAGTTATGGTCACTTGGCATAGTCACAGTTAATTAACATCACTGTTATTACACCTCTCTACTTAATATTGTCATTGTCCATGGAGGTGTTAATAGTTTCATAAAAACAACTGCCCTGGGCACTCAATCACTGCTACACTGGCCCTTTCAGGATTACACTCCTGATTTCTATGAGTCTATAATTTTTGTAACGATGTCCCATTTCCGATGCCATTTAGTATAACTGCACTCAGTGTGATAGCCATTGTTCACACCTCTGTGTTGTCCATCAGCTCTTCTCTACAATGGAATTGCACTCAGTGTGACTGTCATTGTCCACACCTCTGACTAATATTTCCCTTCTTCTACACTGTGGAACCTGTCGAAAAGAGAATATTCGGTGAGAGAAAACCTGATTCGAACCCACTATATGTGAGTGTAGGCTAAAGGCCACACTCAGATATTTATCCTGGTTAACCTAGAACTACACTCTGGCATAAAGCAGAGTAGTTCCTCACATCTGTCTGAGACGTGGTAAGGAAATGGAAAGACCAAAGGAAAAGCACGGAAACCCCAGCTATCCAAAATCTCACTGAATATCATCCCATGACATTGGTCTTACCCTGCCGAGTGAAATGATATATCACACTACCTCGTTTAAGCTATGCATCAGCCAGCTGCGGCCGACACTCCTAGAACACTTTCCCATAACGCACTATCAAAAGGCTCTAGTCCTAGACTATCCATAAATAAACTACCTTATGCTAGTCATTCCTGTTCGGAGTCGGAATTCACAATTCATCACATGAACACATGTCCGTAGTTTCCAAACCACACGAGATACGGTAAATCCTATTCTCCATTAGAACTAGGAACAAACAAACACTCCCTTCATGAGTATTCCATTCTACTGATCGCAAGTTTAGTTATTTTTCAAACAGTCGAAAATGTTGCCCGAGTGACTGTAACGAGTTCGCCTTGGGTAGTGAGAGTGAACCACACCCGAGGTGTCTCTACCACTCCCGTGTATTCTAGCCCCAGGGGTTGGACAGGCTGATACACAATTTTTCCCTGTGGTTGATCTCAAATTAGTTATATAAGTCTACCAGCCCCTCCAGATTCTAGACCCCCACTAACTACCTACTCCTGTGGAACAATGAACACTTAGGCATCGTCCGAGACCACATTCAATAAGTATACAAAGAGCAAGTCAACATATATCAACTTTATTCTACCCCTGAGAATATAGAACTGAAATGAATATCCTGAGAGAAAAATCTATTTACATACATAGAAGATAGGGTAGAGACAGAATCAGAGATCTAGTGGTCATCATTAAGTTGAGAAGTAGAGTGGATGCAGATGTCCCGTCCAGTCGGTCCGCCACTCACCCGGCCTCCTTCCAGTGAGATGACTTGGACCTTGGTGACCACTCCGTCTCCCAAGCGTGGATCAACAACAATAGAGTTACTGCTGGACCTTACTCAACTGGACCAATTGCATCTTCCTCATACAGTACTAAGTCACTGCGAATAAAGTACTGCACAGGTATCTGTAATCACTAGCTGGACTACAATCCTCCTGGATTTACCTCCAACTAATCTAAACTTAATGAATGTCAATAACCTATGACCAATCTAATGGTCGATCTGTAGCACATTACTCATGAGTGATGAATCTGTCACTGACCAATTTAACGGTCTCACATTTCAAACACAGTAGCACTGAGTTTTGTCTATGTTCATGACCAATTCAATGGTCCCTAACTGATAGCACAGTAACACTGGGTTTCGATTCAGTTCTTTGACCAATTCAATGGTCCCTTACTGATAACACAGTTCACTGCTCGGCGCATCAGATAATGTAACATAGTTCAAAGTCTGCACACTGTTTCAATATAATAGTAGAATCTGATACATATTTCTTTTGGAGACAATATTCAGGTTGAACTAGATTCCCTAGTCCCTTGACACCTTATCACTTTCTTTGGGTCTCTTATACGGAAGCTGGTGTAGGTCTCATCATGACCTTCCACTCAAACTGTCGTAGGAACCTCCTAAGTGTAGGAATAAACATTTGTCCGCGTTTAGGCAGAACCACCGCATTTGTATACGGTCAGGTGTCTCCTGTCATAGAGCATGATTGCTCAATTTACTGAAAGCTCCTTCTGAAATACTATATCTTCACAAGTATAAACTCAACAACAAACCATCGTGTCCCACACGTGCACCGTCATGGCACTTGAATCTCTGGATGCACCTTCATACATAATGGGTCACCCTGGCATATGGTGTGGTTAAGTCAGGCGAGGTAAGTATATGGTTCAACCCTTCGCTGTAGCATACGAAGTGGTTTCCGGCCAACGACAAATCTAGTTGACTGGTTCCTCAACAGGCAACTCCTGAAAAGGGAGGGCGACAGGTGAGAGTACTCTGGCCCAAACATTGGTCCACATGCATCCTATCAATAGCTACTCAACTCTCAGTCATGCTACTTAGTTATACAAATAACTAAAGCATTATCTCTATTTGGAGAGTAGCAAAGCATGGGTCGTGGATGTCAGCTGGCCTCAAGAGAACAGCCCGTCAAACAAAGTAAGAATCAGAATGACGAGTCTGATCATAGGTCTCACCTATCCCTAATCATCTACCAGTTGTCGCTAACGTCACTATTGAAAGTAAGCTGCTATCTTAGTTCTAAAATTAATTGAACTAAACCCTAAGGTAAAGAGTCCCTGGACTCGCTCCTTATATTAATAATGTTCAATAAGAAACATAAGCTTGATCAATATACCATCCCTCGGGATATAGGGATAATACATGATCATATCCGTATATACACCTTCCTGATTGCTTGTGGGACTACCTGCCCACACTGTAGCAACCTCTTCTTATCAGACTCTTACTTAGAGTCAAGAAGCCATTCTTGAGAAAACATGTTCCCCACATGTTCCAAGGGTAATGTTCCAGCTCAGCCCTTCCCAAGTGGATGAGCCTTGGTTGGACCGAACTTCATTTGTGGCCTGGTCTGCCACAACATACTTTCGTAACTTGCTTGCAATTCCCCATATCCCATATGTCCCCGGTGTCTCATACGACCTCCTTGCATCCTTCCATACTGCTAACACATCAGCATTCATTCGCACTAGTGCTAGCATGAAAGAATCAGGAAAGCAAAGACAAGAATTCAGAACACATGTCTATCGCGATTACCCGCATTGTTATCACGCATCGACCTATTTGGCGTTCAGTATTCCTCCCAGAAGTAGCACATACCATGACCTAATATATGCATACACAATGTCACAGCATATATATATATATATATATATATATATATATATATATATATATATATATATATATATATATATATATATATATATATATATATATATCATCAATGAAGACTTACCTTCACACAGAAATCCCGTGTTCCACACACAATGAATTCACTATTAATTTACACCACAATAGTTTCATCATTCCTAGTGGCACAGAACTAAGTTCTCTCCTTACGTTGTCACTAAGCACACTTCTGTTTGAATCTCCACCTACCCACTTACCTTGGTGTCTAACAGTTCTGTTGTACTCTTCACTGACTGTCATAAATCTAGATCTCAATCAGGCCTATTAACTAAATCCTATTCTAACACAACAACCTAATAGATGCAACAATTTGCAATACTTGATACATACAAGTTACGTTTCAATCGCAAACATAACACGACTGCATTACCAACAGGTGATTCGCGAACACACGGTTGTAAACAAACACACGACGTAGCCCACAACAGGCGTTATCGATCCGTTAGCTCATGAATAATGCAGCGGCATCCGCATACTAATGAGGTTAACACAGTTGCGTTTTATAGAACAATGACAGAGTTAATTAATTTAAACAAATCCGTACCTTGATTCATGAACCAGACTCCAGTCAGCTTCCGAACTGTTTAAGGGCACATCAGCCTCCTTAAGCCAACAGTCAGCCGATATATGGTGGTTATCAGACGCAAACAAAATGGCTCAAACCGGCCAGCGTCTTCTCTCTTCAGAATGTACGAAGTGAATGAACACTCTAGCCGCATTTCTCCCCTCGTGCCAATTCCTGCGCATGAGAAGTGAGTGCTTCTTGGGGAAAAACACTTTCACGGGAAACATTACTTTCCCCTAGGATTTCTAGATTTGTCTCTGCACGGGAATACAATGCAGCACCCGGCAACCCCGGTTCATTCAAACACCGGTTATTCGAGATGATTCTAGATGGAAAATACCTAGCGGCTTTCCTCAGTCTATTTATAGCTGGGAAAGTCCCTAATGCCACGCCAAATAGTGCGGTAACCAAACGACCCGAGACAGATGAAAGCCGTTTTGTCACATAGGCCCCCACTTTAAGAGGATCGACCCCGTCGTTCCACTTCTACGCAGAAGCTGTCTATGTCGTTCGTTCTTCTTTCTTAGAGACCGGATGTCGGGTGAGGAAGTCTAACCCGTCAATATTGTATAGGATACTTTTACCACATTAGGTGGGGAGACAAGCTACTCAGTATCACGGGTAATCAACGCCTACTCCGCTACTGCGATTGGGCATCTCGCAGTCTTGCGGACCAGAGCTCCCGTCTCGACCTGATTTAACGATCGTTCCTGCCAGAGTTTACTGGACTTCTGCAACTCCAGCTTCCCCTTTCGAGGACCCAGCTGGACTGCAGTCGGTCGGGTTGAGGAACCAGGGGTCTGTGTACGTTCCGACACAACCCACCTCTTCCGACCACGGTTCTCAGTGTAGCTAGCACTGCGGGTGTTCCTTTGGCCGGTCATGTTCCCCCGAGCACCGGGCTGAACCGAAGAAGGTACCTGCACATACATATAGGTCTGCCTATGGTGTGACAGGCTTTCCGCAACCTGACCTGAACCCCGAACCGTCCTTTCAGCGAATCTCAGCGCCCTTGGGCTGGTAGACTTATCGGGCTTCCCCTCATAGCACATGAGGAGACTGGAATGGAAAGTAGAAGACTTTCCCAGAATCTCCACTCCATAGTGCTTGTGGAGCCCCACTTTATCCACTAGGAATGGGCCCTGCCACCCGATTTCGAATTCGTTCCCCTCGATTGGGAGGAGTACTAGAACTCGGTCTCCAACCGCGAAGGATATCTTCGTCTTCGTCCGTTTCTCAGCTGTGCCTTTACGGCACTCAGGACAAGACCTAATATATCCTGCGCACGTCGCCTGTCCTTCCCGGCCACCAATAGTACCGGGATAGACACTTACTGGTTGTCCCTACAGTCAGATGTCCGGTTGGGGACCTGACATGTACCGTTCGCAGCAGATTAGCTCTGAAGCTCTCAGGAACCAACTTACGTTCCCTCTGCCTTTTCTCTGTTCCAGTCTGAATTAACGGTGACTGGTTATCAGAGTTGAACTTACCCTGAGTTAACGGGTTCACATCGTTGGACAACCATTCCGAACAAGGACACTCTTTCGCATCCTTGCTCCGAGCAGTACTCATCACCTCCGGGTGAGTTTTCCGGAGACTTACCTTTTCTAGACCCTCTTCCTCTGTATATCCGACCTGCCTAGACTTATGGATGCTAGGGTGTTCTGGTTCACCCAGAAACACGTACTTCCGGCCGAGAATTAAGGGATAGAGAGGATCAGGTACTACTGCCGCCTGAATGAGTCCAGTAACGTACTTGCTCCGAATCTCCACATTGGCAATCGGGCAACGTAGCGCTACAGCACTCCTACTGGCTGGCTGTATCTCCGTCATCTCCCCGGTGAGTTGCTCTGGGCCTGTCAGGTGGGATGCAATTACAGCTGAAAATTGCAATCCAGTGTCGTAGAGGCACATCACCTGTTGCCCGTTCACTTCTACACTCTCCACCACTGGAGGTCGCTCTGGTTCACGATTCCCATCAACCGACTTCACTTTCCTGCAGGGTCTATCCCGTACCTCTGCAAGACAAGCAAAGTGAAAGTCCTTGGGCTTACTCTTACACTCACTCGTATTGTGAGTGCTGGACTTGCAGAATTTGCACCATCGTTCACTCCACTTCCTCTTTGGAGAACTAGGTGGGCTATTCTTACCTTGGTTGACGTTAGAGTTCTCTCTAAGGAGTTTACCTGTTTACTTTGGTTCATCAGAACCTCTGGTCTTCTTGGCCTTCTTGGACTTACCTTGATCCTTATCTTTCGATCTCGGATCTGTTGGACTGGTGTCCCCAGTCTCGCCATAGACTTCAACGTATCTTTCGGCTAACTTGGTGACTATATCTAATCTCTCAGCCCCATTCTCACCTAAGAAGTTTCGCAAGGGTTTAGACATTTGCATTCGCATCTGATCTACAACCATCAACTCACGCAAACTTTCATACTCCTCTTTAAATCCGGCCAAGGCCATCCATTTAAGAAGGTATGAGTTCAATCTCACACTGTATGCTGAAAACAGTTCACCAGGTTCCCGCTTTGAAGTTCTAAACTTCCGTCGGTATGAGTGCGCGGTGATCTCGAACCTCTTCAAGAGAGCCGCTTTCAATGCCGGGTAATCATTCTGTAAACCCGGTGGCAAGCGTGCATACACTTCATAACCTTCGGCACGGAGTCCCTGGGAGAGTTTCAAACACCATTTCTGTTTGTCTAATCCCATTGCAATAGCCATAGCCTCATACTTCTCTAAGTATTGGTCTATCCGTCTCTTTCTCGGGTTCGAACGGCTAGTAAAGGCCATTTCATAGCCTGGTAGTCACGTCTACTGGTTGACTCTGAGCAGGAGGTACACCTCCTCCCATAGCTCCATCAGCTACACCATGTAGCAGGCACTTGTGCCTCAAGTAGCTTCATTCGATACTCATGGTCACGTCTTTTCTCTCTCGGCTTCCAACTCAAGCCGTTTCATTTCAGCTATCAGCCGCTATCCTCTTTTCCTCTAAGAGCCACTTTACTGGCTTCCAGTTCTCTTTCTGCTCTCCTCCTCTCTCTTTCCTCTTGGCGAAAATTTCTTTCCACCTCTTGGACATAGGATTTCAAAGCATCTCCTTCAAGACCAGACTTACGTCCAGTCTCCTGAACTTTGTCTAAGTCTATCTCTTGGGTAGACATGTTGACTTAGAGATGTGGTTACCCGAGTGTGGGTGGGTGAAGCAATACAATCAATCACTAACTAATAGTATTAACTAAACACCACAACACAAATGTCCGTCAGACAGTTATGAGATAGGTAGAAGTAGTAGAATCTTATGTAGACTGTAGTAGAGGATATAGACTAAGTCCCTATCCCTATGCGAGAGTTCTACAACACACAGAGAGCTAGGAATAATCCCGGACGAGCCCCCACTCTGTATCTGGAGTGTAACGAGTTCGCCTTGGGTAGTGAGAGTGAACCACCCCCTAGGTGTCTCTACCACTCCCGTGTATTCTAGCCCCAGGGGTTGGACAGGCCGATACACAATTTTTCCCTGTGGTTGATCTCAAATTAGTTATATAAGTCTACAAGCCCCTCCAGATTCTAGACCCCCACTAACTACCTACTCCTGTGGAACAATGAACACTTAGGCATCGTCCGAGACCACATTCAATAAGTATACAAAGAGCAAGTCAACATATATCAACTTTATTCTACCCCTGAGAATATAGAACTGAAATGAATATCCTGAGAGAAAAATCTATTTACATAAATAGAAGATAGGGTAGAGACAGAATCAGAGATCTTGTGGTCATCATTAAGTTGAGAAGTAGCGTGGATGCAGATGTCCCGTCCAGTCGGTCCGCCACTCACCCGGCCTACTTCCAGTGAGATGACTTGGACCTTGGTGACCACTCCGTCTCCCAAGCGTGGATCAACAACAATAGAGTTACTGCTGGACCTTACTCAACTGGACCAACTGCATCTTCCTCATACAGTACTAAGTCACTGCGAATAAAGTACTGCACAGGTATCTGTAATCACTAGCTGGACTACAATCCTCCTGGATTTACCTCCAACTAATCTAAACTTAATGAATGTCAATAACCTATGACCAATCTAATGGTCGATCTGTAGCACATTACTCATGAGTGATGAATCTGTCACTGACCAATTTAACGGTCTCACACTTCAAACACAGTAGCACTGAGTTTTGTCTATGTTCATGACCAATTCAATGGTCCCCAACTGATAGCACAGGAACACTGGGGTTCGATTCAGTTCTTTGACCAATTCAATGGTCCCTTACTGATAACACAGTTCACTGCTCGGCGCATCAGATAATGTAACATAGTTCAAAGTCTGCACACTGTTTCAACATAATAGTAGAATCTGCTAGATATTTCTTTTGGAGACAATATTCAGGTTGAACTAGATTCCCTAGTCCCTTGACACCTTATCACTTTCTTTGGGTCTCTTATACGGAAGCTGGTGTAGGTCTCATCATGACCTTCCACTCAAACTGTCGTAGGAACCTCCTAAGTGTAGGAATAAACATTTGTCCGCGTTTAGGCAGAACCACCGCATTTGTATACGGTCAGGTGTCTCCTGTCATAGAGCATGATTGCTCAATTTACTGAAAGCTCCTTCTGAAATACTATATCTTCACAAGTATAAACTCAACAACAAACCATCGTGTCCCACACGTGCACCGTCATGGCACTTGAATCTCTGGATGCACCTTCACACATAATGGGTCACCCTGGCATATGGTGTGGTTAAGTCAGGCGAGGTAAGTATATGGTTCAACCCTTCGCTGTAGCATACGAAGTGGTTTCCGGCCAACGACAAATCTAGTTGACTGGTTCCTCAACAGGCAACTCCTGAAAAGGGAGGGCGACAGGTGAGAGTACTCTGGCCCAAACATTGGTCCACATGCATCCTATCAATAGCTACTCAACTCTCAGTCATGCTACTTAGTTATACAAATAACTAAAGCATTATCTCTATTTGGAGAGTAGCAAAGCATGGGTCGTGGATGTCAGCTGGCCTCAAGAGAACAGCCCGTCAAACAAAGTAAGAATCAGAATGACGAGTCTGATCATAGGTCTCACCTATCCCTAATCATCTACCAGTTGTCGCTAACGTCACTATTGAAAGTAAGCTGCTATCTTAGTTCTAAAATTAATTGAACTAAACCCTAAGGTAAAGAGTCCCTGGACTCGCTCCTTATATTAATAATGTTCAATAAGAAACATAAGCTTGATCAATATACCATCCCTCGGGATATAGGGATAATACATGATCATATCCGTATATACACCTTCCTGATTGCTTGTGGGACTACCTGCCCACACTGTAGCAACCTCTTCTTATCAGACTCTTACTTAGAGTCAAGAAGCCATTCTTGAGAAAACATGTTCCCCACATGTTCCAAGGGTAATGTTCCAGCTCAGCCCTTCCCAAGTGGATGAGCCTTGGTTGGACCGAACTTCATTTGTGGCCTGGTCTGCCACAACATACTTTCGTAACTTGCTTGCAATTCCCCATATCCCATATGTCCCCGGTGTCTCATACGACCTCCTTGCATCCTTCCATACTGCTAACACATCAGCATTCATTCGCACTAGTGCTAGCATGAAAGAATCAGGAAAGCAAAGACAAGAATTCAGAACACATGTCTATCGCGATTACCCGCATTGTTATCACGCGTCGACCTATTTGGCGTTCGGTATTCCTCCAGAAGTATCACATACCTATGACCTAATATATGCATACACAATGTCACAGCATATATATATATATATATATATATATATATATATATATATATATATATATATATATATATATATATATATATATATATATATATATATATATATATAACATCAATGAAGACTTACCTTCACACAGAAATCCCGTGTTCCCCACACAATGAATTCACTATTAATTTACACCACAATAGTTTCATCATTCCTAGTGGCACAGAACTAAGTTCTCTCCTTACGTTGTCACTAAGCACACTTCTGTTTGAATCTCCACCTACCCACTTACCTTGGTGTCTAACAGTTGTTGTACTCTTCACTGACTGTCATAAATCTAGATCTCAATCAGGCATATTAACTAAATCCTATTCTAACACAACAACCTAATAGATGCAACAATTTGCAATACTTGATACATACAAGTTACGTTTCAATCGCAAACATAACACGACTGCATTACCAACAGATGATTCGCGAACACACGGTTGTAAACAACACACGGCGTAGCCTACAACAGGCGTTATCGATCCGTTAGCTCATGAATAATGCAGCGGCATCCGCATACTAATGAGGTTAGCACAGTTGCGTTTTATAGAACAATGACAGAGTTAATTAATTTAAACAAATCCGTACCTGGATTCATGAACCAGACTCCAGCCAGCTTCCGAACTGTTTAAGGGCACATCAGCCTCCTTAAGCCAACAGTCAGCCGATATATGGTGGTTATTAGACGCAACAAAATGGCTCAAACCGGCCAGCGTCTTCTCTCTCCAAAATGTCAGAAGTGAATGAACACTCTAGCCGCATTTCTCCCCTCGTGCCAATTCCTGCGCATGAGAAGTGAGTGCTTCTTGGGGAAAAACACTTTCACGGGAAACATTCATTTCTCCCTAGGATTTCTAGATTCTCTCTCTGCACGGGAATTCAATGCAGCACCCGGCAACCCCGGTTCATTCAAACACCGGTTATTCGAGATGATTCTAGATGGAAAATACCTAGCGGCTTTCCTCAGTCTATTTATAGCTGGGAAAGTCCCTAATGACACGTCAAATAGTGCGGTAACCAAACGACCCTAGACAGATGATAGCCGTTTTGTCACAGTGACGTCATTGTCTTGGCGGCGACCAAATCAAGACGGCACTTTCCCTCTCATCTTGAGATCCGGGCAAAACAACATGCCGACGATTTTTCTTTGATTCAGGGACTTCTCAGGGAATCCCGGTCGTGTTTAAATTTGGAACATATTTCCCCACATCAAATAGTTGTGGTGACCTAGGTACGGCGATTTTGTGCCTTTCATAAATCTGGATCGGCTTCCTCCAGTTTTTCGTGACACTAGCAGGTATTATTTCTCTCGCATTACTAAAGACTACATCCATCATAGTGGTGAATGTTTCATTCCAGATGTTCCCTGCACCGGCGTTTCATAAAGATAGCCAATTACTAGCTGTTTGCGATTTTGAAGTTTAACCTCAAGCCATACACACTCAATCTCACAGGTTTCAAAATCTAGCCTGCGGTGGGCGTTAAGCGAGTTAGAAATATAAACTGCAATACCCGTCTCTTGTTTCTGATAGGGATCTCTTCTAATGGTTTTAAAACCTCTGATAGTGATGTCATCATCTGAGATGTTACCATGTAATCGACTTTCGCTAACGCCGAACATGTGACAATTTTGATCAAGTATAAGTGATAGTTCGGGCAGCTGTCCTAATTGATGGCAGATGTTTACATGCCCGATTCTGTGCCTATTATTACTGAGCCAGTGTTCGTACTTATTAGACATTTCAAAAATGCGTAATCATAAGTGTAAAAGCAAAAAAAAAAAGATCCTTCCCCCCAAACAACACACACACACACACACACACACACACACACACACACACACACACACACACACACACACACAAAGTGGATACAACTAACGTCCCTTATTACAATACACACTCTAAAGTACAGAGAAACATTAAGAGAGTGAAAGAAAGAGTAAATGAAGATGAGATAGTGAGGAGTGAATGAAGGAAAAAGTGAGTGAGAGAGAGAGAGAGAGAGAGAGAGAGAGAGAGAGAGAGAGAGAGAGAGAGAGAGAGAGCGAGTGACACAGTGGGTGAGAGGATGTGTTAGTTAATGTGTATGTGAGCGCGCATATGTGTGTGTAAGAAAATAGAGAGAGAGAGAGAGAGAGAGAGAGAGAGAGAGAGAGAGAGAGAGAGAGAGAGAGAGAGAGAGAGAACGAGAGAGTTATTGTGTGTGAAAGGAAAAAAAGGAAGGGAGATGACATGCTATTCCATATTTTTTTTCCGTATCCCATGTTTCATATTATCATTTTTACTGCCACCTGATTTTGTAACATGTAACCCTTATTCCATCATGTTTATGTCAATTTTAGGAATTAAATTATTGAATCGCATCACTATTTTTTTACGTTACTCTATGTAAATATATAATTGTTTCTCAATTATTATTTTTTACATTTTTAAGAGACTGCTAATGACAGTCGCCAATGCATGTGTGTGCAAAATGTGGGAGTTTGTTCATATTAGTTTAAGTGATTAGGTGAGACAGCATGTATGTGTCTAGATATAAGGATGTGAGTGGGGGGATGTATGTGCGTGGTGGAATGTGTGTGTGTGGGTTGGGGGATAGGTGTGTGGGTGGGGGATGCGTGTGCTATGTGTGTATGAGTGGTGGTGTGTGTGGATGAGTGGATGATTGTTTGTGGGGGATGTGTGTGTTGGTGGGGGATGCGTGTGTGGGTGGGGATATGTGGGTGTGTGGGGAGATGTGTGTGTTGGGGAGAGATGCATGTTTGCGTGGGGGGATGTTTGTGTGAGTGAGGGATGTGTGAGTGAAAGATTTTTGTTGCATTGGTGGGTGTTGGTGGATGGGTGTTGGTGGGTGTGTATTGTTGGGTGGGTGAGGATGTTTGGGAGAATATGTGGGTGATATATGGGTGGGTGTTTGAGAGTGTGTGCAGGGGGTGTGGTGGATGTGTGTGTGTGTTTGGGTTGGGAGATGGGTGTCGGGATATGTGTTTATGGGTGGGTGATGTGTGTGTGTGTGTGTGGTGGATATGTGCGTGGGTGGTGGATGGATGGGGGGTAGGTGGTCGGGGGCTGTTTGTGGGTGTGTGGGTAGGTGGATGGGAATGTGTGGGTGGGTGGAGAGATGATGGGATGGTTTGTTGGGTGGGTGGGGCGTGTGGGTATTGCTGGGTATGGGATATGTATGTGGGTGGGTGGGTTGGGGATGTGTGTGGGTGTGGGTGTGTGGGAGTGTATGTAGGAGTGTGGGGGATGGTTGTGTGGGTTGGAGGATGGAGGTGTGTGTATGGGTGAGGGTGTGGAGGGTGAGTGGGTTGGGTTGTGGGGGATGTATGTGTGGGTTGCGGGAGTGGGTTTCTGGGAGATGATTGTGGATGGGGCATGTGTGGATGGGTGGGAGATGTGTGTGGGTGGGGGTGGTGCGTGGGAGAGGATGTGTGTGTGTGTGTGTGCGGGTATGTGGGTGGGTGGGTTGGGGATGTGTGTGGGTGTGGATGTGTGGGAGTGTATGTAGGGGTGTGGAGGATGGTTGTGTGGCTTGGAGGATGGGGGTGTGTGTATGGGTGGGGTGTGGGAGGGTGAGTGGGTTGGGTTGTGGGGGATGTATGTGTGGGTTGCGGGAGTGGGTTTCTGGGAGATGATTGTGGATGGGGCATGTGTGGATGGGTGGGAGATGTGTGTGGGTGGGGGGTGGTGCGTGGGAGAGGATGTGTGTGTGTGTGTGTGCGGGTATGTGGGTGGGTGGGTTGGGGATGTGTGTGGGTGTGGATGTGTGGGAGTGTATGTAGGGGTGTGGAGGATGGTTGTGTGGCTTGGAGGATGGGGGTGTGTGTATGGGTGGGGTGTGGAGGGTGAGTGGGTTGGGTTGTGGGGGATGTATGTGTGGGTTGCGGGAGTGGGTTTCTGGGAGATGATTGTGGATGGGGCATGTGTGGATGGGTGGGAGATGTGTGTGGGTGGGGGGTGGTGCGTGGGAGAGGATGTGTGTGTGTGTGTGCGGGTATGTGTGTAGGTGGTGAGATGTGTGGGTGGGGAGTTGTGTGTGTGTGTGGTTGGGGAACGTGTGTGTGGGAGGGATGGATTGTGTGTGCATGAGTGATGTATGTGTGGGTGGGGGAGTTATGAGTGGGGGAGTTGTGCGTGGATGATGTGTGGATGAGTGGGTGTGTGTAGGTTGGGTGATTTATTTGTGGGTGGGGGGTTGTGTGTGGGGGGATGTGTGTGGGGGAATGTGTGTGTGGGTGGGGGAATGTGTATGTGGGGGTGGGTGGGGAAATGTATGCGTGTCTGGGGATGGATGGTTGGATGTGTGGGTGGGTGGGGAAGTGGTGAGTGGGAGGATGTGTCTTATGACATTGTAATGTGCATTGTTTATGTTTACAATATTCACTTGACATTGTTTTTCCCCCATTTATCATGCACTACTTATGGATGAAAGATGAGTGATTGGAAGGGCCGAATGTAAGACGGGCCTGCGTGCCCAAATTGTTATCCTTTCAAGATAAAGTTCAATCTAAGTTAAAGTTGAATCAATACATCTGTTTGTAGATTGGCGCATATCAGGTTGGTATCGATCATGAGTTTCCTATCATCTATTCTCTGATATTCAACATTGTTTGTGTATTTTTGTCCTTTCCTTCAAGTGGTATGGTCGAGTGAGGTGTCTGTTTTGTGTAGGGAGGTGGTATAAGTTTCATTGCAGTTCCCAGCATAGTTCGAGTGCATATATTTGCCTTGCGGAGTATGTGATCTGTTAGCACAATGGTGTCAAGCTGTTCGGCGAAGGATTGATAAAGTTAATAAGTTGTGTGATAAATGTACCAGAAGGCTATTTTATTCTGATAGAGTGGGATATTTGTATACCCATGTCTGGAGAAATTAGAACAATAATTGCTATGGCGAAGATAGCTTTTGCAAGATGGAAAACATACTGATAAAAAAAAACGATGTCATTTGCATTAAGAAAAAGAGTGTTAAGGTGCTACACAGAACCTGTGCTTTTCTATGGATGTAAAGCGTTTACAATGAGCAGACAAGCTGAAAAACATCTGATGGCTGTGAAAATATGGTTTCTAAGGAAAATGCAAAAAATACCATGGACAGACAGAAAAACCATTAACCACGCCCTACAAGAAACAATTGAAAAGCGTAAACTGATTAGAGATATTAGACGTTGACAGTCAACAGTTTTCGTCACGTAATGAGAAGAAATAAATTAGAGACTTTGGTGACAATTGGCAAGATTGAGAGGAAAAGAACAGGAGAAGGCAAAGGAGTAAATACCTGGATGGCTTTACCATGTGGTATGGTCAAGACAACAACACTGAGCTGATCCATGACTCTGGTGATCGAGTGAGATGGCCAGACATGACCGCTCACGCTTACCAGCATGGCATATCGTGATGATGATAGCTGGATAATAATTGGGGAGGGAGAATGTCATGTCCATGTTGATAACCACCGCGGTTCCAATCGTCCCCTTGCTTGTGTCTCCCGTGGTCATGATACCTTCTGAACATGTCCGTCGTCGGATGGTTCGTCGTCATGTTAACAGAGATCAATTGTAGTCCACCCTCTAATGTTAGGTTTATTCTCCCCCGATTTAGTTGGTGACAACGTTAGGCTGAATTTGGTTGCTATTCAATGTGTTATTTTAAGTCCCTTTCTCTTGGGTAAATGTATTGCAGGTCTTGCATTCCAGATGCCCTTCTACTGTTTGTAAAGCTAGTATGATTGTATTATCGATTCCAACTAAGAACCAGTTCTATTATTATGTTCGGCTTGACTCGCCGAAATATGTCATTTACTCTGAAAATAATATGCAGTCTGTTTTAAAGTAATTGCTTGGATGCAGGTCATGTCAAGACACGTTTTTCTTTACTAACATTGAAAATTATCAGTATTTCCCGGGTACATTCATTTCAACACTTTGTGACATGTAAGGGTGCACAAATACGCCTATCCTTGGGCCTCCATTTAGCAAGATTGCTAGTCATTGAAGTGGACTAGGCGACACACGCCGCTCCCGCTTGACACTGCTATTCGGGGAGAGAGTGAGAGAGTACACAAATTGCAAAAGTTTGTTTAATAGCATGATGACATGCTGCGCTTGATATTGGTATTCTGGGAGAAAGAGACAGAGAGAGAGGGTGGGCAGAGAGAGAGAGAGAAAGAGGGGGGGGAGAGAAGAGACAGACGGAGAAATAGACACAACAGAGAGAGAGAGAGTACACGCATGGCAGATGGTTGTGGGATAGCATGATCTGCTGCGTTTGACATTGGTATTCAGTGAGGCAGAGAGAGAGAGAGAGAGAGAGAGAGAGAGAGAGAGAGAGAGAGAGAGAGAGAAAGAGAGAGAGAGAGAGAGAGTGTGTGTGTGTGAGAGGCAGAGAGAGGCAGAGAGAATGAGAATAGACCGAGAAAGATACACAGAGAGAGAGAGAGAGAGAGAGGTAACACGAATGGCAGGTGTTTGTGGGATGACATGATCACATGTCGCGTTTGACATAACCCATGATAGTAATAGTTATTTTTGTTAACATTAAAATATTAAAATAATTTAAGTTTCCTGATGTCGGTATGAGATGTGATAGGGCCACCATGGTAATAAGGCCTCAACGCAAGGATGAATAGTGGACAGCCTTTCTCTCACTTAACTGACGATAAGATAGGGCGTCGAAACCTCGTTCGACCGTGCTCATGATATTAACAGCGCAGTTCTATATCAACTTGACTAATATTAACATCATAATTGTTGACTTACGGAGTACACAAAATTTGGAAGTGAGATTGCCTTATATTGGTATGCTACGGGTAGCTTGTAGAAGACGAACACATCGACAAGCTCTCCAAACCCTGGACTCGGCTCTATGGCAACGGCAATAGTTTGGTATTCTGCAACCAAAAGTGTCGTGCGTATAACAACAGCATCACAGTGTGGCCAGCTATTTTAATCTTTATACTGCAACCAAAAGTGTCGTGCGTATAGCAACACCAACACAGTGTGGCCAGCTATTTTAATATTTATACTGCAACCAAAAGTGTCGTGCGTATAACAACAGCATCACAGTGTGGCCAGCTATTTTAATCTTTATACTGCAACCAAAAGTGTCGTGCGTATAACAACAGCATCACAGTGTGGCCAGCTATTTTAATCTTTATACTGCAACCAAAAGTGTCGTGCGTATAACAACAGCATCACAGTGTGGCCAGCTATTTTAATCTTTATACTGCAACCAAAAGTGCCGTGCGTATAACAACAGCATCACAGTGTGGTCACCTATTTTAATCTTTATACTGCAACCAAAAGTGTCGTGCGTATAACAACAGCATCACAGTGTGGCCAGCTATTTTAATCTTTATACTGCAACCAAAAGTGTCGTGCGTATAACAACAGCAACACAGTGTGGCCAGCTATTTTAATCTTTATACTGCAACCAAAAGTGTCGTGCGTATAACAACAGCATCACAGTGTGGTCACCTATTTTAATCTTTATACTGCAACCAAAAGTGTCGTGCGTATAACAACAGCATCACAGTGTGGTCACCTATTTTAATCTTTATACTGCAACCAAAAGTGTCGTGGGTATAACAACAGCATCACAGTGTGGCCAGCTATTTTAATCTTTATACTGCAACCAAAAGTGTCGTGCGTATAACAACAGCATCACAGTGTGGTCACCTATTTTAATCTTTATACTGCAACCAAAAGTGTCGTGGGTATAACAACAGCATCACAGTGTGGTCACCTATTTTAATCTTTATACTGCAACCAAAAGTGTCGTGCGTATAACAACAGCATCACAGTGTGGTCACCTATTTTAATCTTTATACTGCAACCAAAAGTGTCGTGGGTATAACAACAGCATCACAGTGTGGCCAGCTATTTTAATCTTTATTTTGCGTTCGTTCACTTGGAACTCAAGCGTAGTCCATACATGTGCTACTACTACTAGTGCGTTGGTCTAATTTGTTGCGTGTGGATTAGATTTCCCTATTACCAGTGGCCGGTCTCTCTGTCTTAGGGGTTAGCCACTTTCTCCGTAGTCCCGTATACTTTCGTGAGTAACGTGACGACGGCGAGAATCAGCAGCGGATCTAACCGCGTTGGTAACTTAGGGGTATGTGAGCCGGTCACTCATAAAGCAATGGCAAACTACTAAGCGTAATCTTGCCAAGAAATCAACAATCAGCTGAAAGATGCTGATGTTGACAGCTATGTCCTGTAAAGGATATGCAAACATATTTATATTACCAGTGTCCCTCGCCTTCAGAGGAACTCACTCCGACTTCTGCGCTACTTGTAATTTACGCCCTCAAGTCAAGGACGAAAAGTTACTATTTTAGTCCGGTGTAGGGTTGAACACGCTGCCTCGGTATCGGCATACTGGAAGTTTAAGAGCGAGAGGTCTTATCCATCCGCCATGTTGACCTCTTGTGACGTGTCTTTTGTAGAGCGCTTCTTTCATGACATCTCGCTCGATAAATACCATTTATACTATGTAAACAACCATGTACAACTATGTAAACAACCATGTACAACTATGTAAACAACCATGTACAACTATGTAAACAACCATGTACAACTATGTAAACAACCATGTACAACTATGTAAACAACCATGTACAACTATGTAAACAGCCATGTACAACTATGTAAACAGCCATGTACAACTATGTAAACAACCATGTACAACTATGTAATAACCACAAAATAGTTTATTCTGGAGGGGATACACATGAAAAAAGTGTAGGAATAATACTTGACGAAGAAACAACCAAGTCACTTAATGGATACTGGTGTATTTCAGATAGCGTTATTTTGGTCAAAATCAAAGGCAAACCAATAGATATAAATAGTATACAAGTATATGCACCAACAACAAGCAGTAGTGATGAAGATATGCGACACTACGACGAGAAAGAAATGACGATGGCTCAAATTGGATCATTCATTCATTCATTCATTCATTATTCATTCATTCAGTAGCATGTCCTTTGCAGAACCTCGCTGCCATAACAACCATCCGGAAAACCTCTCGATCATAAGCAAGATGTCCCGCGTCTGATACACCCATTTGGATCACAGGAAATAAAAATATTTGGAGATTTTAATGCAAAAGTAGGAAAGGGGAAAATGGAGGATATAGTGGGGAATTATGGTTTAGGTACAAGAAATGAAAGAGTGGAAAAGCTAATAGAATGGACAAATATCAATGATATGATAATTGGAAACACGTGGTTTAAACACATAAAAGACGACTATACACATGGAAAAGCCCTGATCAGAAAATACGCAACCAACTTGACCACATACTAATTAATAAAAAATTTAGAAATGCTCTAATTAATGTAAAAACAATGCCTGGCGCCGACTGTAATAGTGATCATGTACCACTGTGTAGACAAATAAAAGTAAGATTAAAGAGAGGGAAACAAATAATTAGGAACATGAGACTTAATCAAGAGGTTCTGAAAGTAGGTAAAGAAATTCAAGAACAAAACATGGTGACTGTGAAAAGTAGGTACAATGCGATAGCTAAATTACAGAGTATAAATGAACAATGGGAAATGTTAAGGGACTCCATTCATCAAACTAGCAAAGAAATATTATCGGAGAGAATTCAAATAGCTAAGAAAAAATGAATGAATGAAGAAATCTTAATGCTGATGGACAAAATAAAACAGAGTAAAAATGACAAACAAGAATACGCTAAGATAAATAAAAAAATAAAAGATACATGTTGGTAGGCTTAAGAAAGTTTGTTACATGAGCAGTGCAAAAAAATTGAATTAAATGCCATTAAAGATACAAAAAAATATGCACAGACAAATTAGTGAGCTCACGGGAAGAAAAATAAGAATAAATACAGGATGCTTGAAATCAAAAACAGGAAAGATATTATTGGAGGAAGATGATATAGATATAATGAAGAGGTGGAATGAGTATATAAGAGATGTATATGATGGGGAGGGAAGAATTACCAGAAGAAAGTAACTTAGAAGGTCCACCTATTCTAAAAGAAGAAGTCGCTGACGCTATGAAATATATGAAGAAAGGAAAAACTGCTGGACCAGATGAAATCACAATAAAAGAATTAGAAGTATTTGGAGAATTTGGAGTAGATATATTAACCAAAATGTTAAATGACATTTACACCAGTGATATGCTGAAATCTGTATTTATAGCTATACGAAAAATATCAGGGGCAATTGAATGTGAACATTTTCGTACAATTAACCTCAAAAACCATATCACTAAGCTTCTGCTCAGAATCATAATGAGAAGAACCAGAAAGAAAATAAAAATGGAAATTAGTGAAGAACAGTATGGATTTGTGGAGGGAAAGGGCACAAACAATGCAATATATACATTACGGACACTAATAGAAAGGTCAATAGAGAAACAGAAAAACATATATTTATGCTTCATAGATTATACTAAGGCATTTGATAAAGTAAAACATGATGAGCTGATTAAAATGTTTCAAGATATCAACGTTAAT
The DNA here is from genome assembly GCA_014155875.1 of Cepaea nemoralis. NCBI lineage: Eukaryota > Metazoa > Mollusca > Gastropoda > Stylommatophora > Helicidae > Cepaea > Cepaea nemoralis. The sequence continues at coordinate 279,015 of JACEFZ010025095.1, forward strand.
GGGAAAGATTTAAGAATAATAAAGAATATTTACTGGAACCAAGTAGCGGTAATTAAAATTCGAAATAAGGAGGGTAGTTAAAAACACATAAAGCTAGGAGTACGACAGGGATGTGTCTTGTCACCAGATCTCTTCTCCCTATTTGGCGAAGTAATAATGAAAGAGATCAAAGAGATGCCAGAAATACTAGTTGGAGGTTATGTTATAAATAATATACGCTATGCAGATGACACAGTATTGGTGGCAGATAAATCAACAGACCTACAACAATTTTTGGACACTGTAGTAACAGAGAGTGCAAGGAAAGGACTCTCCTTGAATATCAAGAAAACAGTAACAATGGTGATATCAAAGAAAATGGTGAAACCAAAATGTGACATAGAAATAGAAGGAAAAATGTAGGGGTATTTAGGGGTATTCAGTAAGGCTCTTAACCAAGTGGATAGTTTTAGATATCTAGGGACATTTATATCATCAGATGGAAGATGTACAACACAAATTAAGAGCAGAATGGGGCAGGCAAAGACCGCATTTCAGAAAATGAAGAGTATCTTGTGCAATAGGTCACTATCACTGACTGTAAGAAAGAGAGTGCAGAAATGCTATGTAGAACTAGTTTTGCTGTGTGGCAGTGAATTTTGGAATATAAATGAACAAATTAAGAAGAAATTAGAAGAAACAGAGATGTTGCTCCTGAGACGAATGTTGAGAATTCCTTGGACTGCCAGAGTAACTTACGACGACTGCCTGAAACAGGCTAATGAAACTAGAACACTATATACAACAATAAGAAATAGACAAACAACTTTCTTTGGTCATGTAATGAGAAGAGAGGCATTGGAGAACATCGTGACAACTGGAAAGATCGAGGGGAAGAGAGGCAGAGGCAGACCAAGTCAAATGATGCTTGATGGATTGATACGGTGGCACGGAGGAATATCAGCAGCAGAGTTGATCCAGAAAACCAAAGACCGAGATCTGATGGAGAGCCATGAACGCCTAAGCCAGTTGGCAGGGCACTTGAAGATGATGATGACTATGTAAACCCCTGACACATGCTTTAGAGAATACTAAGATTATGTCTGCTTATTTGACATCACTACATCATATCCGCACTGTAAGTAGTATCTTTATCACATTAGCGTAAAGTCAGGGCCTTGCGGTAAATTTTCTCAATATGACGTAAGTCAAACATCCAAACATGCCCATGTCCGCAAAACGACAGATAATAAACAGCATATTTACACCAACCCTATGCTACCAATCTCAAACCTGTATCCAAATTAAACCTTCGCAAAATCAACACCTGCGAAATGAGATGCCTGAGGAGAGCTGCCAACATAACAATCCAAGACCGAGTAAGAAATCTTACTATCAGACAGAATGTAGGATCAACACCTTGCGCCACATTTATTGAAAGACAGAAGATCAAGTGGTTTGGCCATGTCGTTAGAATGCAACATCAGCAACTACCATCACTGGCCTTACATCAAAGATCATCTGCAACGAGACCACGAGGACGTCCAAGAAGAAAATGGATTGACGACATCAGAGACATTGTACAACCACACGGAATGACACTATCCTGTGCCGCCCACCGGGCGCTGGAACGCACATTATTCCTCCCCAAGACTCTTGACGGCAGAAGTGGAAGATGATGATGATGATGATGATGATGATGATGATGATGATGATGATGATGATGATGATGATGATGATGATGATGATGATGATGACACAAGTCTTCGAAATGCCGCCCCTTAAATGTATTTTTCTTCACAAATGCCACCCCCTTACGGTGCCGCTTGATTGGGACACCTCTCTGTATCATAGCAAGGCACGGCACGGCCCTGTGTAAAGTAGGCAAAAGACTATATTTCAACACTGTTGTTTAGGTGTATTGGACAGATTAGCAGAAACTCTCTAGGGTACCACAGCAATCCCTGCAGTACAATCATTCCGAGAATCATGGAACTCAAGCCAGCCCAGCCTTGCTGAAACTCAAAACAGTTCATTACCAAACCAACTGCTGAATCTCAAGACTATTAAGTTACTAAAGCATTGCTGAAACTCACATCAGTCCAATTATTCTGGAATACTGTATTCGAATACTGCAAACACTCGGTTCAGTTGTTTTAATAATACTAAAATACTAGTAAATTTACTTGTCGGAGTGTGTGTATGTGTGTGCGCGCGTGTGTGTGAGTTTTATATTTTTTTTTTACCGCAACGCCATGCCATGTGGCGTTAATGATCATCAGGCTTTGTCCATGGGACACATTTTTCAGCCCCATCCCATCCCATGGTAATTTATGCCTGCCCTATCCCATCCAATCCCATGGGATTCCCATGATAATATTAATATGGAATACAGTTCAAATAAATTATGAAATTTATTAAAGTTTAGGGTTAGTGTCTACTAAATAGGACTAAATGTACAAAGAGACATGTAAAACAACAACATTTATTAATTTTCATATTCAAGAGTATTATATTAAAACACAGTTTAATCTAAATATGACAATTCAGTGTCATTCTGACACTCTAATTCTGTTTCTGAGTCACTCTGCTCATTCAGCACATTATCAATTTCCTGCTGATCGACTGTTTCTAATAATTCAGTTAATCCAGGTAATAACTGAACCATTTTCACAATTTTCATCTTACGTACAAATCTGATATATGTCACAAACTGCCAGTAGGATACGACCAGGAGATGTTGTGAATTTGCCAGACGGACACCCATCCCTCGGCCTACCGCAACTTTTGCAGTCAGAGGCAAATAACCAAATTAATATTACCTCTAATGGAGTGAAGGATTATGCCCTTGGGATTCTGGAAGGTTCGAGAGATGATGGTACAGTAACTCGTGTTCTAACTGCGCAGTCGCAGTTACCTGACTAGAACCGTGGGAGATGATTGTTGTTCTGGCCAGCAGGCTAGACGTTCTGTGTGGTTGCAGTTAAGATGAAGGAATGGTGCCAGTGTCAACATACAGATTAAAGACTTTAGACATCACGTCCCAGGTTGGACGAGGTCCTATACTTCAAATTGCATAATCTAATGAAAGGTAATAATGCTACCATTCTTAGATCAGTTGGTGACGGAATTGCAAACACCCGAAGTGTGGATTGCATGAAGCCATATTCACGCGTAGGTCAAAGATGAGCCGGTAAATTTCTGCAACAAGCAGGCTTGTTGACATGACCCAAATTCTGGCCTGTTTCCAACAGTCTGTACTGCAAAAAAAAGTGCAGATAAGGCACGCCTAGTCTCGCCCGTCAGAAATGGCTGGGGGGAAATAGGATTGGCCTGAGTCTTAGTAATGTGAGTGCACTACTGGGCCGCCTTTGAACTCCGGTATAGTCGACATAACCGGAAGTCGGTGAAGGCGTAACTAAAGGTATCGTGTGGGATATCTATCGAAATCGGCCAGTCAAGACGAATCTCGTGGGAATGTCCTCTAATGAATCGGAGGTCTTTCGAAAGATTCCGCGTGTGTCGAAGTTCATCTTTTGGTGGGGCGACCACTGGTTTTTCTTTGACTTCCTCACACACTTTATGTTCTAAGTCTCCTTAATGGACTACCATTCTAATCTATAGTGGTTTCCTGCGAGGAGGACAACGGGGAGTGGAAAGAAAGAGGAACGATACGGCCGACATGTTCTGATGGTTACAGGGGTGATGAACTGGGGAGAGCAGGACTACCTGGGAGGAGCTGGAAGGGTGTTTGCCAACGGCCTTCCTTCAAGGCCATTCTGCTTATGGGTACTGTAGACCCTCTAACCCTGTATGTCATTAGAAGACTTCCCCTGGGGAACTAGGGGGGGCATAACACTCATGACCAGTCACCGTGGGTTCACTCTATCCCCTAGTCCAGAGGAAACAGACAGTCTATTCGGCTGCTTGTCTAACCCCAGACCTATTCCTTCCTACTGGCCGTGAAGCATGGCCTGTAACTGAACCACAACTCCTTTGGAGGAGGTGATTCCCTGTCTGCAGTACCGGGATGCAGTGTATCCCCATATGGTAGGTCATGGTCATGTGATTCTCACCGAAGGTTGTCTTTGTCATTTTGCCAGATTCTACCTTCCAGTGAGGAGTGATTGACAGTCGTCCAAATTACAAACATATGTAAGCGTCAGCAGTCTCGACAAACCAGCCAACGTGAGGTGATCCTACTGCCCACCACCCGATAAGTCGTTTATACCATCAGTGTAACTCCAGGATGAGTAATCCATCAGTTTACGATGAAGGTGTCTGGGCAAGTATGGTGTGCCTGTGATCGTCCAGCTGTACGATTGATTACCTATTCGACTACCACACAACTATGTATGATATCCAGCAACACTTAGTTCACACGGATTATGTTCCTGATCATAAATATAGCCAAAGACCTTGGGCTATTGTTACTCTAACCATGGACAATGTTCGGTTGTAAATGTGGTTATGGACATTTGACTTTTGTGAAGAGTGACTGAGGAACTGTGCTACTATAAATATATATGGTTTGGTTGGTGCCATTGTTGGGAGAGACATGCATGTTGGCATACCTTGGAGTAGTTGATATACCCTGATGTATTAGCCAACGAATATTATAGAGGTTTGTCATTCCTGTGTGGGAAGCATCTACCTCATCGGATGTGGATGAGAATTCTCAGTATCATTCAGACACAGCTCCGCTGTCCTGGGGTCATTATCCTGACTTGCTGACAACTTGGAGGAGGTGATATCTGGTCGACGACTGGGGACCTGCAGCGAGAAGCTAAGAGCTAAGTGACATTCCTATGTGGTGTGATGCTCTAGCATGTGTACAATGATGACATCCTTCTAATAGCAGCCTCCACTAAAACTGTCTAGTATCGATTAGCTCACACCAGACAGATCTGCACTACATCCACATTATCTTCACTCTTTTGTACAATACATTTTTATTATTGAGTTTGTAGATGACAGAGTTGCGTCATTTGTTCAGGACGATGTTTGAAAGGGTAACATACCTTGGTCGGTTGTGAGAGAGATAGGTATCCGAGGACCGGTGGGGTCGTAGACAGACATTGTCCCAGTCCCAGATCTGAAGACATCCCCATATATATATATATATATATATATATATATATATATATATATATATATATATATATATATATATATATATATATATATATATATATATATATATATATATATATATATATATATATATATATATATAAGTGTGATAGCCTGTTCCCTTCACCCCAGGGAAGCTGTGACAATATACACAGAGTCGATAAGGAGAGCTGGTAACATCCGTTTTCGTAACTTACTCAATAATAATCCAGCTGCACTAAATAAGCCCTCTACTGCTGCTGAGGACACTGGTATGGCAAAAACAATTTTTGCACTTGCTTTTAGCAGGGGAAACCTATGTTCATTTTTCCAATAATTTAATGGTTGTGAAGTTGGTTGCCGTAATTTTTGAAACATGGTGACTTCATCCTCAAGGAATTTGCTTCTGAGGTGTACAAATTTAAATGCTTTGTTTTGGTGGAGGATCAAAAATTAAGTCACAATCACTTTCCGGCTTTTGTTCTACAATTCCTGCTACTTCGCATACAGCAGATGACTTCAGAAGAAAGATTTAAATCCTTGATTAATGAAATAACAATTGGAACAACAGACTTAGAAAAAGCGATCCAATCATTGGCCCATTTATTGGTGCCCACATTCCCTTTCTTCTTAGTAACAACTGACTTGACCATGTCTCCTATTTCGACTTTAATGTCAGCTCCAGTAAGGAATGCTGCAGTAACTGCCAGAGAACTGCCGCAATATGGCCAAAGTTTTTCTCCAATAATTTTCTGAAAGTTCTGACAATATGCCTTCATCATGCTGCTGGAAGTTTATTCGTCAATATCAACAATAACTCTGTACAACTGATAGTCTAGGAGGAAGTATAACAGCAAAATTAAATGAGATGTAGCACCATCAATTTCAGGTTTGTTAAAAAAAAAGTTTTGAATTTCTTATGTATGTACAGCGTTCCTTTAATCTGAGCAATACTCGGAATGAGGTTTAAGAATTCTTCATCATCTTTATTAAAGTAATGCTGCAAGTAATACTTTTTTTTTTATGAGCATTGAAACGTTGCTAATATGATCGCCATTCACGTGTTACAGATTTTGTTGGTATCGAAAATGGCAGCTGTGATGTCTTTTCCTGACATGTGTATTGTAATATGTTTCAATAAATGAAAGTTCATCCATGAACTGATCCAGTTCAGAAATCACGCCTCTCCTGAAGCTATCAGTAATGTATGCTGATAACCTGTGCTCAGTACAACCAGATCGGTGCATTTCTGTATCGGCATCAAACCGTCCTTCAAATGCTGCCGTCATGTTTGCTGCATTAACAGTACACACAAACAATGGACAGAAAACTGTGCTTAAATTGTGTAATATGGGATTGATTACTATCAATAGTAATCCATTCCCAATTTTGATCTAGTCCACGTGCAATAATTCCCCCATATGGCAAAAGATATGTTTGTCTTGCAGACCAAATGTCAACTATTCCCGAAATTGCACATTCTGAATCTTGTGCCATATTTTGAAAAGAATTTTGAAACTGCAGTTTGGCCAATATTCCTTGCGCCAAAATAGAACGAGTCACTGGTTGCCGTGATACAAGTGTGTTTATACAAGTGTGGTGTATAGTGTCTTCTTCTTCTTTCGTTCGCCTAAATTATGTTTATAACTGCAATGTTGTCTCTTGTATGAATCTAACAGTCTTTTTTAGTTCATTCAGCGGTCCATAGAGTTTATCTTCCACTGTTGTCTTTCTAGGCCAGAAGGTTCGCCTGGATATGTTGTAGTTTGGGCAATCCTGGAGTATGTGCTCTGCTATCTGCGACGCCAAACCACATGTGCACATGGCTGAGTCACCAATCTTGAATTTTGTATACATGTGGTTGCGTAATCTATTGTGTCCTGTTCTGAGGCGCAGCAGAATGACCTGTTCTGGTCTGTCCATAACGTGGTAGTCGTCTTGAGTAAAGTTTGGTGGCCTTCTGACTGATTTGATCATTCTTTTCTTTTGGTGGTATGTAATAGGCACATCTGGTTGTTCTTCTTGTGCTCCTTCCTTAGCCAATCGATCAGCTCTGTCGTTTCCGGGGATTCCACAGTGTATAGTGTAATTATATACCTTGTTTGCAGTGTGAGTAGATCTTGCAGCAAAGTTAGTAGCATCACATATAATATCACACCCAGCCGAAATGAATATTGTTGGAAGTGATGTAATTAGCTCAACAACTGTTTTTTGCCACGCATTTGACAATGTTGGTGGTGGTTTTGTTACATTCCGCTGCTTGGCACGCATTTACTAATTTATCCGGTGTCCTATCACGAGATAAAGAATTGATACAAATATATAAGTAAAAGTAAAGTAAAGGATCCATTTACACGCGTCAGCGCGCATTTGGAAAATGTTAGACCCATATTTTGATAAACCAATCGGCACTCCATAGCTTATGTGGTGAGTGTCACACAGCCACCTTTCCTTCCGAATACAGTAGACGGTACTACCTGCTTTCTGTTAGCGCCGAACGCTGGGCGGCACTTACCAAAACCCGACACCCCACATTGTGCCAACGGCTTCGGGCGGAAGAGAGTTATTGGGAGGGTACAAGCCTTACCCTGGCGCGAGGAAATACAACCTAAAGACAAAATGTCATGGCAGGGCAGACCAGGCCCTAAGCTTTTATTGGCAGTTGCTCTAGGATCGAAGCTCCCTCAGGCGGACAGTTAGAGCATTGCTTTGCTGATTTGGCAGCTTCTGCTGCTTGTCTTGTTCCAGATGTAGAGGTGTTACCTTTCCTCTGGAGTGAACTAACCAGGCCGAGAGAGGGATCATGCTGCATGGACAACACATGATCTCTATATTTTAGCCCAGGCTTTGTGCTATGGAGAGGCAATAACTCCATCCCTGGTCTTAACTGGTCTCGGAATCAAAGCGAGAGGCAACTGTTACGGGTTATAAGTCCCTGTCAATTGGCGTAGTATTGGAGTGCCACGCGTTGCCTCTGAGGGTGGGAAACAACAACAAGTGGCACTGATCAGCTACCGCCCGCCTCAAGCTGGGCAGCACCCCGGCCAATTCGGTGCTGATCCGCCACAGCCTGCCTGCTTCAATTGGTGCTTTAGGCTAGGACAAAATCTGAATCGCAGGCTGTAAAACTAATGCACCAGGTACTAATAAAATGAAAAAATAGAAACCTCAAGCTACGGCTTGCAACCTGGAACGTAAGAAACATGTGTCCAGGATTTTCCACTGACTTGACAAATATTGACGATGTGAGAAAAACGGCTGTGATTGATACCGAACTCAATCGTCTTAACATTGATATTGCTGGCCTGCAGGAGACTCGCCTCGCTGAGGAGGGGTCACTCAGGGAAAACAATTACACCTTATTTTGGAAGGGTAGAGGGCAGGCGGAAAAAGGCAACACGGTGTGGGTTTTGCAATGAAGAATTCGCTACTGGGAATGATTGAAATTCCAGCAGGAGGAAATGAAAGACTTTTATCCCTGCGCTTGGCAACCTCTTGTGGTTTTGCCACTATGATTACTACATATGCACCGACACTCGATTCCTCTGATGATGTGAAGGATTCGTTCTATGAGGAGTTAGACTCCGTGATCAAGGCAGTTAAAAAATCTGACTACATTTCTATGCTCGGTGATTTCAATGCTCGTGTGCGAAAGGATTCGAGTTCATGGCCAGTTTGCCTTGGAAAATACAACATCGGTCGCATGAATGAAAATGGGCAAAGTCTGCTGGAGCATTGCACCAGAAATGACCTGTGTATAACAAACTCTCTTTTATACAACAAAAGAGCTGCATAAGATCACATGGAAACATCCAAGATCCTGCCATTGGCACCAGCTGGACTTCATCATCACACGGAGACAACATCTGAACCATAAATCATTGACTTGAAGTTACCACAGTGCTGACTGTGATACGAATCATTCTTTTGTTGTTGCAAGGGTTAGACTGAGACCAAAGAGAATCTACACAGCTAAACACAAACTAGCCCCAGGATTAATATTATTAACACTCACGATCCTGAAAAGTGCTTTCAGTTTCAACAGCAACTTGAAGACACATTCGCTGATACACCAGAAAATTGCACAGTAAGTGAAAAGTGGGGTCAACTTAAGGAAACTCTTTATAAAAATGCTGTAGGGGTTTACGGCACTGTGGATCATAAGAGGCAGGACTGGTTTGCGGCAAACAGCCAGACTCTGCAGCCCTTGATTGATAAGAAGAAGATAGCTCTCTTAAGAAACAAGGAAAGACCAACGCGTAACACTCTGAGTGAGCTAAAGCAGGCTAGGAAGGATGTGCAAAAGGCTGCCAGGCAGTGTGCGAAATGATTATTGTATCAAGTTATGTGAGTCCATTCAAATCGCAAGTGATAAGGGAAACATCAGAAGCATGTATGAAGGAATAAAGAATGCATGTGGTTAAATGATCAAAAGAAGTGCACTAATTGAAAACATTGACTAGAGAAATCATAACTGACAAGAAACAGCAGATGGACAGATGGGTAGAGCACTATTTGGAGCTTTACTCAAGTGAGACCAAACTAGCGGATGATGCCCTCAACGCCATAGAGGCTCTACCAACTCTTGACCACCCGGACACACTTCCCACCATAACATAAGTTAAGTGTGCTATAAATGAACTTGCATCTGGCAAGGCTCCAGGTAAGGATAGGATTACAAAAGAGGTTATCAGGAGTGGGCAAGACACACTCACTCTATAGATCCACCAGCTAATAGAGCTATGCTGGCGAGAAGGACAAGTCCCACAGGATTTCAAAGATTCGAGCATCATAACACTGTACAAAAACAAGGGCGATCGGAGTGACTGCAACAACTATAGGGTTATCTTACTTCTGTGTATTGTTGGAAAAGTATTTGCCAGAATTGTTCTGCGCAGACTTCAAGTCCTAGGAGATCAAGTCTACCCCAAATCACAGTGTGGCTTTCAACAGAACCGGTCTACCATTGATATGATATTCTCATTGCGACAAATGCAAGAAAAATGCCGTGAACAGAATCAACCACTGTTTATTGCCTTCATCGACCTCACAAAGGCATTTGATTTGGTCAGTCGTGAGGGTCTGTTCAAGGCACTAAAGAAGATTGGCTGTCCACCAACACTTCTGTCCATTGTGGAATCGTTCCACACAGGCATGAAGGGTATAATCAAGTTTGATGGTGAAACTTCTGAAGATTTTGAAATCAAGAGTGGAGTTAAGCAAGGTTGTGTACTAGCTCCCACCCTCTTTGGAATATACTTTTCACTTTTACTGAAATATGCCTTTCGTGATCAGGATGGTGGTATATACATTCACTCACGCTCAGATGGCGGCCTCTACAATGCTCAGAGATTGAAGGCCAAGACCACAATTAGGAGGGTACTGATCAGAGAGTTGCTTTTTGCAGATGATGCTGCAGTTACGACCCACTCTGTGGAAGAATTACAATGTCTACTGTCTGCATTCCCCAATGTTTGTTCTGAATTTGGTTTAACAATTAACAAAATGAAGACAAAGATTATGTCACAAGGTGCACAAGGGGTACCATCAATCTTTATTTACGACGCTGAACTAGAGATGGTAGACCATTTTACATATCTAGGATCAGTGGTAAATAGCAAATTATCCCTAGATCAGGAAATAAACATCCGGATTGGTAAGGCAGCAACAACAATGAACAGGTTAAGAAAACAAGTATGGGAGAACAGGAAGCTTACTGCCAAAACAAAAGTCCTTGTCCAAGCCTGTGTCCTTAGTACTCTTCTTTATGGCAGTGAAACCTAGACAACTTACACACACCAAGAGAAACGTTTAAACAGCTTTCATATGCGGTGTCTGCGAAGAATTCTTGGTATTAAGTGGCAAGACGTAATCACAAATACTGAAGTATTGGAAAGATCAGGTTGTGTGACGGTTTATTCCATGCTCAGTCTTCGTAGACTTAGATTGATAGAACATCTTAGGAGGATGGATGATGGTAGAATACTAAAGGACATCTTTTTTGGTGAATTACATTGGCCTTATACATTGGTAGATGGATAAAATGGCGACGACGTGACGCATTTATTCTTAGGGATGACGCTGTTTTAGTGGTTTGCCTGTGGATTATGTGGTGTTATTTGGTTTTTGTTTATTGGAAGTGTTCAAAAGAAGCCACGGAAGGCAGGTGGTGGATGAAATTTTGAGGGCAGCCGACAGATATTTGTTGGTTATGGTCTCAAGTTTCACGACGGCAGGCCAAACCAAAACCAGACGTAACTACAGTCCCTAAACTCAAGGTATTCATCCAGTAACCTTTCGAGGGGATGACGTAACGCAACGTCTACAAGAGCGGCTTACTACAGCAGTAGGCCGAACATTCTGTGCTGCAACTCCAGTCATTAGATATAAAACCGTACCAATTCCTACACCAGCAGTCAAAGATCCTCTTCCTCTGTACGCCACAAACAATTGTATTTACCAATTCACATGTAGATGCCAGGCCTTATACATTGGTAGAACAGAGAGACAGCTTAACAAACGAGTGTCAGAATACATACTTCAATGGGTCAACAAGATACAACACACAGGAGATGCTAGCCTCGTGGGGCCGACACACCGGAAGCTCCCGGCGTCTTCAATTGGTAGGCACATTATCTAAAGCGGCCATGTGGTTGACAGAGACACTACATTTTGCGTGTAGTTTAACACACAAAATACTCGTTTGTTAAAATTTGCAGAAGCAATTATGGTCTATCAACGCAAGCCAGAATTGTGCAAACAGAAAGACATGTTAGTCAGCTTAAAATTACCGTGGTAGATAATTGACATTACTGTGCGAAATCGTGTATATTTCAACTTGAAGGATTTATCTAGTTAATTCACGTAAGTTGTGTGATTTCTGCAGTATGTACCTGACGAGATGCAGCGAAATATGCCAGGCAATAAATCGTGCAATCTATTGTTTGTGTCTTCGTTATTCAAATATGAAGAAATTCACAGACAAGTCGGAATATTATGTAAGAAGGCAAAAGAAGCATGGCTTGAGGAAAAGTGCTTAGAAATTGAAAACCAACCCAACAGTCATAATATCAAATTAGTGCACACAAGAATTCAGGAAATTACTAATTAAAGAACAAGTACATCAACAGGCTGTCTAACAACTTAAGATGGCAAAATCATAATAGAAACAGATCAGATTCTACATGTATGGACAGATTATGTGAAACACCTATATGATGATAACAAGAGGAACAGTATGATATTAGATTTAATGAATGAAGGACCGCCAATTTTGGAGATGGAGGTTCGAATATTCTTAAGCATATGAAAGGTGGCAAGGCCCCCGGTGCAGATAACATCACAACAGAAATGATTAAAGCTTTAGAAGAATTTTGACTAGAGCAAGTCACCAGACTGCTGAACACATTATATAATACTGGAGATATCCCTTCTGAATTATGTAATTCTGTATTTATTGCAATCCCAAAGAAATCAGGAACCTTGGAATGTGATCAACATAGAACAATTAGTATATTGAGTCACATCACGAAGATTTTGCTACGAATTATTATGCAAAGAGTGGGGAAGAAAATACAACCTGAAATAGGGGAAGAACAATGTGGGTTTGAAGAAGGAAAGGGTACAGTAAATGCTGTGTATATGCTGCGAACAGTTATTGAACGTGCTATAGAAGTAAACAAGGATATACATCTTTGCTTTATTGACTATACAAAAGCTTTTGATAGAGTTAGACATGTCAACATGGTGGATATGCTTGCAGATCTACAAATTGATGGGAAAGACATTGGACTTATAAAAAACATATGTTGGAAACAACAAGCTGCAATAATTATTGATAATGAAGTGGGACAATATCAGCCTATTAAGAGAGGTGTTAGGCAGGGATGTGTATTGTCTCCATATCTTTTTTCCCTATACAGTGAAAATATATTCAGAACTGTAGAGGATATAAATGGAATCAGCATTGGAGGACGAAACATCAATAACATTAGATATGCAGATGATACAGTATTGATTAGCAGACAGTGCGCAGGATCTGTAACAATTAGTGGATGCGGTTGTTGTACATAGTGAGCAACTGGGGTTAGAATTAAATTGTAAAAAGACACAGGTTATGGTCGTCACTAGGAAGAACGAAGTGGCACAATGTAATATTCAAGTAAATGGAAATATTCTTCAACAAGTGAATCGGTACAATTATCTCGGAACAGTCATAACATCTGATGGGAGATGCCTTGAAGAGATTAGAACAAGAATCGCCATGGCAAAAGTAGCCTTTAGCAAGATGAAAAACATTTTGACCAATAAAAAGATGTCAATTGAAACGAGAAAAAGAGTGTTGAGGGGCTACATAGAGCGTGTTCTTTTGAATGGATGTGAAATTTGGACAATGAGCAGTCAAGCTGAAAAACATATGATGGCTGCAGAAATGTGGTTTCTGAGGAAAATGCAAAGAATACCATGGACAGACAGAAAAACCAATGACCAAGTACTACAGGAGACAATGAAAATCGTTGATTGATTAGAGAAATTAGACGTAGACAGTCAAAATTTTTTGGACATGTTATGAGAAGAAATGGATTGGACAACTTAGTGACAACTGGCAAGATCGAAGGGAACAGACCAAGAGGAAGACCGAGAGGAAAATACCTGGATGGCTTGGCCACATGGCATGGACGAGACAGGAACACTGAGCTGATCCACGACTTTGGTGATCGAGTGAAATGACGAGTCATCACCGCCCACGCTTTCCGGCATGGCACATGATTGATTGAGATGGGTAAGAGCTCTCAGGGTCGGCCTCTAATACGATACAAAGATGTGTGTAATCGGGACATGATTGATACAGGCATTGATAATGCACATTGGGAGCAAGTCGCCGCTGAACGTGTTGCATGGAGAGCAAACAACAGAAATGGAATAAAGACAAAGGAGAAAATTATTGCAGATAAGTCACACACCGAGCGTTTGAGACGTAAATGGTGCATGATGGTGGAATTTACCACGTGTTCACATGCACCCACTGTGAACGAACATTTACAGAGCGAATTGGCCTCATCAGTCACATTCGCTACCGTCATGGGTAAAAGTTATTATGCCATTTTGAAGCACAAACTATCGTCTGTCAAGACGGCAAGGTGCCACCAATGAAAGTAGTAGCAGTAGTAGTAGTAGTAGTATTAGTAGTAGTAGTAGTAGTAGTAGTAGTAGTAGTAGTAGTAGTAGTAGTAGTAGTAGTAGTAGTAGTAGTAGTAGTAGTAGTAGTAGTAGTAGTAGTAGTAGTAGCAGTAGTAGTAGTAGTAGTAGAAGAGAAGAACATGAAGAAGAAGAAGAACATGAATAATAATAAGAAGAAGAAGAAGAAGAAGAAGAAGAAGGAGAAGAAGAAGAAGAAGAAGAAGAAGAAGAAGAAGAAGAAGAAGAAGAAGAAGAAGAAGAAGAAGAAGAAGAAGAAGAAGAAGAAGAAGAAGAAGAAGAAGAAGAAGAAGAAGAAGAAGAAAATATGTCACAATAACCAGGCTCAACCTGGACTTGTGGCCGATAACCTGACTAAACGTGGTCTTGTGGCCAATAACATGACGAAACTTGGACGTGTGGTGGATAACATGTTTAATCTTGGACTTGTGGCGAGTAACATGTCTAAACTTGGACTTGTGGCGAATAACATGACTAAACATGGTCTTGTCGCCAACAATATGACTAAACTTGGACTCGCTGTCAGTAACACCACTGAATGTGTATAAGTAGCTAATAACCTGACTCAACTTAATTTAAATTTGTTGCCATTAAATGAATAATCTAGAATTTATTGGCATTTACATGATTCAACTTGGATTTGTTGCAATTTACATGACTAAACTTGGATTTGTGGCCAACGACGTGCCTGCACTTGAACTAATGGTCAACAACATGATTACACTTGGACTTGTTGCCAGTTACCTGACTAAACTGGAACTAATGGCCACTAACATGACTAAACTTGGGCTTGTAGCCAGTTACCTGACTAAACTGGAACTAATGGCCACTAACATGACTAAACTTGGGCTTGTAGCCAGTTACCTGACTAAACTGGAACTAATGGCCACTAACATGACTAAACTTGGGCTTGTAGTCAGTTACCTGACTACACTGGAACTAATGGCCCTTAACATGACTAAACTTGGGCTTGTAGCCAGTTACCTGACTAAACTGGAACTAATGGCCACTAACATGACTAAACTTGGGCTTGTAGCTAGTTACCTGACTAAACTGGAATTAATGGCCACTAACATGACTAAACTTGGACTTGTTGCCAGTTACCTGACTAAACTGGAACTAATGGCCACTAACATGACTAAACTTGGACTTGTTGCTTGTTACCTGACTAAACTGGAACTAATGGCCACTAACATGACTAAACTTGGGCTTGTAGCCAGTTACCTGACTAAAATGGAACTAATGGCCACTAACATGACTAAACTTGGGCTTGTAGCCAGTTACCTGACTAAACTGGAACTAATGGCCACTAACATGACTAAACTTGGACTTGTAGCCAGTTACCTGACTAAACTGGAACTAATGGCCACTAACATGACTAAACTTGGGCTTGTAGCCAGTTACCTGACTAAACTGGAACTAATGGCCACTAACATGACTAAACTAATCATGTGTTGTATCCAGTGACTAAACTGGAACTAATGGCAACTAACATGACTAAACTTGGACTAGTAGCCAGCTACCTGACTAAACTGGAACTAATGGCCACTAACATGACTAAACTTGGGCTTGTAGCCAGTTACCTGACTAAACTGGAACTAATGGCAACTAACATGACTAAACTTGGACTTGTAGCCAGCTACCTGACTAAACTGGAACTAATGGCCACTAACATGACTAAACTTGGACTTGTTGCCAGTTACCTGGCTAAACTGGAACTAATGGCCACTAACATGACTAAACTTGGACTTGTTGCCAGTTACCTGACTAAACTGGAACTAATGGCCACTAACATGACTAAACTTGGGCTTGTAGCCAGTTACCTGACTAAACTGGAACTAATGGCCACTAACATGACTAAACTTGGGCTTGTAGCCAGTTACCTGACTAAACTGGAACTAATGGCCACTAACATGACTAAACTTGGACTTGTAGCCAGTTACCTGACTAAACTGGAACTAATGGCCACTAACATAACTAAACTTGGGCTTGTAGCCAGTTACCTGACTAAACTGGAACTAATGGCCACTAACATGACTAAACTAGTCATGTGTTGTATCCAGTGACTAAACTGGAACTAATGGCAACTAACATGACTAAACTTGGACTTGTAGCCAGCTACCTGACTAAACTGGAACTAATGGCCACTAACATGACTAAACTTGGGCTTGTAGCCAGTTACCTGACTAAACTGGAACTAATGGCCACTAACATGACTAAATTTGGGCTTGTTGCCAGTTACCTGACTAAACTGGAACTAATGGCCACTAACATGACTAAACTTGGGCTTGTAGCCAGTAATCTGATTCCACCAGGGTCGCTGTCAACGTTTCAACTACTGACAGGAATGATTCGGTGTTGCCAACCAGTAGTTCTACCTTCTCTTAAGACATAGATTCATTGCATATTTTATATGAGAAATATGCTCAGAAGCTTACCGAGACCATTTGAATTCGAAAGTCTTGATTTATTTCAAAGTAATATATGATGATAATATTTACATACGTGGTAGTATGCAATAATACAATAGTATCACTTCTCATCAATAAGTATTATTGTTTTCCCAAACATATAATATACTGCAATATCAAAGCCTGGTTTTACCATACATAGTTAACTATCTAAAAAGTACATATTCGAAATGTTTTAAGAAACAGATACATTATTGCTCATAACTACTGCAGCGGAATAAAGGCAAGCTTGTGTAACATACCTTCACAGTAGACTGTATTTTCAAGGTTGCATGTGCACGTATCTAAGCAATCCGTGCCGTGCATATATGAAGGGCAAGCTGATGTGAAGTAATAAACCATAAAATTATGAACTATAGATTGGCTCTAGTTAGTGTGTATGAGAATGTAAATAGCACAACTCAGTCTCACAAACTATCACATCTCATGTGGTTTGAAGAGTTATTCAAGACGTCAAGACGTCGACGAGGTTAAAAGGATAGGAGCGGTCGTAGTTCAATCCCTAAAGCGACATTAAACTGGACTTTAACGTTGACGTCTCGTTCAGAAAGCATTGTTAAACTTCTGTCGCATAGAAAATGATCCTGGAATTGAGAGCAACATCCTGCAAAGGACATGCAACATTATTTTTTAACATATCCAGACAACGTCAATAAAATGTAGGATGACCAGCCGCTCACAAACATAACTAATTCCCCCCCCCCCCCCCCCCCAAATCCAATTCAATCACCTCCCTCTCAAATATCAGACAGCTATTGCCTTATGTATGCTTCCACTACTAGTACCAACAGTTTCAAGTTAGCTATGATAAATTACGACACAGGTTTAGTACTCGGCGTGTTCATTAATTTGAAAACAAAAACTTAATGTGAAGCATGTTTGACAAACCTTAAGGCAGACTGGGCATATTTTAATTAACCCATGTTTCATTGATCAATCGACACTCGATAGGTGATGTTGTCAGTATCCCGAAGGCCGCCTTTCTCCCCAAGATATTTTTTGGTACCTATGTTAGGCTTTTTGATATCTTTATATTGGTCAGTATGTTTTTCATCTTGCATTGCGAAGGTGGCCTTTTGCAAGATGAAAAACATACTGACCAATAAGAAGATATCAATTGAAACGAGAAAAAGAGTGTAGAACCTGTACTTTTGTATGGATGTGAAGCTTGGAAAATGAGCAGACAAGCTGAAAAACATCTAATGGCTGTGGAAATGTGATTTATGAGGAAAATGCTAAGAATACTATGGACAGACAGAAAAATCAATGAACACGTCCTTCAAGAAACAAATGAAGATCGTTAACTGATTAGAGACATTCGACGCATACAATCAACAGTTTTTGGGCATGTTTTGAGAAGAAATGAATTGGAGAAGTAGGTGACAACTGGCAAGATCGAAGGGAAGGGACCAAGGGGAAGACCGAGAAGTAAATACCTGGATGTCTTGGACACGTGGCATGGTAGAGAAAGGGACACGGAGCTGATCCACGACTCTGGTGATTGAGTGAGATGGCAAAACATGACCACCAATGCTTATCGGCATGGCACATGATGAATGGATGGATGTTAGGCTCGTTCGACCTGGAAACCCAGTAAACTCCGCCCGATGAGGACTTGAACCCATGACCACTATGTCCCCCCTTTCCGTCATGTTTGATGCCTGATCGTCAGTGAGCAGTTACTTATCGGCATCATTTCTCCTGCTTGAATTAGTGTCTGCTTACTTTAGTTAAATCTTCTCACAGTTGTCTGATATAGCCATGCATGTATCCATGAATCAATCGTGTCATAACACTGACACAATATCAAATAATATTATGCAATGCAACTTTATAAAAAGCGATTACGTAAACGCAGGACGTTGCGTCGACTAGCCCTCATCAGCAAACACTTACATACACAAAACACAACATATAATCACCTGGGAAGACTATATTAAGGAGTTTTATTTTCTCTTCATTATTCTAATTTTTTTTTTCATTTTCCCATTCTTCTTATCCCGTTCTTATGCCTTAATGTAATTATTGCAGTGTCGACCTCGTGATTATATGTTGTTGTTTATGTATTTGTGTGCTGATGAAGGCTAGTAGCCACAACGTCCTACGTTTCCGTATTTGTGTTCCGTAAAGCTGCACGCATTACTCGGTGTTATTTTATATTGTCTACATTTCCACAGCGTTACCGCAGTTCCACTAATGTTACTCATGTTATCCCGCATTCACTGTTTCATTGTTTCCTTGCTGTCATCCTGGAAACCTTTCCGCCAAGAGTCTAGCAACTGCTGTAATGAGGCTCCCATTATTGTAGGCTAGAAAAACACATGTCAACACCAAATATATCAACATTTTACCTCTTAAGTTATTATGGGTTCTAATGGAATTCCTACTAAAACAATCAATGAGAACAATTAGGAGGGGAACAAATAGAAAACAAAGACCAGAACACGATAGCATAAAAGAGCTTAGCAGAAATACACGGACCAAAATCTTGGTCGACAGGCTCAGAACAGGACATTGTTGACTCAGAGGACATCTCTACCGAATGAGTTATTTAGTTAGTTAGTCGAGGTTCCAACTTCACGGCAACGGGTTGTCCCCATTATGCTCCATTCCTATGCCAGTGAATATCACACAAAATACTCCCCACTGTCCAATGTGAAAATTGGAATAGACAGGAGTCTCGGCAATCCAACAACCCGCACACAGGTACACTGTGCAAAATGCCGCCGCCAGAATGCCAACACGAAATTCATCCACGAAAACCACAGTTCATCGTCGATGGACTCGGCATCCACCAGAAAGACCTCATTGACCCGGGTTTTCTCACATGGCTCAGTCTTTTACCACAGGGAGAGCCGCTGAAAGCGTCTTACAAAGCACGAACTACGCAGCTTCAGCGTCGACTCCCAGGAGTTTCCTGAAAGATGCACTCGTGAACCGAAAAGGCAAATCAGTCAATTCAGCAACAACGGGTAGCCATTGTTCCGAACATGCAAGTCACTGTACAGGACAGATGTAGACGCATTCCACGCGAAATTCATAGCTCACAGTGTCGCCCACTCACTCACTCAGTAGCAAGGCGACGGAACCGAATAAGTTTTAATGAATATGTTTCTTGCGGATATGAAGCACTCAGGTCAGGGAAACCCAACAGCATGCACTACAAGCCTGCTCTGACGACGCCGAACTGAAGTAGGAATTATGGCCAACTGCAGCGTCACTGAGAGACAAACTCTGTTGAACTGGTTAGTTAGTTAGTTAGTTAGTTAGTTAGATAGCTAGTTAGTTAGTTAGCTAGCTAGCTAGCTAGTTAGTTAATTAGTTAGGTAGTTAGTTAGTTAGTTAGTTAGTTAGTTAGCTAGCTAGTTAGTTAGATAGTTAGTTAGTTAGTTAGTTAGTTAGTTAGCTAGCTAGCTAGCTAGCTAGTTAGTTAGTTAGTTAGTTAGTTAGATAGTTAGTTAGTTAGTTAGTTAGTTAGTTAGATAGTTAGTTAGTTAGTTAGATAGTTAGTTAGTTAGTTAGTTACTTAGTTAGTTAGTTAGTTACTTACTTACTTAGTTAGTTAGTTAGTTAGTTAGTTACTTAGTTAGTTAGTTAGTTAGTTAGTTAGTTAGATAGTTAGTTAGTTAGTTACTTAGTTAGTTAGTTAGTTAGTTACTTAGTTAGTTACTTAGTTAGTTACTTAGTTAGTTAGTTTGTTAGTTAGATAGTTAGTTACTTAGTTAGTTAGTTAGTTAGTTAGTTAGATAGTTAGTTATTTAGTTAGTTAGTTAGTTAGTTAGATAGTTAGTTACTTAGTTAGTTAGTTAGTTAGTTAGTTACTTAGTTAGTTAGTTACTTAGTTAGTTAGTTAGTTAGTTAGTTAGTTAGTTAGTTAGTTAGTTAGTCAGTTAGATAGTTACTTAGTTAGTTAGTTAGTTAGTTAGTTAGTTAGTTAGATAGTTAGTTACTTAGTTTGTTAGTTAGTTAGTTAGTTAGTTAGTTAGATAGTTAGTTAGTTAGTTAGTTAGTTAGTTACTTACTTAGTTAGTTAGTTAGTTAGTTACTTAGTTAGTTAGTTAGTTAGTTAGTTAGTTAGTTAGTTAGTTACTTAGTTAGTTAGTTAGTTAGTTACTTAGTTAGTTACTTAGTTACTTAGTTAGTTAGTTAGTTTGTTAGATAGTTAGTTACTTAGTTAGTAACTAAGTAAGAGAAACCTGGACCAATGCAGCAGTCTTTGCCCATGATGTCTATGAAGGTTTCCACTCAGGCACTGAAACTGTTGCTGCAGCGATTGATCTTGAGGACGCATACAACAGAGTACCACTGGATTTTTTAATGTTTCAGCTTCTTGAACTAAACGTAAGTCCATTCCTCCTTAGTTGGATCGCTGCAGCCCTCTTCCAACGGAAAGTAGTTTTTAGATGTGGCAGTTGGACTTCGGAACCAACAACAATATATCCTGGCCTACCACAGGGATCACCATTATCTCCGGTACTGTTCAACGCCTACACAGTGAGAATCACCAGTGAGCAGATCACTGGACCTGGCAGGACATTGTCATATGCCGATGATGTTTTAGTGTATCGTCATGGTAAGGATAGAGAGGAGGTTGCTGTGGAACTACAAACCGAACTCAATCGCATAAGTATTTGGTGTGATGAAGCTGGGGCAATGGTCAACCCAACAAAGGCAACAGTGACTTGGTTCTCGTTGAATAATCATATTGTCAACAATCCAACACCAACTGTAATGCTGTGTTCAGAGACGGTGGAAAGAACGCAGGCAATGAATTACCTGGGGATAAGGTTTGATCGAAGCCTTGCTTATAATGTGCACATAGACCAGGTGATAACAAAGGCCAAGCGGGGCTTGGCAGCGATGCGGGTGATGGCGGCAGCAAACTGTGAGCAGCGCCATCTATGTCTTCTGTACGAGGGGCTGGTCATGTCTGTTTTGGAGTATGCAATGGCAATCCTGACTCTCAGCCATAAGCAGATAGAAAGGATGGAAAGGATACAGAATGAAGCTATGCGCATTATTCTTGGATGTACAAGAGATACAGCATGCAGGGCGATGCGCTACCTTCTTGATTTTCCAACCATTGAAGAGAGAATGCAAGTTTGCAGGGCACGCGCCTACCTCAGAATTAACGCAAACACACAGCATCCACTGCATAGTGAAATTAGGAAGGTGAAGGGCAGCAGGTTAAAAAGAGGACGGTCGTGGATGGGTCAAGCCGAAGACATTCTTCAACAGGTGTGTTCACTTGAGGACTTAGAACCTGGCGAGGAGTGGGTGCAAGTGCCAACAGACTTCTGCACATCCTTTTCAGTTTGCATCCAACTAGATAGAAAATGCAGACAAGAAAATCCGGCTGCTGTGGAGGCTGAAGTACAAGCGTTGATTTTCGAGAATTCGCTAGACAGTGACGCGGTCATCTACACAGATGGGTCGGTCGTCCGACATGTGAGAAGCTCATGGGCCTTTACAGCTCGGGCCGGAGGGAGAATTGTGAAGGAGGACTCTGGTGCTTTCACTGAAACCACAAGTAGCCTGACCATGGAAGTCATGGCAGTAAGTAAAGCAATAACATGGCTCGAGACACAGACATTCACTAGGGCTTGTTTCCTTAGCGACTCAATGAACATGATCAAGAGGATAGAGGAGGGGTCGATCCGAAGAGAATGGTTGCTGCCTCTGGAGCGGTCTCGGCTGGCAAAGATTAGTTTCATCTTCGTGCCAGGTCATGCGGGAGTACAAGGAAATGAGCGGGCTGACAAGCTCGCAGGTGAGGCTACTGTGGAGGGCGGACGCGCCATGGACCAGGCTGACATTCTGAATGCTCTACGAGAAGTGAGACTTTTGCAAGAACCAAGTGATGACTGTGAATCTACAACAATGGCCAGACTGCGAGAGCAGCAAATTAAAAGAGGGGTGGCCAAACAAGAACACTACGCAGGAAGCCAAAGAAGATTGATAAACCAACACAGAACTGGCGTCGTTAGCCGCTACACGCTGCGGGATTTGCTGAGGAGGGGATCCGAGCACTTATGGACTGAATGGTCCGATGTGCAACGAGGATGATCTGTCGACTAACTAACTAACTAACTAACTTACTTAGTTAGTTAGTTAGTTAGTTAGTTAGTTAGTTAGTTAGTTAGTTAGATAGTTAGTTACTTAGTTAGTTAGTTAGTTAGTTACTTAGTTAGTTAGTTAGTTAGTTAGTTACTTAGTTAGTTAGTTAGTTAGTTAGTTAGTTAGTTAGTTAGTTAGTTAGTTAGATAGTTACTTAGTTAGTTAGTTAGTTAGTTAGATAGTTAGTTAGTTAGTTAGTTAGTTAGTTAGTTAGTTTAGTTAGTTAGTTAGATAGTTAGTTAGTTAGTTAGTTAGTTAGTTACTTAGTTAGTTACTTAGTTTGGGCGGTCATGACTCGCCATTTAACACGATCACCAGCGTCGTGGATCAGCTCAGTGTTTCTGTCTCGTCCATGCCATGTGGCCAAGCCATCGAGGTATTTTCCTCTCGGTCTTCCTCTTGGTCTGTTCCCTTCGGATCTTGCCAGTTGTCACTAAGTTCTCCAATCCATTTCTTCTGGCGAATCATAATGTACTAGGCATTTTTAAAGAGGTAGTTTGCCGTTGCTTTCCTCTATGGCAGTAACCGTACTGGTCATTTGACCGCAACCATTGTCCCACGAATGAGATCCTCTGCCTGCCGTCGCGAAACTTGAGAACATAACCAACAAATATATGTCGGCGCTGTCCGGGCAAAATTACTAGTTAAACATCTATCCAAAGTATTTCAGGATCCTCGCCGGTGCTACGGAGTTCGTGCACTGAGCTGAGTTTCTCCAAACTCAGGTTTGACTTAGGAAGATAACGGAGCACTTATGTGTTACATCTGTGGGCCGTGATGTTGATCCATCGACTAATCTAAACTAAACTAGAGAATGTTGACTCAGTGGATATACTAGAGAATATTGACTCAGTGGAAGTACTAGAGAATGTTGAATCAGTGAAGATACTAGAGAATGTTGACTCAGTGGATATACTAGAGAATATTGACTCAGTGGAAATACTAGAGAATGTTGAATCAGTGAAGATACTAGAGAATGTTGACTCAGTGAAGATACTAGAGAATATTGACTCAGTGGAAATACTAGAGAATGTTGAATCAGTGAAGATACTAGAGAATGTTGACTCAGTGAAACTACTAGAGAATATTGACTCAGTGGAAATACTAGAAAATGTTGAATCAGTGAAGATACTAGAGAATGTTGTTTCTGTGGAGATACTAGAGAATATTGACTCTGTGGAGATACTAGATAAGGCTGACGCATTGGAGATACTAGAGAATTTTGACTCAGTTAAGATACTAGAGTAGCTTGACTCAGCGAAGTTACTAGAGAATAATGACACAGTGGAAATACTAGAAAACACTTGAAACAGTGGGGATACCAGCGAATATTGACTCAGTGGAAATACTAGAGAATATTTACTATGTGAATGTACTAGAAAATGTTGACTCTTTTTAGATACTACAACATATTGACGCTGTGCAGATACTAGAGAATATTGACTCTGTGGAGATACTAGAGAAGGTTGATTCTGTGGAGATATTAGAGAATATTGCCTCAGCTGAGGACTAAAATAAATATTGACAGTGAAGCGATTAAAGAATAATGAATCTGTTGAGAAATCTATGAGTGTCGACTCTGCCCAGAAATTAAATTGCAGGCACTGTGTAAATGCATGACGAACAATGCAAGTTAAATACATATAATATGCGTTGATAAATGACCCGTTAGCACATGTGAATTACATTCAGAATGTGTACATCTAAAAACAATGTAAACAAACGGTAGATGACAGCAAGTCAACTTGAATGACGTTCTATATTGATAATCTTAGTATTAGTGAGTAAAACAATAATAGATGAAACAGTATAAAAATTGATGTTTCTCATTCTTCTAAATGTTTTACGTGTATTAACATCGGAAAGTAACAAATTAAGAATCGTAAGAAAATATTTACGATACCGATGCATATTTTAAAACAGTGGTTCTCAACCGGTGGAGAATTCCTTCCCCCCCCCCTCTTTGAAAGGGGGGGGGATTATAGGGTTTCCAGGGTGGGGGGGGGGGGGGGAATTAAGATTATTTCTAGATTACGTTAATACAAGAATCGATTACTTGATATTGTTTTTCCCTTCATACTTTACGGTTCTGTACGTATCACCCTTCTGAAATTCATTTTATAACGTAAGTAGATCCGCAAATCACGTTTTGTGTAGATGTCTAGACTTGTTTTAGTATCTTCTTCTTCTTCAGCTTTCCGAGCCATTGAGGTTCTTTGCTGCAAATACAATCCGTCTCCATTCGTCTCTCTGGTGGACCTTCTCTTGCCAGTCGTTGATTCCAAGTGCTTGTAGGTCTGTATATATATTATCTCTCCACCGTCTTCTTGGTCTACCTCGGGGTCTACGGTCATATTATCTTCCATTCTTTCTATATGCCCCAGCCATTGCAGTCTATTAGCCTTCATGATACCAGTGATTAGCGGGGACTTAAACAGATCATAAAAGTCTTTGTTACTTCTTCTTTTCCACTCTCCACTTTGTGTATCCCTAATGGGTCCAAAGATGCGTCTTAAAATTTTGTTCTCAAAGGTTTGTAACAAGACTTCGTCTCCTTTCGTTGTACTCCAGGTTTTAGAGCCATACAGCACAACTGGTCTGATCAGTGTTTTGTATATTGTGATTTTGGTGTTACGAGATGGTGCCTTTGATTTTAGTAGATGTTGTAGTGCATAGTATATCTTATTTCCAGAGTTGATTCTAGTTTGTATTTCGTCCCTTATGATGTTGGAGCAGTTGAAGATTGTACCCAGGTATTTGTATGTTTCCGTTCTTTTAATGGTCATATTATCTATTTGTATGTGGCCAGAGTTTTTAGCCATTCCGTCTCTTGAAATTACCATATATTCTGTCTTATCTTGGTTGATAACCAGCCCCATCTGTTGGGCTTTTTCCTTTAAGTGAGTCAATATTTCCAATGTCTTTTGTTCACTTTGCCCTATAATATCTATATCATCTGCATAACCAAGCAGCTTGGATGTTCCTCCAATATCACATTCCTCCTTTATCTTCCTTACAACTTTCTCTAGAGCCAGATTGAAGAGTAGCGGCGATAGTGCATCACCCTGTTTCAAGCCAGATGTTCTTTGGAAGGGGTCTGATTTCCTACCTTTATATGTTACTATATTATAAGTATCTTCCATGCATAGTCTGGTCATGTTGATTAACTTCCTTGGTATTCCAAATTCCTGCATAGCATTCCATAGACTATTCCTATGGACACTATCATAAGCCTTTTTAAAATCCACAAAAATGTTATGGAGATCTCTTTTATATTCCCAATGTTTCTCGGCTATTTGTCGTAAGATAAATATCTGATCTATTGTTGATCTGTTTTGTCTAAAACCCGCCTGGTAGTCACCTAATATGTCTTCTGAATATGGTTTTAGTCTATTTAGTAATACTGCGGATAGTATCTTATAGCTTGTGGACAGTAGTGATATTCCTCTATAATTTCCACATTGGAACTTGTCTCCTTTCTTAAAGATAGGTATCAATAATGACTCTTTCCAGTCATGGGGTAATTCTTCTGTCCTCCAGATTTTTATTATTAGTTCGTATAGCTTTAGATGTAATGCATGGCCACCTGCCTTTATAAATTCAGCAGCAATTCCATCAGTCCCAGTTGCCTTATTGTTTTTAAGTCGTGTGATTACATATAGGATTTCTTCAAATGTAGGTTCTTCAATTTGTGGTTCGCATGTTAGAACCTCTTCCTGTGGGAAAATGTTACTTGGAGCTTCACAATTTAGTAATTCAATAAAATATTCTTTCCATGTGTTGCACATTTCCTCATTGGTATTTATCATATTCCCATTTTTGTCTTTTAAACCATATGTGTTTTGTTGGTGCCCTCGTTTCATTGACTTCAGTTCTTTAAAAAATTTTCTGGATTCATTTTTCTGGTGATTAGTTTCCATATCTTTGATTATATTACTCATATATTCTCGCTTCTGCTGTCTGACTATTTTTGTAGCCTCTTTACATTCATTTCTATAATGCTCTTCCTTTTGGATGTTATTGATGTCATTTAACCATACATGTCTGGCATTCTTCTTCCTAATGACTGCTTCTTCACATTTTTGATTGAACCATCTGTTCTTTCTATGCGTGGTTAACACACCGAGACATTCTTCTGCGGTAGATTGAATTGTATTCTTGATGTTCAACCAAGTTTGGTCAACGCTTTCCTCCGAAGGGTTTTGCAGAGTTTCAAGTTTACATTTTATTTCATCTGTAAATTTCTCTTTGACTGTAATGTCTTGTAGTTTTTCTCTGTTATATGTTGGGTGTAATCTTTGTAATTTAGTATAGAAAGCTCTCTTAAGTTTTATTTTAAATTTTGCTCCAACGAGGAAGTGGTCACTGTGGCACTCAGCTCCTCTATAACTTCTGACTTGCTGTATGTTTGATGCATTTCTGTTGTTAATTAAAATGTGATCTATTTGATTATAGGTTCTCTTGTCACATGATTTCCAAGTTTGTTTGTGTATATCCTTTCTTTGTAGTCTGGTACTGCTAATCTGCAGTCCTTTGGCTTCTGCCAGGTTGATGACTCTCCATCCATTATCATTTGAAGTTGTATGTAGGCTTTCCATACCGGCCACTTTTTTATTAGTTTGCTCTCTACCTATTTTTGCATTGAAGTCTCCCAGCACAATCAGGATGTCCTGTTTGGGGGTTACTTCTATGACATCTTCCAGATCATTATAAAAGTTTTAGTATGTGCTATTAAATTTAGCTTCAATTATTACATATACTGTGTAGGGGCAGGGGGAAATGTTTAGGGAGGAAATACGAAAAGGGGGGGGGGGGGGAATGACGTTCTAAAAATATGGTAAGGGGCGGGGGGGGGGGGGGAATGACGTCCTAAAAATATGGTGAAGGGGGGCACGGGCCAAAAAAGGTTGAGAAGCCACTGTTCTAAAAGAATATTTCAAAACATGCAACAACTCACGTGTGCAGTATCCAAGTGCAGACATCAAATAACCATTCTTACAAGCACATTTGTAGTAGCCTTCAAGGTTACTGCAGTACATGTGTGCATGATCACATGGCCTGGTATAACAAAGAAAAGTACATTGATCAACAACAGTAGCCTTAAATATATTTTATATCATTGAGCCATATCGAAGATATGCCTCGTCGTTGCTATCCTAGTTCAATTCACATAATTCATCACTGTTTATTATGTTAACAATTAGTACACACGAATTCATGTTTATATAATACAAATGCATTCATTCTCATATAGTACAAATGAATCCATGCTCCTACATGGTGTCGATATTTATCCACATATACAATCTATGTTTTCACACACACAAACATGCAGCACAGAAATCCATGCTCTCTCTACATCAATGCTTGAACACCTATATAGTGCTCATAAATTAATGTTCTATGTGATAGCGATGCTATCACCCACATATAGTCTCACAGATTCAATGGTATTTACGATATCTATGCACTGAAATACGTATTTATTGTGTAATGCTCGAAGCAGGAAGTTGTTTTGTGTCTGTGATGTGTTATGGCCATCATACTGTGAAGTATTGTCCTCTTTTAGCTGGCGACGAACAAGCGCTTAAAGCATTATCAAAGTAGCC